>CM072524.1:7745108-7905108 GCA_036898135.1 Oncomelania hupensis | reverse complement strand
TTATTTCAACAGTAGTAGAACCTGTACAGTTCACAAGGTCTCTATAGACAGTCCATCATTTAAATTTTCCCCTCCTCCCGTGCGCCACGAACATAATCTCAAAGGACATGGAGATTGTGTTGGCGCGATGCAGGTGGGCATCATCATCATCATCATCATCATCATCATCATCATCATCATCATCATCATCATCATCATCATCATCATCATCATCATCATCATCATCATCTCTACCACCGTCACAATCACGATGTTATATTGTGTTGTGAAGACAAATCGTGTTCTGGGGGTCAGCTGCTGTTGGACAACCTGTGCCATGAGATGGTCCCCTCCTCCACAGCAAACCTCTCCTACGCCCGTAGCTACTGTGACCACAAATACGGCCGCCTGGCTATTCTTGACACCCCTGCTCTCCTGCGACTCCGAGACCTCCTCCAGCCCTACGGCCTAGCTAATCACTATTTCATCGGTGAGTTCCACGACTTGATGAGTGAGCTGTTACTGCCCAGTGAAAGGTTACAGATCTATCGATTGGTTAAAAACCAATACGAATACTTTATTATCTCAACAGATAAATTCCGTTGTAGTGCCAACATACAAGGAATGCTGTTGATTCAAGAATCAAAACGAGGCGAAACAGTGTTAATATAATTATTGGAAAAGCAGGGACAGAATGGTATTGTTGCGAGTTTGGTCTGGGCTTGGTTGGCCTGAGTGCGAACATGAGAACTGTAAGATTGCGTGTTGAATTGTGGAACGGACAGTATACAAAGAAAAGTTGTTTGCAATAATAATAAAAGTAAAACAAAATAATTATTTGACCCGAGAGACTTGAATAACAGTGCCAAATCAAAAGTACACAATCCAAATGATTGTCAAACTTTTCATAAAGTGTTTTGAAAAGTGACATGTAGACTCACCTGGTCCTTGTGAAATTTGCAATATTTTAGTTTTAATTTTTTGATTTTTTTCACACTTTATTGTTTATTTGTATCCGGAAATTCTGGGCCCCTTGGGGAAGGCGTAGTCGCAGCCTGTGGCGCGCCTAAACCCAACCTAATATTAGATGTTTATATATATAACGAAGAATACAAAGCATGGAGATGAGGTGCTACAGAAGACTTCTGGGCATTTCCTGTTGTTGTATCAAATTTTATTCATCAGATTAACATAAGTTGTACTGATAAAATAGGCATTTCCTATACCCAGCACATCACCAACGAAGTCCGACAGAACATAGCACAAGCCATTGGACAACACGATGACTTGCTCACAGTGGTGAAGATACGGAAACTCCGATGGTATGGCAACGTCACCAGAGCATCAGGCCTTGCAAAGACCATCCGGCAAGGCAGGGTGCAAGGAGGCAGAAGAAGAGGGAGACAGAAAAAGAAGTGGGAGGACAACATTCGAGAATGGGACTGGCATGACACCGAACGAAGCCATGAGGGTTGTTGAGGACAGAGAAAGATGGAGTAGGCTGGTTAAACGATCATCTGTGGTGCCCCAACGACCTTCAAGTTACGGAATAGGATAGGATAGGAAAGGATAGGATAGGATAGGATAGGCACTCAATACCGTTAATGAAGGGAGAGAGGAAACCGGAGTACCGGAGTACCGGAGAAAACTCTCGGTGTCTACACCGAACTTGTTGATTTGCTAACAACATGTTCGACCCTGTTATCGCCTAGGCCTACTTTCCACAAACATTGAGATTTCTGTCCCCTCTTTGCATGGTGATCGTGAAGGTCAATGACGATTGGTTTGCTGCAGATCTGAAGCAAGGAGGCCCGGGCCTGGATGAGTGGTACTGGGGAAACGGAAAGACAGCAACCATGGCTTCTCCCCCTTGGCTGGCTGGAGAACCAAACAACAACCAGGCTTACAACGGTATTTTTTTAATTTTTTTTTTTTAGGTCAACGAGCACTTACCAATCTTTCTCCATTCTTCTTCTTCTTTTCCTTCTTCTTCTCCTTCTCTGCCATCTGACGATGACGACGACGATGGTGATGACGACGACTAAGACGATGATGATGATGATGATGACGACGATGATGATGATGATGACGACGATGACCTTATGGAATTGATCTGAATTGATCTTATATAGCGACATACCGGCTCAAAGAGTTGCTACAGGATTGAAGTCAATCCGTCCGTGCAAGACGTAATAGAGGTCTCTGTCTCCGTCTGTCTCTGTCTGTCTGTCTGTTTCTCTCTCTCTTTCTCTCTCTCTCTTTCTTTAATTCCTCACGCTGTCGAGGTGACATGGGGGATGCTGCCGCGGAGTGTTTTGGCCACGTCAGTCTGTCTGTTGCTTGTTTGTCAGGAGGCGTGACATTTCCAGCGCCGTCCAGTTCTTTCTTTGCCTTCCTCTGCACCTGCCTGCTTCCACTGTTCCTTGCATGAGTCCTTTGCCACCGCTGTAGCCCGCTTGCTCTTTGGTTGGGAGAATGGGAAGGGAAAGAGGAGTTTAAGAGGGTGGAAGGTTGTGAGAGACCAACCAACTTATTTCAAAGAACAATGTTGCTGCTGCTGCTGCAGGGTCCGGCAACTGTGCGGGCCTTGATGCCAGTTTCAACGGAGTTCAGTTTACCTTTGACTTCGTCGACCTGCCTTGCAACAGCAGCCTGGGTCGAGGTTTCATCTGTCAATACGGTGAGTACGCAGGAGGAGGAGGAGAAGGAAGTAGGAGGAACAACAATAAAATGTGGAATAACCACAATTTGTAGCCTGAGGAATTAAGTGATGTTATTTTCACGCAAGTCATAAAAATCGACTCTACCCTCAGAACGCTATTTTGAATCATTTCTGAACTTGCTTTTCTCGATCACAAGTTTCGTCGTTAGAAACATATTTTAAGGACAATCTTGTAGAGGAATTCGATGGTGATGATGATGACGATGACGACGAGGAGGAAGAGGAGCAGGACGACGATGACGACGATAATGATGATGATGATGATGATGATGATGATGATGATGATGATGATGATGATGATGATGATGATGATGATGATGATGAGAAAGAGGAGAAGTAACCATTAGAAGAAGAGGATTGGTATAAACATAGACAGGAGGGTGAGAGAAATAGTATAACTATCGTATAACTTGCACAGTGATTATTAATCGTTGAGGGTGAAAAACTGACAATAATAACGATAGGTCTATTGACCGTGAGGCTGAACAAGAAGAAGAAGAAGAAGAAGAAGAAGAAGAAGAAGATAATACTGGACGCTATATACGCGCCTTTCCCCAAATCGCCAATCAGGCTCAAAGCGCGGCGATCTGTACCAGCATGCACGCGCACTTGTTTCATCCACTCTCTCTCTCTCTCTCTCTCTCTCTCTCACACACACACAACAAATACACATCTATCACTCAAACAGTTGGTGTAAAGGCAGGGAGATAGCTATTGGAAGACGGAATGAAAATCGAATTTTTATTTTTGAAATTTTTATATTGACTGCGTCCAGTAAATTTATTGAGGGGAGGGAGGAAACCGTAGCGCCCGGAGAAAACCTTCGGTGACCTCAATAGTCTCGTACCTAAGTCACATACGTTCGCCCCTTGCGGGAATCGAACCCGCGACCTTCGGCATAGGAAACCGGCGACTAATCCACTGCGCCAAAAGAAGAAGAAGAAGAAGAAGAAGAAGAAGAAGAAGGAGGAGGAGGAGGAGGAGGAGGAGAAGCGTGTAAATTGAGGAGGGAGAGATTGGTGATTGTGGTGATAAGGAGGAGGCTAACAACGCTACGCGGGCCCTCTCACACATGCACGCACAAACACACACACACACATACACGCACATTTTAGAACGGTAATACCACTTTTGTTCCAACTCTTTCAGAGCCGTATGTGTATGTGGCCTGGCCTGGTTCTTACTGATGAACAACGAATTCACGACCAAAGCTGTTCCAGCTGCACTTACTCTGTGATCCGTTTTTTTTTTTTTTTTTTTTTTTTTTTGGGTTGGTTGGTTGGTTTTTTTTGTCCATTTTCTCAGTATTGGTCCTGATTTGAAGAGTCCGCTGGACCTAAAGCAATAATCATGTAACATTTTTTAACTGAGTGCTGCAATTTGATTGAAGAAAGAGAAAATATTTTTAATACATCAGATTTAAAGAAGATTTTTTTAAGAGAGGTTGCCTGCGAAAGTTTGTTTAAATATTTAAGAGTGACAGGCTTGTTTTTTAAGATTTGAACCATTTTATAATATTTTAAGATAACGTTTCTCTGGTCCTGATTTGACTCGGAAGAGTCTGCAGGACCTAAAGCAATAATCATGTAATGTAATGTAATGTAATGTCATGTCATGTAATGTAATGTCCATTTTCTCCACAACTGCCTTCTCTGTATTCATTTTGGGGGCTACTGGCAGGGAAAATAATAATAATAATAATAATAATAATAATAATAATAATAATAATAATAATAATAATAATAATAATAATAAAATTAATAATAAAATTATTATTATTATTATTATTATTATTATTATTATTATTATTATTATTATTATTATTATTATTATTATTATTATTAATATTATGATTGCTATATACGCACCGATTTCCAATTTACCAATCATGCTCAAAGCGCGGCGATCTTTACGACCATACTCGCTCGTATGTTTCTCCCACTCCCCCACACACAACAAACACATCTATCACTCAAACATGTGGTGTAAAGGAAAAGAGATCGCAAGTAGACGACGGCAAAAAAATCGAAGTTTTATTTTTGAAAATTTTGATTGACTGCATCCAATACCATTCATGAAGGGAGGGAGGAAACCGGAGTACCCAGAGAAAACATTCGGTGACCAGAATAGTCTCGTATCACATGTATTTGGACACGCGAGCGCCTACATGTATGTCTGTGACGGCTCTCCCTTTGGTTATCTATAATACTTATTATAGATAACCAAAGTGAGACCCTTCACAGGCATAGGCGCTCGCGTGTCCAAATACAAGCGTATTATAGATAACCAAAAGGAGACGCGTCACAGGCATAGGCGCTCGCGTGTCCAGATACAAGCGCCTGTGGTATAGATATATTGAAGGAAAACAAAATCTATACTTCATAGAGGAACATCAAATCATAAAATCTATACTTCGTAGAGGAACATAAAATCATCAAATCTATACTACATAGAGGAACATAAATTCATAAAATCTATACTTCATACAGGAACATGAAATAATAAAATCTATACTTCGTAGAGGAACATAACATCATCAAATCTATACTTCATAGAGGAACATAAAATCATAAAATCTGTGCTTCATAAAGGACACAAAATCATAAAATCTATACTTCATAGAGAAACATAAATTCATAAAATCTATACTTCATTGAGGAACAAACAAATTGCTGGAAATAATTAAAAACAATACAAGGGAAAAAACAAAGAAACAATTAATTGCTTTTACTGTGTACAGAATAAACGGATATTTCGGTAGAGGAAACTGTTTCCTTACTTTATGTGAACCGGAGGCGTGTGTGTTTTCCTAAAAGTTAGACTATTATTTATTGGTCAAACTTTATTTCCGTTAATCATTAGATTATGTCTGTCTGTCTGTCTGTCTGACTGACTGGATGCCTGTCTCTGTCTGTCTATATGTTCGTCCCCCTCCCTCCCTCTCTCTCTCTGATACCTGTCTTGTTGTGTGTGTGTGCGTGTGTGTGTGTCTCGCTCTCTCTCTCCCTCTCTCTCTGATGCCTGTCTGTGTCTGTGTGTTTCTCTCACTTTCTCTCTAACAACTATACATTACCCCTTCTCAGAATTTATCTGTTGTGGTGCATTCACAGGGAACTCTCTTCCTTTGGAGTGTAAATCATCGGGATCTATTTCATTATTTAAAATAAACTTATTTAACGTTTTGACACAACGCTGTATGAATTCGTAGACTTATTGGATTGCTCTTATTAAGATTTATAGTCATGTACGTGTAGCGTTATGTTATAATATAATATAATATAATATAATGTAATATAATATAATATAATATAACATAATATAATAATACTATAATATAATGATTATATTTAATTACATCTTGATTATAAGATTTTTTTATATTGATTATTTTAAACTGAATCCTGATTATAAGTTTTGTTTTAAAAAAGTTTTTAATAATTATAAGTCTATTCTTTTGTGTTAACTAATTGTTGTTAACTAATTGTTATTGTTAACTAATTGTTGGTTTTGAACTAATTTTGTCTATAGGGCAGGTTGTATGATTAGGGTGTAGAGAATAAAACTTTTATGCATAAATGATCCAGTATTTAATGTTTCTATCTGTTTGTCTGTCTGTCGGTCTGTTTCTTCACCCCCCCCCCCCTCTCTCTCTCTCTCTCTCTCTCTCTCTCTCTCTCTCTCTCTCTCTCTCTCTCTCTTGTTTTCTCCTCTCTTCTCTATGTAAAAGAATCTCAAACAACGTTTGGAAATTCTGCTTTATTCAAGGGTTATGAACACATTTTCGAATCAATTAATCAATTCAGTAATGCAGGTAACACAGATTGGTCAGCCTGTAAACACATTTGCATACTCCCACATACAATTCATAGGCCAAGCAAGATTTATGCTGTATTCAGTTTTAAAGTTTGAGGCTCAACGAGATTTATGCTGTATTAAGTTTAAAAGTTTGAAAGAAAAAGTCACTATAAATTAACCAACAATTTCATTCAAATTTGAGTCAAACAAACAAATTATATTATTATACAAAGGCAATAATACAACGCACTGACCAACTCGATTATGATATGGTAGATTTTGTACATTATTTATGTTACATCAGTACAACTTACGTTAATCTCATGAATAAAAATTGATACAACAACAACAACTCGACCAGCTGCTTGAGGCGCTGAAACTCCAGGTTACATTACATTATTATTGCTTTAGGTCCAGCGGACTCTTCCGAGCCAAATCAGGACCGGACAACCCCTGATCCGCATTAAAAGATCTGCTGAAACAACCCTAGTGGTAAAACCGAAAGCTCTCCACCAACCAGTCACTTTACAATAAAGACATCCCTCTCAGGGGACGGCTGAGGCTTCACCCCAACTTATCGAACCCCCGTTTACAAAAACAAAATAGAATACAAACATCATTATAAATTATCAACAAAACACATACATATAAAATGGCTACATTGCTAAATAATAACATCATAGGAAGCCCTAGTGACCACCTGGCAGAAAGCGTCCAATATTCCCAAGCTGATCCAACAGACCTCATACACAAATAAGGAGTCTTGTCCCGGAAGAGTTTTCAAGAAAAAAGGTAGGAGACTGGTCTAGCGAAGAAGACGATAGTATAGCAGATTGATAGAACAGAGCAGGAATGAGAAAGAGCAAATGAGAAAGACAGCGACAGTGGGAATTTAAAGCACTAAATTTCCAGAAAGCGGTGATACTATTTATACTGAAACCCCCGGCACCCCAACGGGGTTAAACTCCAGGTCGAGCATGAACAAAATAGTCCGCTGATTTAAGGTTTGAACCCATGTAGCCCAATCTCTCTCCCTCTCCCTCTCTCTCTCTCTCTCTCTCAACCTCTAGGAATTGGGAACAGCTTTGGAAACATCTATGTCACCCATAAGAGTGAAATGGGGGTCCCCAACGAATGCATAGCAGCCCTACTGTGGACAAAATATGTCCCCACGAAAGTATGACCCCGTTATTCTTTAATCGTACAAGTTTCTCATGACCACCTGTAGAAACTTTAAATAACAGACGGCTTTTTAAAAATATTTTGGTTTGAAGGAAAGATGTAGACTATATAGCATGGAGTTACAGTTTCAAATGTCTATTTAGAGTTATTTGCAAAGGACAGAAGCTGAAGGTTATTCACAAATTATGAAGTCCATAATTCGGCAGAGTTCATAGTCGGTATTGTTCAAATAATTGAAATCGACGCTTGAGCTCAGAAAGATCATTGCATTCATTCTTTGATAAAGATGAAAGGGACACAACTCCTTCAGACCGCAAGATGGGTAAAGTGCACAAAAATTGTTCAAGAGCATCACAATTGTTAATTTCCAAATGAGCATAATCCATAGTTGGTAATGGAGTAAAAAAAGCCGTAGAATAAATGCAGTCATAATGCTCAAACAACTAAAGACAGCACAGATGTCAATGTAAAATATAGATACAAATCAGAACAATAACCGTAATCTGCATTTCGTAATGTCCCAAATAATGGTGTGTGTCTCACAAGATGGCGCACTTCCGAACACCCATCTTGGAAGGTTTCGGTGGATCTAGGACTGTCAGGATGGCCTCGTCAAACACATTTTTCATGCCTCTCTGCGGAAAAATAATAATACAATACAATACAATACAATACATTGCGCTGATATCGTTAGTGTGAACCGCTGTAAACGTAAAAGCATTAAATACCCTTTAAATGATGTGAAACACAAGATCTTTTCGATCAATCACTATTCCATCCATCCATCCATAACCAAAATTATTTTTTCTCATTAAAAACAGCGACCAAAGTTGCGTCCCCTGACCTGTGTAAGGGCGGAGCACTCCACGTACTTGACAGCTTTGAGATCTCTGGCCAGTTTTTCCCCTTGCTCCGTGGTAATGGGCCTTTGTCTGGTTTTAGCCAGCTTCCCGACAATCTCTGCGTCTTCACGAAGGTCAGTCTGAGTCCCCACCAGCAAGTATGGCGTCCGCGTGTGTTCCCGGATGTCAGGCACCCACTGTTGTCATATATAGCAGCCGGAAATAAAACAAATATAGGGCCAAGGTCAGTCACGATAGTTTTAGGTTACCTAAACTGTCCTTAGACGAAATAGAGAGATAGAGTGGCGGGAAGGAAGGGGTGAAGAAAGCAGACCCCAACCTGCTCCTCCCCCCTCCTCCATACACACACCTACAATAAAATTTAAGAAAATACAAAGGATGAATATAAACAAAAGTTGGAAACATAAAAAAAGGTCTGACAATGTTTTGCCTAAAAGTATTCACACAGATATCTGAGACTCGCATAGTACCTGTCACAAGGTAGTGAAGTGGCGAACGGCGAGCGTATAGATCTGAAAGCCAGCTTTGACAACCGCTTTAGACGAAATCCAAATCATTCATACTCACACAACATTCTGCAGCCTACATGACCTTTAAGGCTCGCTTCAACAAAGAAAGGGACTGAAGTCAATAAAGGCACATTATCAGATGTCAAACTCTGAGGACGTTATCGTTGATGCCCTGAGTGAGAATTACAACGTGAGGCTGCTGCCGCCGCCATTTCAAAATGGCCGATTTTTTTTCTTCTTGCTATTTGAAGTTGTTTTCTACGTAGTTCATAGTAGGATCCTGATCGCCGTCAATGTGGTGTCTGCGTAGCTTGAGTGTTTACTTGTATTCCTGCTCGCTTGCACGCCTCATAGTGCGGGCTATAAACCTTGTATTTACACAGGCGGCGGAAGCTGCTCAGGATTGGGGGGGCACACACACATTTTATTCACTGACATGAGGGCCGGACCTTGGAAAAGTCGAAGGGGGAGGGGGGTGGCGGGGGTTACAGATTCAGCGAAGGCGCGAAGCGCCGAGCCTTCTAGGGGGGTCCGGGGGCATGCTCCCCCTGAAATTTTTTTTTCAAGGATGCAAAATGGTGCAATCTGGTGCAATCTGAACCTTGAAAAAGCCATTTGTGATGGTCTGGGACATTGAACTTTTTGAACAATTGAACTGACAAACTCTGGGATACAAAAATTATCCTCTGCCCCTCCCTTAAAAAAACAACAACAACACTTTGTCTAATATCACAGATGTGAATAGACGTTAAATTAAATAAATAAATAAAAACAACAACACTGTGAAAATGGTCTCAGCACAGGTATTGTTAACTTGCATCAGTCCAGAGAAAGGGGGAAAATATTGGTTTGAACCCCCAAATAATGTTTTTTGAGGGGCTGAATATTGGGGGGGCAAATGTATAGGTTTGCCCCCCCCAATATTTTTCTAGGGGGGGGGGGGGGGGGGGCCAGTGCCAGTGCTTCCGCCGCCTGTGTGTAATCAAAGTATGAATGGTTGGCTCAATAATGTATTTTCCTTCTGACCTACAAGCATTGCCGCAAACTGTAAAGGCTAAGCCCAAACCTGACAACGAGCAGTGTCACAAACAAGAGTTTGTTCCCTTACTCTGAAAATGAATAATGTTAAAATACTATTTAATTCAAAACATTACACAATGCAATCTTTACACACATGCCCTTGAGACCTACAATGCTGCCGTTGCACTGACCTTCTCCTTGACGTTTTCAAAGGAGGATGGGGAGACAACGGAAAAGCAGACGAGAAAAACGTCGGTCTGAGGATAGCAGAGCGGCCTCAGCTTGTCGTAATCTTCTTGTCCTGCCGTGTCGAACAGCCCCATTGTGTAAGGCTCTCCCCCTATTATCACCGTTACTGCATAGTTGTCGAACACCTGAGGGACCAAAATGAACACACTTGCAGTTTGATTTCATAAGCTTATTCCATTTGGCAGGGAAAACTCGAGTGGCGCCCTTGGTCTGGATGGGCCACTGGGTCGCTCACAAACAAGATTTTGGCACTACTAAAGTCAATCTGGGTATCTATGAGAGACTGCTGATGCATAGTCCTAATACAGAATAGGAGAATACTCATATTTTACTAGGGGCTGACATGGCCTACGTCCTGTTGAAAAGGGACATAACCCATAGTCTACTTCCAGTTGCAAAAGGCCTATAAATCTACGTTAAATTGAATTGAATATTCAACAAAGAACAAAGAGTTCAATGCTGCAAGTAAATGACTCATTAAAAAAAAAAAAGTTTTTATAAAAATGTGATTGCGTGTGTGGGTGTGTGTGCGCGCGCGCGCGTGTGTGTGTGTGTGTGTGTGTGTGTGTGTGTATGTGTGTGTGTAAAATTGGATTTTTCCACTGTTGACGCACATACATGCAGAGTAGGCGTCGGTAATAACACACGAAAGCTGAACTTAGGGTCTTCCACAGCCACCACCTCCTCCTCCTCCTCATCCTCCTCCTCTTCTTTCTCATCATCATCATCATTATCGTCATCATCGTCGTCGTCATCATCATCATCATCATCATCATCATCATCATCATCATCATCATCATCATCATCGTCATAATCATCATCATCGTCATCATCAAAACTCACTGTAGGCACGTAGTCTGCTGGGAACTTGTTAGTAGTGTAGGAAATCAGCATGCACGTCTTGCCCACCGCTCCGTCTCCCACCACCACACACTTGATCGTCTGCATCCTTCAGCCTGCTCTGGATGTCCTACCTCCCTCAGTCTTCTCTTGGCAAACGCCTTCTGATCCTTCTTCAACCTTCTCTAGTCAAACGCCTTTTTCTTTAGCCTCTTCTTGACAAACTTCTTCTTCTACGACCTTCTCTTCGTTCTTCAGCCTTCTTTGAACCCGTCTAGTTTGCCCTTCTTCTTGTTCTTCTTGTTCTTGTTCTTCTTCTTCTGCTTTAACGTGAACGATCTGCTGACAGAGTTTTATATTGCATTGCCGTTAATATCATTCATGACAATTACCTTATAAATGGATTTAATTTAAATTAATACATTGTTATCGTCGTCGCCGTCATCATCATCGACATCATCATTCTCCTCCTCCTCCTCATCATCAGCAGCAGCATCACCACTACCATTAGGGTCAACATCTCCATCATCAACACCACTACTAGCACCACAATAAATACCGCCACCTCAATCATCATCATTATTATTGTCACCATCATTATAACGACTGCCATCATCATCATCATCATCATCATCATCATCATCATCATCATCATCATCATCATCATCATCATCATCATTATCATCATCACCATCATCATCATAGTGGGCTGGTCTGATAGCACAGTTGATAGTGACCTGGTCTCTTATGCCGAAGGGCGCAGGTTCGAACCCCGCTTGGAACGAACTTAGATACGAGACCTTTCAGGACACCGAGGGTTCTCTCCGGGTACTCAGGTTTTCTCCCTCCCTTCAATAATGGTTTTGGATGCATTCACTCTATAATTTTAAAAATTGACATTTATTTCTAAGCTTATTCCGGCTTCCGTAAAAGCGATGTCTTCAGATCGCCGCTCTTTGAGTTCGATTCATAGGATATGATCCTATGTTACTAGTACCTGTATTATGAACACTTAACTCTTCCAACACACTACTCACCACCATCGTCAGTAGTCATCATAATAATTTTATCCTACAAGAAATGACAACAAAATAGGTTTAACTATTTAACTGCAGCGCATGTATGTACATATGTCCGCAATGAAGCGTAGCCGATCTGTTACGTTTGTGACGGGCGCGATAGATCTGGTCGTCTTATTTTGCAAAGCATGCAATATTAGAGTGTAGTTACCTTTGATTTGATTTTGCGTTGTTGTTAGAAGAAGCTTTGTATAACGTTGATAATTTTAGTTGGTCGATATTATCTGAAAATTTTCTAGAGTTGGTTTTTACTATCGATCGAAGCGTGTGGATAATTCTAGTCGTAACTAGAGACTCTTCCATTCTAAATATGGTTGTATGACGTGAGACAGCAATGACGAAATTTGTTCTGCTTGGTTTATAATTGTGTCTTGCCCGAATGTTCTGGAGTATAGAGAGACTTATATATGTACCGCACTAAGTCTCCTCTCTGAAAATCCTTATCGGGAAGAAAGGGGACTATAAACTGATTAAAAAAAAAAAAGTTAAAAAAAAAGGGTTGAAAGTGAAAAAGTTGAGAGTGGAAAAAGCGATTGTATGCAGTTGTTGATGTTCGCTGAATAAAGTTGGAAAACTACATACGACGACTTCTGCCTTGTTGCTGAGTGAGCAGGCTGCGTGGATAAACTAATCTGAGTGACACTTATCAGGTTTCAAGCATCGGGGCTGAATCAACTGATAAAAAACAACATCGAGTGTAACACGATCACGTTGCTGGTTACATTGGTGACTGACAGTGACGGATGGATGAAGGCTAAGCGGTCACACTTCGTTACTTCACTTCCCCCTCATTCATTGGGAGGTTTCTAAGAAAGGGAATTGCTTGACATCAGCTCATCAAGTAAATTTTCAGCCATTATTTCAGCTAAACAATAACCCAACGAGAAATCAGCAAGGAAAGTTAGCAGTTAACTATAATCGGACAAATACAACAAAATACTCCAATGTAAATAGGGTTGTTGAAAACTGGAATACTCTCCCAACCAATATAAGATTAGCAAAAACTGTAAATTCATTCAAGAACCTTCTGGATAGCGATACAAAATGTCTAGTTAAGATTAAAGAATATGTCATATAGTGTAAAATCGCGCTAGTGTGCCCCTCCCTTGAAAGTATGAAAGAATAGGCACCGGATAGGCATAGAAACCTTAAAGCAGCATCCAAATACTAAACTAAACTATACAGTCATGACCCTTTCTAATAAGGCGTACACTAAAGATATCATACGGCTTATAATAATATTATGACAATCTTTGCTTATTTTCACTCCGTACCGGCGGCATTTTCCCGAAATATTTCGTTGGCACAGTCCGCCATTTTGCGCATTGTGTTTTTTAATGTTTTAACGCGCTTTGAGCAGATAAGTTGTCTGATATGTGTACCTTTCAAATTAAATTATTATTATTATATCCCAGAACGCACAGGCACAGTGCAAGGAGGTAGAAGAATAGGGAGACCGAAAAAGAGGTGGGAGGACAACATTCGAGAATGGACTGGTTTGACACTGAGCGAAACAATCAGGGTTGCTGAGGACAGGGAAAGATGGAGTACGCTGGTTAAACGATCATCTGTGGTGACCCTACAACCTCCGAGTTATGGGATAGGATAGGATATCCTAGAACATACGTGTCGTTCGCGTTGTTAAGTAGCTTCAGGCTGGATGAATCATGATCACCAACGATACAGATCAAGCGGCAAACCTGAATTTACAGCCGAGGGTGAACGTTTCAAACATTGTAACATTGCAAAATGGTTATACAATAAATGTAGGTTATATATCCTGTAGATCTTCGTTTGCCACACCTTGTAACCTTTTTGCCCCACGATGACAACTAAGAAGCCTGAAATGAATTAATATATTTCACCGCCTATATCTATTACTTTGTGGTTGTAAAATAAATAAATAATGAATGAATGCACGAATACATAAATTAATTATTAGGCTAGCTAAGTAAGAAATGATCGGCATTTTGTTTCTTTGTTTGGGAGTGGAAATGGAGAGGGGTGAGGAGAGGGTTAAGGAGGACGGGGATGAGGTGTGAGAGGACATTCAATTGCTGTATGCAGAAAACATTAATGTATGCAGAGGACATTCAATTACTGTATACAGAGGACGAAAGCATTCATTTAGCAGAATACATTATTAATGGTTGCCGTTCCACTGTACGTAGTCCTACTTTGTCTGGAGGAAGAAGACGAAGAACAAAAAGAAGACAACAATAAGAAGAAGAAAAGGGGACAGGAGATTAAGAAGAAGAAGAAGGAGAAGAAGAAGAAGAAGAAGAAGAAGAAGAAGAAGAAGAAGAAGAAGAAGAAGAAGAAGAAGAAGAAGAAGAAGAAGAAAAGGGGACAGGAGATTAAGAAGAAGAAGAAGAAGAAGAAGAAGAAGAAGAAGAAGAAGAAGAAGAAGAAGAAGAAGAAGAAGAAGAAGAAGAAGAAGAAGAAGAAGAAGAAGAAGAAGAAAAGGGGACAGGAGATTAAGAAGAAGAAGAAGAAGAAGAAGAAGAAGAAGAAGAAGAAGAAGGAGGAGGAGGAGGAGGAGGAGGAGGAGGAGGAGGAGGAGAAGAAGAGGAAGAAGAAGAAGAAGAAGAAGAAGAAGAAGAAGAAGAAGAAGAAGAAGAAGAAGAAGGAGTAGAAGAAGATGAAGCAGCAGAAGAAGAAGAAGATGAAGCAGAAGAAGAAGAAGAAGAAATAGAAGAAGATGAAGCAGAAGAGAAGGAGAAGGAGTAGAAGAAGAAGAAGAAGAAGAAGAAGAAGAAGAAGAAGAAGAAGAAGAAGAAGAAGAAGAAGAACAACAACAACAACAACAACAACAACAACAACAACAATAACACCAATAAAAAGAACAAGAAGTACAAGCGCATGAAAAAGAAGAAGCACAACAACAAAAACAACAGCAAAAAAAAACAAAAAACAACAGCATGAAGAGGAAGAAAAAGAACAAGAACAAAAACAAGAAAAAGAAAAAGAAGAAGAAGAAGAAGAAGAAGAAGAAGAAGAAGAAGAAGAAGAAGAACAACAACAACAACAACAACAACAACAACAACAACAACAACAACAACAAGGGAACAACAACAGCAAGGGGAGGAGGAGAAAAAGAGGGCAGGAGGAAGAGGAGGAGGAGGAGAAGAAATAGGACCGAGAGAGAGGAGGAGGACCATTATCCCCCTCCATTCCCCTTCCCCCTTCCCAACCAGCACAACCACCACAAAAAACAACAACAACAACAACAACAACAACAACAACATAACAATAAGAAAGTCAAGCATTGAATTCGTGAATTAAGTACAAGGAAATAATTATGCTTATAATCAGTGTAAAATCAGTATATATAGTATGAGCGAAGCCCTGAGGGTTGCTGAGGACAGAGAAGGATTGAGTACGCTGGTTAAACGACCATCTGTGGTGCCCCTACGACCTTCGAGTTACGGGATAAGATAGGATAGGATAGGATAGGGTGATCAGTATAATTAGAACTTCCTATAAAACCAGTCACTCTCTTATACTTGTTTCACAGGATATTAATTTAAGCAATCAAGACTCATAACGTTCCGTTTATCGACTGACTGGTGAAATGATGTAGTCCTAACTCTGAGTTATTTAGAATATTGTCGAGCTTAAGCGAACCGATGCTTTATAAATTATATGTATGCTTTTCTGACAATTCTGCAAGGCACAGTGCAAGGAGGTAGAAGAAGAAGGAGACCGAAAAAGAGGTGGGAGGACAACATTCGAGAATGGACTGGTTTGACACTGAGCGAAGCCATCAGGGCTGCTGAGGACAGAGAAAGATGGAGTATGCTGGTTAAACGATTATCTGTGGTGCCCCAACGACCTCCGGGTTACGGGACAGGATAGGATAGGATGTATGCTTTTCATCGTTTCGCAGTTCTCTGTGCGATTTAAAAGTGTCATCTATCTATTATGAATGGAAAGATTTTGTAAGGGGAATGAATTACATTACAATAATAATTATTTGTTCGTCGGCTGCGTTGCCATAACATTTTTTCAATTAATTACCGATCAGCTTTCTTTTTGAGTAGCAGACACGGCAAAATAATATTGTACTCGGAATCGATTATCAGACTAGACAATTGTACAAGGAAATTTCCTGGTGCTAGTTAGCGGAAGACACACATACGTCCAAATGCAAACACACGCTAACACACGCACAAACACACACACACGCACACACACATACACACACACAGATCATGCTGTAAAAATAAAATTGCGTAAAAACTTCACAAAGATTGGGCTCAAATAAACATTTTTAAAAATATATTTAAATTCAAACGGAAAACGGAATGGAAAATTAAAAAAAAAATTATACTAGTTAATTAGTAGCAAAAACTCCCATATACTGAACCAGTTTCAATTCTTTACCTATGGCGGTAAATTTTTACTTTCATCTCGAATAGCATACACTAAAATAATTTCAAATTAAATCACACCAAAAAATAGATTTAATTTTCTGCCAGATATTTATAGCTTTTTACTACACGTGAGATATACAATATATTAAAGAATTATCACATACGGATCACAATACAGATTATTATGCACAATGTTCTTCTCATTCTACACACGTAGCCTACATAATAATAATTATCATAATAGTAAGCTTAAACGGGATCTAAATTAGCCATCGCATGCTCCAGTGAAAGCGAATGGACTGTTCAATCGGCCACTTTTAAAAATGTAATGGGAAGGTTCAACAATTATCGCAGCGAGGTTTCTTCTTTGGATCTTTCTCCCAGCCTTCTACGGTGCTTCGCCGTGTTTAAAACCCAAACCAAACAAACACCAAAAAGAAGACATTTCACGTAGCCTACCTTTCCAGTCAAAATCAGTCGCTCCTTGTACAGAAATGGTATTACGTTGGCGTGCGGTAAAAGTTAAACAAAAATTATGTTACACTTTTCTCTGTGGCACAGTATGTTAACTTTCAAAACGAACCGGCACCCTTAGGCGGCGGTAATACCTCGGCTGGATAATGTTGAATACACTGAAGCCTCTAGCGTTGCTCATTTGCTGTGTGTTCAGCAAAGATACAAGTTATCCTGTTTAAATAGGTATAAGTATGTATTTATATTTTAATATAGGTACCTCTATAAATAGACCTACATGAATGGTTCCTCTATAAATAGACCTACAGTAATGGATATCTATTATTAAAGTGATCTTAATATAGTTTATGCTTCGCCAGTTTATGCTGCATTAGGCATATAGGCTAAAAACATTTTAGGTGCAATAATAGTACATGTATAATCTAAATGGTTTGTGGCTGTTCGGTCCATTAGAACGTATATCTCTGCGGGCCGGTCGATCTCCCCCTCCCCCTCCCCCTCCACCTCCATTCTCCCCTTGTCTCTGCCTTGCTTTTGCGCACCCACTGAACTAAATAAGATCAGTGTGCGCACCACACAGCTTAGTCTCAGTTACGCAGTGTGATGAGGAGGCCTCTCTAACCGGAAGCCAGGTTGATCAGGGGAAATCACTCATACTTTCTCGTTGCAAGATGGCTGCCACCAGTGAATCCCATGCTGATGTCGATCAAGAGAAAATGGAAGAAGGCGCATCTACAGAGATATTTCCAGGATGTTCGAGTATCACTGAGTTCTCACAGGTACGTTAAGTCAAGCTACACTATAGTCTTCATATTTTCAATTGTAAGGATTATGAGGAATTTTTCAATTGGTGCCGAGACGGAGAGGGATCTTGGAGTAGCTGTGGAGTGCAGCGACCTTACCTTGGAATGTACACTGATGGTCCTCTCTTTCCAAATGGGCTTCAACCTTCAGTTGTTTGTGCGATGTCTGGTACAATGGCTCCAATGTATTTGAAGCTAGGCACTGTGTTGAAGGATTGGCCTTGAACTTTGATACATGTCCATGTTGATGCCATTGATTGGTGTTGTCATCATTTTGGTCTTCTCTGCACTTATTTCCATTCCATTGGCTCTGGAGGTGGTGTCAAACCTCTTTACCAGCTGTTCAAGTTCTTGTCACTCTCCATCCAATCCATCAATGTGTCTACCCCCTATACTGACAGTGCCTTCGTGATCTGCAAGGGCATCTGACATGATGCGCTCTAGGAAGATGTTGAAGAGTGTGGGAAAGAGTAGGCCTCCTTGACACACACCGATTGTTGTTCTGAATCAGTTTCCGATGGCGCTGTTGTGGAGGATTGCACTGGTATCCTTGTCATATAGGCTTTTGATGGTTTCAATAATGTTAGGGCTGATGTTGTATGCTCTCATGGTTGTCCACAGAGCTGCATGTGAGACTTGGTCAAACACTTTCTTGAAGTCTACAAACAAATGATACAGATGTTGTTGGTGCTGTAGGTATTTCTCCCAGATTATTCTGAGGTTGAAAATATTTTCAGTGGTACTTCACCCTGCCCTGAATCCTGCTTGTTCTTCAGCTATGATTTATTCAGCTTGGGGTTTCAACCTGGTTGATTTTTTTTTTCAGGAGGAACTTGCTGTAATCTCTAATGATTCTAATGGTGTGACAATTTTTACACTCCTGAAGGTTACCCTTTTTGGGAAGAGTGATGACAAGTGACTGGATCCATGGTGTAGACCACCCCCACCCCCCCATCCTCCCCCCTCTGCCAGATCGTGTTTCAGAAAATGGTGAGGGCGTCAGTCATCGCTTGTCCTCCTGCTTGAAGCAATTCCGTGGGTATGTTGTTCACTCCCGCTGACTTCCCTTCTTCTGCAATTGCACAGCTGCCTCAACTTCTTCTTATCGGAGAATTGGGAGGATTTCTCATTCTTCGTTTTAGAAATACTAATACTGTAAACAGTGCAATAGTATCTTTCTTTGAACACACCATCATATGCCATAGGTTTCTCCGACGTAGCTCAGTGATAGAGCATTCACCTGGCACACTGATGACCCAGGTTCGAATCCCGTGGTGAGCAAGATAAAAGTGGCCATTTTTCACTGTCCATCTTAGCAGTATGATTGCTCTGGTGGTTCAGTGTTGATTTAGGTCCCTATTCGCTCTTTCCTGGGATGGTTATCCCTGTCTGCCGTATCAGGTGAGTGAAGACGTTAAACTTCAGTGTTCGTTCGTTAATGCCATGGGATATAGACCCCATGACCAGAATGCAAGGAACGTAAGTTTAGTTTAAACTTCAGTGTTCATTCGTTAATGCCATGGGGTATAGACCCCATGACCAGAATGCAAGGAACGTAAGTTTAGTTTATTATTGTTTATTGATTCGTCTTCAGGGATCCCCCTTGGCAGTGAATCTTAAGGAGTGGGCTCACTTTGATTTTACAATTTTACAGATTTTGGTTCACTCCTTGTTAACACATTTGAAGGAGGTGGGGAAAAAAAATGA
The DNA here is from genome assembly GCA_036898135.1 of Oncomelania hupensis. NCBI lineage: Eukaryota > Metazoa > Mollusca > Gastropoda > Littorinimorpha > Pomatiopsidae > Oncomelania > Oncomelania hupensis. The sequence continues at coordinate 7,885,510 of CM072524.1, read as the reverse complement.
CGTTGCCTTCATTTATGGTTTCCTAGTGAAACAAGGGAAGTAACCACTGCAAACAATGCATCACAAACCTACGTAACATCAAACAATGAAGTCACATTCTAAGCATAGCGCGACAAATTAGGAGCTTTGTGAAGAATTGATCGTGCAGAAGGTAAACCAATGAGCATCGAGCTAACTTTTCAGTCGCCTTGCTGTGCCAATTTTTCCTGAACAGTAAACGCTCTTGTAAGAAGCAGCTGTTTGCCGAACTTTCGCTCACCGTAGATTTTTCAGGCGTGTTTTCAGCACCAATTGTAACACTTAGGACGTACTTGTCACGCCTGATCTGCGACTCTAAGGGGTGATTTTGAGGGTGTACAGCATGAGTACGCCCGATTTTGGCATAATGGAGAGCCCTGCATCTATGTTTTGATTTTTTTTTTGCTCTCTCCAGAACATGCTGAGAAGTGTTCTTCAGGCAGTCAAGGCATCCAATAATCTGCCGACTGGTGACAATTATGAATTTTATTCCACTTTCGAGGGAGTGAGAAACATTATGAACTTGGAGGCCACAAGATTGCTTGAGTTGTGAGTAAGATTTTTTTCCTTGGACAAATTGCACTAGACTTTTTAGAAATTGGTATGAGATCACTGATAGACAGCATAGTCACTACAAAGCGATAAATTCAAACCAGCAATCCTGTATCGCTCATTTTGGGTTATTCTTGCTTGGTTTTTCCCTTTGTAATGCATTGATATTTTAGAATACAATCCCTGGCTTGTCAAGAATAGGGATAGAGGTTATGTGCATGCATGTGAAAGGTTTGCCTCAGTCAATAATTACAAAAATAGTATATCGCCTCTACTTATTTTATCATTAAGAAATATAGTATTTTTTGTGTGTAGATTTTTAAAATGTTTTGACATTTGTTTGTTTATTTTATTTTTCAGAATGCAGATGGTGATGCGTCATCACCATGTGAAGGGTGCCATTACCGGTACCGATCATGCCATGGAGGTGGACGAACAGTTTGATGCCATCATTGATGCCAATGACCAGATTCTTGAGAGAGTGGTCAGTATACTTACTGCATTGATTAATTTAATACATCATTCTGTCCCTATAAACAATGACTAACTAAATTAGTCAACTTGGAGATTTGGTTATTTTGAGTGGTTGAGCTTGAGTGTTGGAATTGTTTGCTTTAATTAATTGACATGTAGAGTTCTCTAGTATTAATTGATGGAAGGGCTCTTTCTTTGCCCACCTCCACCCCATCTCCCGCTCCTCTACCCTGCCCATCCCCCCCCCCTTTAAAAAAAAAAAAGCTTGTAATAGTGTGCTATTGGAGTATTGCCACATGATTTCATCTCAAAGTCAAACATTCATTGTTGCTGCAGGGTACATCCATAGACGAAGCAACAGGAGTGAAGAAGAAAGATGAAGTGAAACTGGTGCTGGGAGCATTAACCAGAGCCAACCCTGCAGTTGCATCCTGGAATCAAAAGGTATGTTCGGAAATTTATGCCAGTCTTCACCTCACACAACAATTTCCCTTCAGATCCTTGCGCTCTTGCATATTGCTGAAATTGGTTGCTAACTTGTTCTCGTTATGCCTTACAAGATAGTGCAAGATGGCTGCCACCAGCGACTCCCATGCTGATGATCAAGGGAAATGGAACACAATGCATTGAATCTGGCTGCCATGCCTCAACTCTCTATGCACATTACAAATTGTTGTATTTTCTTGTATTCAATTTAAGCTTGACAACCTAGGAATGACATGTGCAGAAAGCAGCTTCCAGCAACCCAAGGCTTCAGCTGCTGACGATGAAAAATATCCAGCGACCTCAACTCAAGTTCAAAGAGAAGGTCAACAACAGCAACAGACCCTTTGTGCCAATTATCCTACACAAACCCAACGCTCTCAAGTCACTGGAAGGTCAGGCAGAACATTAAAACATTTTTTACATTGTGATTACTACTACTATTACTACTAGTACTACTAATAATAATAATCATAATACTGGATGCTATACAGTAACAAACACGCTTATCCCCAAATTACCAGCCAGGTTCAACGCGCGTGGCGATCTCTGCGGACATACACACGCTCACACGTTATGCACATGAACAACAAACGAGCATCTATCGCACAAAGGTGGGGTGTAAAAGGCTGGGAGATTGCTGTCAGAAGATGGGAAGGAGGAAAGGAAAAGGAATGTTGTTTTTGAAATGTTATATTAACTGCTCTAATGCCGTCTGTGCTCAAACCCACCGACCGCTAATATATTGTGTAACGCCACTGGTGAGTCAACCCGCCTCGCTACATGCTCTGCATAGTGGCTCGCTGCGGGTTATTTTGAGGGCATTAGCTCGTATCCTTTTAGATGCCTGGACGTGCGCAGGTGGTCACAGGAAGCTGGTTGATCTACTGCATGCTTTGTTTACTCTTTTTAGCAAGGAAATCTGTTTTTTTCACGATGAGCTATGACACAGATTTTTGGAGAGAGTTGCTGGATAATGGCGCCCGTGATGACAAAGCTTTAGAGGGGTTTTACTATCGAAGACATGTCAGAATCTAAGCTAAGAAGAGTCAAAAAAGAGTGCGAAGTGCATCAGGCTATCAGTGACTTACAAAATAAAGTTGGATATTAACATCAACTGCAACAGCCACAACATCAACACCACCACCACAACCACCACCAAAGTAAACTGGACACTTTATTTCAAACTTTCCATGTCCCTGATTCAATTCTACACAAGCATACACAATTTGTTGCAGATCCACCTACATTTGTACTTTTTAATGATTAACAAAAAAGTCAACTGGTAAATGCGTTGGTCTTTTTCAAAACTACTTGTTTAGCACAGTATGTGATTACCAAATTACTTATTAATAAAAGAGTTAAGTACTATTATTGTACATTCATTTGTAGTGGTTTCAGTATTTTGTATTGAATTTGCATGTAAAGCAGTTTGTATGTGATTGGGGGGAGGGGGGGGGGGGGTAATGGAGTGTGTGTATGCTCTCCGAGCATGTTGCAGAAGTTACAGAGATTCACCTGCAGGTTGGTGTATACTTTTTATTTTGAGTTCCGTCTCTTGTTTCAGAGAGTCTGCAACTGCCATCTGATGTGAGCTTGGAGGATACAGAGAACCCGGAGTTTGTGTGAGTAGCAACAGTTAGTGGTAAGCATATATACATTATTTACACAGCGGAGGAATACCCTTTTTATTAACGCATAGGTGGTCCTCTTACAGCTGGAATTAGTCCCTCGTGACCGTTATGATTGAGACGAGCTTGATAGTTACGGACATTTTGTTTTGCGAAGCGTGCAGTGATAGCATTTTACCTTGATTGGATTGTATATTGTTGCTGGAAAAGCTTCTTCGGTCCGGTGTTGTTGTAGCAGTTTTGCGATCTTTCTGGAATTGTGTGCTTTGCTGTGATGGAAGATTCCAGAGAAATCTAGCAATAGCTGGTCAAATGTTCAAAGTGAGTAGAACATTCTATGACATAACGCGACGCGCATTTCCTGTGATGAGTTTTGTTCTGATTGGTTGTTGATCGTGCCATTCTAGAATATTCTCCTTTTTTTTCGATATTGTGAAGACCGTATAAATAACGCGCTGTCGGCGCATATAGATGTTGCTAGAGGGGAGGGAGGGGGGGGGAGAGAGTTTTTGATTTTCAGTTGTTGATGCTGTTTGTGTCTCTCCCTGCATACAGTTGGAAAACTTCATAACAACATCTCTGGCCTTGTTATTGATTAAACGGGATGAGTGGATATGAGTTCAAGTTACACAGATTCAAGCATTGGGGCTGAATGGACTTTGGCCCTGTAACAGTGACAGTCCGAAGATCAATGAATCGAGCAGGAGAGCATAAGGCATCTGTGATGTAGAAAGGTGGAGTCTTTATCCAGCTTGAGTTAGCTCCCCTCTGTGGTCAGCACCTTGAGCAGCTCTTGAGCTGGGAAAACGCTATGGACGAACAATTCATATAACAATGTCTTGGGATATATTTATTGACAAAAATTCCTGCTTTTACAGGGGGGGTGAGGGGTGGGGGGGAGGGGGTGTAAGTTCTAAAGAAAAATGGAACAGCTAGCAAATTCGAACTGGGAGCTATCTTCTTACATCACTCTTAAATATCTTGGTTAGGTTAGAAATACATTTCATGGACAGTTATGGAATGATAAAGATGCTGCAACTGATAATGATGATGATGATGATTGTCCTGCAGCTACCCTCACCCCTATCGCTATGAGATTGAACACCTGGAATGTTTGCCGGAGCAGCTGGAGAATCCTACACCTCAGGTAAGACTTTTGCTTAGGCTTCTTTTACACAATTATGAGCACTCATTGAAACATACAGGCCCAGTCAAACAGCAGTAAGGCAGTAGATGTCCATTCACGGGCAACCATATCCAGAGACAATCTTATTATATCCAGAGACAGTCTTATGTCCAGAGACAATCATATCCACATCCGTAGACAATCTTATACCCAGAGACAATCTTATTACATTCAGAGACGATCTTATGCCCTTATCCATAGACAATCTTTTTATAATTATCCAGAGATATCAGTCCTGTCAGTCTGTAGTTTTACTTGAAAACAGGTTTGGTTTGTTGTTTTTGTTACTTCATACCCAGAGAAAAACACTCATAGAAATGTGGTTTCACCCACCCTTGATGTAGTTTACTGGCTTCTGGCTGCTGTTTTGTATTGATGTGTGTAACGTGCTTGCTTTTCAGGAAGTGGGGCCAATAGGAGCAACCAGCACAGCGGAGTTTATTGACACAGTGTCCGCTCTGAATGATCTGTGCAACTACCTAAAGACCCAGACCATCATCGGTGTTGATTTGGAGGTTTGATTGATTGATGGTTTATTTATTTAGTTTATTTTTTTAAAAAATTTGTGTTCCTGAATAATCACTGCAAAGAATCATAAGGCCAAAAAAAAAGGATGTTTATGGTACAATAGGAAAAATATAGGGTCTGTAGGTCGGCTTCATTCTTTTTCTAAAATTATATATTTGTCAAAACTTTTCCCACTTTGGGTGCGATTTTTTTGGGGGGTCTTTTTTCAATTTTTTTCCAAACGATCCCCCCCAAAATTTAGGGTCGGGCCCAAAAATTAGGGTTTGTCGAGATACCGTAAACAGACTTTTTTTTTTTGGGGAGGGGGGGGGGGGGGGTGGGGGTGGGGCCTAATCATAATATCAACAAAATAAAAAACTCCACAAGATTATTTTTTGTATTATTGAATAAGCACTGCAAAGAATCATAAGGCCAAAAAAATGTCTGTTTACGGTAACACGGCTTTTAAAAAAAAAAAATCATACTTTTACCTTGGGTGCGATTTTTTTTGGCTTATACAAAATTTGTTTCCAGACAATCCCCTCAAAAAGTGTAGGGTCGGACCAAAAAATTATGGTCAGTCGGGATACCGTGAACAGACTTTTTTTTTGGGCCTAATCATAATTTTTAAAAAAAAAATTTTCTCAACAAGAGAAATTCATACATGGATTTGCCATCAGGTAAGAAACGCAAACAAAATCTATGTTAAAATGATTATTGACAGATTCACTCGCAATAGTTGACAGCAAAAACAAACGTCAAGTTGCCCCAGAGTGAAGCACCCCAGCCTTTCTTAACTCTTTCCCTGCCAGGCATGTTTCCACGTTTGTGCCAGACATTTATCTGGCACCGGAAAGAAAGTTCAGTACCTTAGACATTTAAGCTACTGTTCTTTCAATAATAGTTGTTAAATAGACATATTTCATATCAAATTAAAGGTAAAAGAGTGAAGAATAAGAAAAAAACCCACAAAAATGTTAATTTGATTATGTTATTGAAATATGTGTTTTGAAAGCATGTTGATCTTTTTGAAATGATAAAATAAAATAAAAATATTTCTACATACCACAGTGATAAAAAAAATCTGGAGGAATAATTCCAATCACTGAATCAGCTTCACACACCAGAAAGAAAATGTATTTAGGATCAAAATACACTTTACAGTTTGAAATTATATTGATTATTAGTAGCAGAGTTTGACACACTGTTGATTGTGCCCCATCACAATGCTTAGTAAAATGCACAAAAAACACTCTAAAAACGAATCAATTTGAAGAAACCACGCGCGTGTCGATCGAGAACGAAAGTAGAAAGAGTTATCTCTCTTTGGTTAAAATAAAACTTGGATTGGACTGCGCAAAAAACCGGAACGAAACGGAATACTGAAATCGACGATATATCGTCGATTGGCACAAACATGGCGGCTCAGATCGACGATATATCGTCGATTGGCAAGGAAAGAGTTAAGGCTGTTTAAACTCGCTATTGCACACAAAAAAGGTGCGTTTTGTTAAACACATTGATGATGACATTTTGTATTTGTATGCTATGTTAGGTAGCTGTGATGTGTTCAGTAGGCTAGCTTACATCCAGTATTGTTTTTTGTGTGTGTGTGTCTGGGAGTACTAGCATTCAAAACTACAGCTGTATGTTCAGATTGTTAAAAAAAAAAAAGAAACAAAAAATTACCTTGAAAATCACGTTTTAGTTTGCCTCTCAGACCTCTGTTTAATAGGAGTACTTCCTAAATAGCTGTCAACATGTATTTTGTACCGCTTTTCAGGGGAAGCAACTCTCATTGACCTACTTTTGGCTTTTGGTTTATGCTGTCAACATGTATTGTGTAACCGCATTTCAGGGGAAGCAACCTACTTTCGGTTTATTTAGGGATAATGCCTATTGAGAAATGTTGAAGACTGACCTTCATTGTGACGGCAAAAGAGTAGTCCAATGAACACAGAATGAAAGGTTTTGAATAGTCTCTTGTTGTGTAGGTTTATCAGGGAAAGTGTGGATGCAGAATTGCGTTTAGGTATCTATGCTCCCTTTCCTTCTTTATTCCTTAAGGTCATTCTTGTATAGCGCTTTTGTAGTTCAAGAGCTGCTTAGATGCTGGCCGTTACAGGATCTAACTCCAGTCGCACGGGGGGCTCATTTGCTGCTCTAAGCACATTTGTAATGCCTACATTACGTTCTTTCTACCGTGGACGCACATTTCAATGAGAGCTAGCAATGCTCCCCATATGTCTGCACACATCATCATACAAGGGAAGGCATAGCTTCAGGGTGCACGCCTTGTGTACGTGTGTTTCGGGCGGTGTGGGTTCAAGTCCTGACTTCAGCAAAGCTATTGTGTGCATGCTGGCTATTTAGTGGCCAGCGCCTTGAGAAGCTCTGTGAGCGTGTAAGTGAGCTATATAAGAACGATCCTTTGTTTTTGTTTTGTAATGAATGCAAAACGGGTGGTGTGAGGGAGACCTTTGGTTTAATTTTCACATGCGTGGGTTTGTCAATGCGTTGTGTGTTTGATGTGTCTGCAGCATCATGGCAACCACTCCTTTCAAGGCTTTGTGTGCCTGATGCAGCTGACGACCAGGGAGAGAGACTTCATCGTGGATGCGCTGGCTTTGCGTTCTGAGATGGAAAGGTTGAATGACGTCTTTACCAACCCACTCATCACTAAAGTGAGCTCAGGATTTTTATGATATGTTGTTTTCCGATTTATGTGTTCATTTATTATTTATTTATTGGAGCAGGTAATTTAGTACATTAATTGTATTCTAACAAGACCCAAGATTTTTGTGGTTAACCCTTTTGCTGCCAAAAGGAAATTGCTCTGAGTTATAACAAAGAAACAAAATCTAACTTAAAAAGTATTAGAAATAACTAGGTAACGCTTATTTTTTTTTTTTTTAAAGAAAATTGAATTTTCTACACAAATATTCTATTTGGCTTTTTGGTACAAAAGACGTTTATTTTGTGTTGTTTTTTACTAACCAAAAAATTTTATTTTTTTTATAATCCAAAATGAGAGATGGCGAGAAAGAGGGTGGTCATCACATCGTCTTTGATGAATTTTTGATGTCTAGGTTACGGGAGTGCGTCTCTTTCCTCTATGTTATAGACCAGCTTTGCGGGCATGTGGGTGGGGTAGGGGTAACAGTGGGAGGTGAACGTCCACCTGCCAATGAAAACTAGATGTCATAGCTAAGTTATGAATGTTTTCTGATCTTTCTAAACAGGCGCATATTTTTGTTGCTGACTGCACTGAACAGAAAAAAACTTCCAAGATGATGCTGAGAATGAGATTACACGTCTTTTGGCATATTTGGTCACACTATTCTATAACGACTTATCTCGCTATAAGCAAGCAAGGGGTTAATACAGTAACAGCTAAAGATGGATCAGTAGGCAAGCAACCCCATGTTGATTAATTAAATGCCGGCGAAGCGCGTCACAGTATGCGCGATTGGTTTGTATGGTTGCTAGTGGAGCAACTCTTCGCAATGTCGGTATAAGCAGCCCAACTACTAAAGGGAGAGTACAAGTGGGAGCAAGGCTAATAATTCTTAATTGGTTTGTTACTTCCCTTTAACTGTAAAAGCCGAGTATTTACCTGTAAAACTGAGTATTTTTGCTGTATTTTACCTCAATTCCAAAATGGCAGCCGATTATAATATGGCAATTTTAGGTGTATTGATCTACAAGAATAATTCATATACATTTTGAAACGTATATCATTATTGCAAAACTGACATGTTTTGTGGTGATTATACAATATATTCTTCAATAATGCTATTATGCAGTCAATCTAAAAGTTCACATATTAAACAAAAAGGGATTTTCTTTCCGTCTTCTAATAGCGACGTTCCTTTACACCACATGTTAGAGTGATGAATGTTTGTTGGTTGTGTATGTAGGAGTGTTTGTAACATGTGAGCGTGTATGTGGGTCACAGATCGACACGCTTTGAGTCTGATTTAGGAATAAGGCGCGTGGAGCATCCATTATTATTATTATATCAAAACCTGTGTGGATTGTCGCGTACAGTGTGGATACTTGAGTGCTATTTTATTACAAAAGGAGAATAAGTGTATTTTCTATTGTTCATTTCTTGAAAGAACAAGCTATTATCGGTACAAAAATGTATAGTTTTTCTATATTATCTTCTTTTTTTGTTCTTTTAAAAAAAATATATATACTCCATGTTTTAGTGTGTTGTACAGTCTCTTATTGTGAGAGTGCTTGTGTGAGAGTATGTGTGTGAGCGCTTTGAGCAGACTTTTTAGTTTGGAATTGCGCTTTATAAAATAAATTATTATTATTATTATTAGGTGGTTGAATTGTCCAAAATAGGCTTAAATAGTGAGTTTTGAGGGAATAACCATGGCAACAAGAGTTCAGCCTCCAATGAGTTGAAAAGGAGTGAGTGAAGGTTTAGTTCACCCTAGACGCTGAGAACGCAAGTATGGGAGAACAAATGTTAGAATAAACATTGCATCGATTGGCACAGGAGCATGAGCAAGGAGTCTTCCTATTAACCCCCCTTGCCTCCCCCTCCCCCTCCCCCCAAAAAAATAAAAAAATAAAAAAAAAGTGTAATCATTGTTGCCATTGATGGCAGGTGTTTCACGGAGCGGACAGTGATATCGTGTGGCTGCAGCGAGACTTTGGCATCTACGTGGTGAATATGTTCGACACTGGGCAGGCGGCCAGAGTGCTGAATGAGAAAAGTTTCTCTCTGGCTCACCTGCTGGACAAGTACTGTGGTGTGGCTGCGGACAAACAGTATCAGCTGGCCGACTGGAGGAGAAGGTCAGGATCCTAAAATGGCTTTTTAGCTTGGAAGTAATGCTAGTATGGGTATACACTATAATTAGCTTTTTCATACAAACCCTTACCTGTATGCAGAGGTGCCAACCAGTACGGATTGACCGTATTTAATTCCGGCGAAGTGAATTAAATACGGAAATACGGTAGCTTTTATCAAAATACGGAGGAGTTGCCGATCGTTTATCTTTGCCAGCGGTCCTTCTGTACCGGTTTCTGGTTTCATAATAGTACTCCTGCACTCACTGAACGTCGCTGTGTTCAACAAGCTGATTTTCATGGTGATTTTAGAGTAAAACAAGTGTGGTGTTCAACAAGCTGATTTTCATCGTGATTTTAGAGGACTGAAAATAGCCTGCTGTTTCAGAGGGAAGCCTGTCCTTACTTTATAGTGTCATAGGGCAGGCTGGGTTTTGCGAGAAAAAAAATACTGACAAGTGTTAAAAAATACTGACAAACGGGTCCGGAAATACTGACAAGAAGATTAGGGGCTTGGCACCTCTGTGTACGTCTACATTATAGTCCTAATGACATTACATTGGGTTATAGGATGTAATGCCTGATTTTCTATTGCCACATTTTACAAAATGGTGCAAAGGTGACAGCATCATCCAAGTCGCGCATGTTTTGCTAATTTCCATTTTGACAGCCAGCATCACAACAATCTTGGCCGTAAGGTGTGATATATCCTTTTTTGACCATACTTTCATGAAATAGAATGTCACGGGTTGCTTCTACAAACATACATGCTGTAACCAAAACACCAAAAATTTTACAGATAAAATAAATTTAAGATTAAGGAGAAAAGAAATCAGCACTTGATGGACTTTTAAGGGCTTGCTTACAATACAAAGTGATTTTTGAAATGTTTTTATAGAATGTCTGTGAATGAGTGTATGAAAACAATACAATACAAATAATACAACACATCTCTAATACCACAAAAGGAATTACAGCAGGCGCAGAATCACATTTTAAATTCATTTACATTAAAAATACACAACAATCTGCTTTCATTCACTCACAGTCATAGTAATCATTATTCCCACTCTCTCCCTCTCTTTCTCCTACACGCACAGGCAGCACAACTGTGTTTTGTTGGATAAGTTTTAAGCTTATTTATTTATGTTTATATATATATATATATATATATATATATATATATATATATATATATATATATATATATATATATATATATATATATATATATATATATATATATATATATATTTATATATATATATATATATATATATGAGCGACACTTCCTCCTCGCTGCCGTCGTCGCTGCCAGTAATTGATAACAACTCCTCCATGCTGCCGTCGTCGCTGTCTGCAATGGGTAACATCTCCGCTATGCTGAATTTGTTGTTGCCTGTAACGGGTGGCACCATTTCTGTTCCGCTGCCTATCATGTGTCCTTCTCAGGAAACCCTGCAACAAACTGTCCTCTGTTAGTTCTTTTTATGTGCACGTGTGTGTGCATGTGTGGAGAATCACTTTGTTTATTGCTGCAGTCCGCTTTGATTTCGCCTGTATCGCATACCTGTCAAGGGTTTTTCGGGTTGTGGTGTAGCAATTTAACAGAAAAACCATAGCAAATGGAGGTTTGGTGTAGCACTAATGTGAATCACGCGATTCGCAACAAAACTGGAAACTTCTGCGTCCAATATAAACACACACATCCAATGTGTTTACAAATTTATTGTAAAATCTTGTTAATGCACAACACTTTAGCTATTACCATTATCATGATAAACATTTTCATGTACGTTTTTCAAAATAAAAGTGAAAATGCAAAAACAAAAAAATACAAAAAAAAACATACAGACAGAAAATAAGCTAGGCAATCATTAAAAAAAACAAAAAACAAGGGAGACAATCACTGACACAGAAAAAGCAGATGTCTTAAGCTTAAACCGGACTCGACCGGAACACACTACTTTCGCACGAAAACCCCCTTGGTTAAAAAATATTATCGTCACTTTTGAAAAATTGCGTAGCAGCTTTGTGATACGCCGTAGCAATGGGAAAATGTTTAAAATGCGTAGCGCTACGCAAAAATCCGTAGCACTTGACAGGTATGGTATCGTATTAATGTGTAATGAGTGAGTGATTGCATGAGGGTGTGCTTTGAACTGTTCCTTTCTAGGAAAAGCCCCTTAAACGTATCCTTATTATTGTTATATAATATATATGTGTGATAACAATGCATCTTGTGTAGTCTTGTAATAAGTTTTACCTATTCAGTGCCTTTCTTGTCACCCCATTCAATTGTTGTCATGCTACCTGTGTGCCTTGTGGCAGACCCCTGGAACCAGAGCTACTGAGATACGCGCAGGAAGACACTCATTACATCCTGCGACTCTATGACCTGACCCGACGCGACCTCATCGCCAAGGGCAACCAGGACAACAACCTGCTGCGCGCTGTCTTTGAACGCAGCAAGCAAGTCTGTCTCAAGGTCCGTCCACGTCTTTCTCTGATTTAACAGTTTAAATTTGTTGTTTAATTTATTGTCTTACGTTTGACGTTTTAAGTTTGATGTGAGACGAACTAGCAAAGATTAGCTTGCATGACATATTTTCTGTTTTGGACACACTGCTTCCAGAAGTTCAGTAATGACGAGCTTGGTTAGTACAGGAATGGGAATGGTTAGGTTGTTGACGGAACTGTGAAATGGGCACAAAACACAGCAGCGCCCTTGTCATGCCAACTGTGAAGGTTAGGCAGTGAGGGAGGGCAGGTGGATTGCACCCTCATAAAGTTGGTCCTGAAAAAAGGGAGTCTTCTGAAGCCTTTCTCCAATGACCAGCAAAAAAAGGTTACAGGAAAATCTTTTAAGTTGACCACGGCATAACATTTAAGATCAAACACTAAACTCGGCGTCTACAGGAAACTCAGTTTTTTTCCTTGATTGCTTTGATACTTGGTGTGTTAATCAAAAGTAATAAGGTCTTTACAAACAGTTTACTAAAATATAAATATCACCATGTGCCTGTTACAGTGTTAAACAATACTGAAATTTTTACCCTAGAAATGCGACATGCTGCAAAGTAAACAACTCTAAACTTTGCTGACTGTCCTTCTGCTTTGAAGATTGAAGTTTCTAACATTGAAGTTTCAGAGATTGAAAGTTCAGTGACATTTATGGGCCAGGAATTAAATCTTAATATAGTGTAGTATATTAGCGATGGCATTGTCGGCTATCAACCTTTTGCCCTCTAAAAAGATGTGCATTTAAGAGCATACATGTTACCTGTCCCACTGGCAGGCTTTCAGTCATCAGTTGTCTGATGAATTTTACCTACATGAGGGAGGTGGGGTAATGGTCTGTCTTAATTGCAACAGTCGGGGAAGGTTCAGTGAAGTTCAAAAACTTTCTTTCGAGGTTCTCAGATTCCGAATCTTAAGTTTCTGAACCTTTTAGGCAAAATAAGGTTCAGGAACCTCACACCAGCTCAATTCCTATGTGAGCAGCACTGTTTAGTGCCTCCACATTTTGCTTGCTGCGGGCTAGTTATAGGTTTCCTGCACCCTCCCTTCCAGTGAAAGGAAGCATCGGCGAAGCTATTTATAGCTAGCCTGGCTGACCTAACCTCAAAATCTAAAAAGCTTTGGTTGAGTCGCTGTGACTAGGTTCGGAAGTTGAGAACTCGAAAAACGAGTTTTTGAAACTCCCCGAACATTCCACCCTCCCAACTAAGACAGGCCATAAGGGAACCTCCACCCAAGTCCGTGGAATACACTGTTAGACAAAAACTATGCCATTTTTAAATGCATTTGTGGTACCCACTGTAACAGCACTCCCTGGCAGACTGTTTGACCCATATTTTTGTATGTTTATAATTATATTCCAGGTGTACCGTAAGCCTATCTTCACAGCAGACAGTTACAAAGAGGTCTACAGGAAAGCCAACAAGATATTTAACGTCCAGCAGTTGCACGCCCTCCGAGCCATTTACGAGTGGAGAGACGTCACAGCTCGCATGGAGGATGAAGGGAAACAGTGCGTGCGCTTTTCTCTCTAAGCGATTGTTACTTATTTATACTGTGGGCGTTTTCCACTTATGCACCAACACTCTGGAATTCTCTGCCTGATTCCCTTCGCCACGCCCAGTCTCTTCCAACTTTCAAGGCAAAGCTTCACACACATTTGTTCCTTTGTGCTCCTAGCTGAACATCGGTCTACATAACCCATGGAGTGGGAAAAGGATTGTCGCTTGAGCGTATCCCATTGAGGCCTCCCCCACCTCTCTCCACCCCCTTCTAATGTAAATGAGATATGAGATGGCAGTTTGTGTGTGTGTTCCTGTGTTATTGTTGTTTCCTTTACACCACTGTTGTGGGTTTTTTGCCGTTGGTGCGAGCGAATGCATGTGAAAAGCGCTTTGAGCAAACATTCTGTCTGATTTTGCGCTATACAAAATAAATGATTGTTATTATCATGATTATTTATAGGGGCCTTTTTGGCAAAAAGAACGTACCTAAGACTCCCATTGTTGTTAAATAAAAGCAATGATAAAAGTAGGCTTTCATTGCTTAAACCAATTGCTAACATTTGAGGTTTCCATTTCTGTCCTGACAGGGAGTGACTACCTCTGTTTAATGGTACAACAGTATGCTCTAAGATCTACTAGATGATATGTTTTAGAGCTAGAAAGGTAGCTAATGGTCATTATTAATTGGCCCATAAAAACTACAGAATTTGTTGATTAAAAAAATTATTATAATTTCCAAAGAGGTTTTTGTTTCTTGGTTGCAAGCTAATTTGTTTTCTGTGTGTCAACATTCATTGTGAATGATAAATGGATCTGTGGAGGGGAGTGGTCAATGCGGCTCCCTTTTAATATCATTTTTTGGTATAGTCATCTAGAGCGCTAATGTAGTTGCCCTTCATCCGCAGCTGTGTGCGCTCAGAGATCTTGTCATAAGTTGAGAGATGCCACGGGGTGTTTGGAGGCTGAAGGGAAGCCAGGTGGACAATGGTATTATGGCACGTTTTGTAGAGCTTTTTATCCAGTTAGCAGTGATCTGCAGCTGCGTGGGCTCAGACCTCTTTCTGAGTGTAGAGGGGTACCACCGCTGACATGAAGGACGAGGGAAGGCAGTGATGACTGTTATTTTTAATGATCATTAATTTAATACTACAATTTTATGAGATAGGTGTATAGTACTAGGTAGTCAAAAGCCATTAAAAAAAAATGATTTCCTCATCACAAAACTGACATAGATTTAAAGAGCTTTTCATTCTGAACACAGTGGTATATTTTTTTCCCCCATAGGACAAATAGGTAAAAAGTTATTAATATTTGAAAATGCCGAATGTTGATGGTTTTTTGGCAACGTTTTGGAATTGAAGAAATTGACAACTTTGGAGTCTCAAAGTGAAGCCAATATTGATACCAGAAAGCTGATTTTTGACAGGTAACCCCTTCATATGTTATACTCCAAGCCCAATTTTCTTCAGGCCTATCCCATGTAATGTTCAGCCGTTTTGGTGCTTCAAAGTTGGGAAATCATCAAATTTGCAGTGCGTGCCGGCAAATTATAGGCCTACTAGTGTGCTACTACACTCAGCACTCGTGTTGCTGAATAGGCCTACGAGTTCGCCATGGCCGCAAGGAAACCCGAACACCGTTTGGGTACACTTTTCTACGGCAAAGCGCACCGCGATAGAGTAATGAACAAATTAATAAATACCCTAGTTTTATAAAGGAAAGTCTGCTCTTTATTTCTTGCTAATTTTTAAACTTCTAGTTAAAATCAAACTTACATCAAAACCGCTTTATCCACTTTGTTCGGCTCGTAACAACACTTTTACCCATCAGAGCCCACCATATTTGATATGTAAATGAAGCTAAGTATCCGAACTTCTCATTGGTTCTTATTTTTAGGCCATCCAATGAAATATCTTAAAGCACTTTGAGTTTGAAACGAGCAACCTCGCAGCAGACGCTCTGACATTTTGTTTCGGAGCGGCATTCAGCTCTCGGATAGAAGCATATTCAAAAGCTGTTTTCTCGGAATCTTTCGCATAAACATGCATTAAAAACAACACAGATGTAAAGATAAAGCTTTCAATTTTTATTTGAATACAGCCACTGTTCGTTTTGATGCAGTTTTACATTAATAATAAGTGTTGAAAGTGAAGTCAAAACTGAGTCAAAACTGCCGAGTGGACAAGAGCCAATGAAGGGCTTGGACTACCTAATAGTACGCACCTAGTTACCAACAATGAGCAGATGTTTGCTTTAGAAGTCACTTTTAATAATGATGATGATGATGATGATGATAATTATTATTATTTTTAAAGCCATTTATAATAATGATAATAATAATAATAATAATAAGTATTGTTTGTATTGTCTGGATATACAGAATTCAGTCCAAACACTACATTTTCTGGTAATTTGTTTTTGAATAATAAATATATGTCTTGAACCTTGAAACTAAAAGGTGTCAAGATGTTTCTTTCTTTCTCATTTTATTTGGGTTATTCCTTGTGTGTTGCAGCTTTGTACTGCCGGACCACATGCTTCTGCAGATGGCTGAGGTGCTGCCGAGAGAGAGACAGGGTGTACTGGCCTGCTGTAACCCCATTCCACCATTGGTGCGACAGTGTCAGCAAGAGATACACTCTATAATCATGGAGGCCAGGGACATACCACTGGTTCCGGTACAGTACACTGTCAAACGAGACTAGTGCGAATGTACTTTTACTCCTCAGCTGTGCAAATGTGCAAGTCTATGAACTCGCCTAAAAGTCGTGTTTTCTAGATTTGCGCAAATCTGTGTTGAGGCAGTATCTTGTTTTAACACTTTTTTCAGGCAGACCACCCTCAATTGCCTAAAGAGAAAAATGCAGCTCAAGAGAGGCAGCTCTGAATACATCACCCCATACACACGCAAACTTAAAAAAAAACAATCTAAAATAACAAATGTTGAACTGAAACCAATTTTATTACATTCAAGATAAAGTTTTCTTTCAAGGGATGCATGGTTTGTTGTGAGTGGCTTGCACAAAAATCCATTAAAAAAAATTAAACTTTAGAAAAACACAGAAGAAAAATAAACGAACAGTGGCATAGTATTATGGACTAGAAATCAATGGATCCACATCCAAATCACTCAAATCACTCTCCAGTCCAATTCGCTTTCCTTGCTTGGATCAATTTGCACAAGATTGCCTTTATTGAATCCCTCAAAAACACTGTCCGCATCATCACTGTTCCTAATGGCTGCTACTGTAATCTCCTCTCTCGTTCCTGGAAACATTGTCACAAAGATTGTAGATGTTCAAAAAAATTCGCAATGCACGTTTCTCAAAACGATCACCATGTTTTGCATATCACCAGAAAGAACAGGAAATCTCATACACAAGACAATGCTCTTTATAGATACAGCAATGGAAGCAGCCTAACCAAGCACATGTTTGTGGTGTTTTGGTGGCGGACATTGGATGATGTACCTGAAAATAGCATCGGCCGATGTGCGCGGACTTGAGGAGAAAAGGGTTTGCTGATAAATATTTCCGCCCCACGTCACCCAGTGGATTGTTTTCGTCTTTGTGACGTATGTTGTGTTCAGTTCTCCTTTTTTCAGACCGAAGAGACGCGTTTGGAGAAAAAGGGTTTGGACACCTCCCTCCCGACACTGGTGTTGCCGTGGCAGTCCAGGCCCTGCCCTCATGACCTTTCACACCAGCTGGCTGAGGTCAAAGCTGGAGAGGAAGGACGCGAAGAATTGACCATGCTGGAGGTCCTCCCGACCAAGGGCGGCAGCAGCCTGTTCAGGGATCATCAGTCGCTGGTGAAGCCTAAGCCCACACTGTCCGCCCTTATGATTGATCCGGTGTGTATTAGCTCTACAGCGATTTCTATTACAGTGGAACCTCCGGTATACGACCGTCCAAAATCTAAGAAAAAACGGTCTTATAATAGAGGTGGTCTTATACCGGAAACAAGGGTTGGGAGGGGAGAGGGAGGGTCAGGCTCGGAGGGGTATGTAGTCCTAATTTTCACACTTACCAGCATGTATTCTCTGACAAAGAAAACTGTAAAACATGTATTCTCTTTAGTTTTGTCTTTTATTCACAACTTCAAAAATAGAAAACAGTCATGTCTTCAGACATTTTGAACCGGGAAAAACTTTCTCTATGCCAAACTCAAAACTTTCCTCTTGCGCGACGCCATTTTGACAAGCCAGTGTAGGCGAGTAATGTCCCTTACTTGCGAACCAGAAATAGCAGACAACAGCAGGCGTACACTAACATGAAAGAAAAAAACGAAAGGTAGAGACAATAATTTAACTGATATCTCTTTTAAATTGCTTAAGACGGTCGTATACAGGGCTTAAGACATGGGCACTGGTCGCATAAACAAGGTTGTCGCACACCAGAGGTCATTTATTATTGGAAGTGAATCCGTCAGAAGTTTTCAGGTCACATAACTGAGGGAGTCGTATACTAGAGAGACGGATACAGGAGGTTCCACTGTATCTCAAACCTCATTGTGGAGCGCTGTTGGCTCAGTAATGTCCGCAGCGGGGTCAAAGGTCAGGCGATAACACTGCAGCCTGTACAAAAAGTTCAAACCCTGTTGATGGCCTGGAGAAGAAATAACTATATACACAAAATAACCCAGCATGCATTAGGTCCCTTCTCCCCATATCTGGTAACCCAGGATTGTGCTCAGTTGTCTGGGTGACAGACTGTGCGCCAAAGATTGCAAGTGGGCGCCTCAGGCGGCTTGAGTTAGATCCTGTATTGGCCAGCGCCTTGAGCAGCTCTTGAGGTGGAAAAGCGCTACATAAAAGTGGTTCAATAAATAAATAAATCGGTGCACGGTAAGACAGTGTGAACTGACAACACTTTTTATTGTCAGTCAGTCGGTAAGTCAACTAGGTAGGTAGGTGCTTGGCTAGTTGATTATTAGTCAGTAAGTTAGTTTGTTCATGGGTTGCTTATTTTGTTATGTTATTTCAATGATTTTTGTTTTCTTCTTTAACACAGGCATTGTTGCTGAAAGTCAAAACGGACCAAGTCAAACACAGTTTCCTCAACCCTATTCTCAAGGTAAAATTACTTTCACTTTCTTTCTCATTTTCTTTCTTTCTCAATTTCTGTTTCTCTCTCTGTCTGTCTCTCTTCACTCTGCCTTTTAGTTCTCCTCCCAGTTTCACAATCCTCTCTAACTTTTTTTCTTTAACTTTTGTTTGTGTGTGTGTGCTTAAATATTTGTTAATCCGTTCGCCATTTTATGTCTGAATGTGCTGATCTGGTTGATGAAAGAGAAATATGTTTTGGTTCAATGCCTTTTAATGACATTTTTAAAGTTTGCAATAGTCAACACCTGTTCCAGTTTTTACATGATGTTGGTTTGTTTTATCGCATTTAAGTCATATCATCTTGTTTGGTATTCTTGGTTGGATTTTATTAGTTAGACTGATTTTATTTACATCTTTTATCATATTTAAATACTAACAGTTTAGTCTGATTTTACTTAATTTTGTGTGGTCCTGATTCGGCTCTTGGCACTCCGCTGAACCCTATAAGGACTGAATATCTATCTATCTAATATTTTTAATAGCATAACTTGATGTTCAGTATTATTTGATGTAGGATGAAATTGAGCAGTTTATTATTAATTTTGAAAAACTTAAAAGTTACCAGGTAGAATTATATATTAAAAAAGGAACCATTAAAGTGTAAATGTACAAATAAATACACAATGCGTATTAATACTAAAGGGGAGCGGGTATATGCATGGGGAAAACAGTAATAATAATAATAATAATAACAATAAGAAGAAGTATAGAAATATAGTACATTCGCATGTAAGAAATAAAGTTTGATTTCCTAGAATTTTGTACATTTTTAGTAGGAGTTTAATCTGGTGAAATTGTTACAATGTTAAATCTTGTTTAACTAATTAATTAATTTGTTTATTTTTTTATTTTAATTGTTGTTGTTTAAAATCACTATATGTACAGACCTTAAAGTAAACAAATGAAGAAGAAGACGAAGAAGAAAAAGAGAAAGAAGAAGAAAACTGATAATAATAATACTGGAAGCTATATGCGATTTATTTCTAAATCAACGAACATACACGCACCCATGTTACGCACACAACAAAAACTCACCGACTACTCAGACATGAGGGGTAAAGTTAATCTTGACATTTCAAAATTCGTTATAGATTTACTGCATCCAATACGGTTATTAAATATTTAACTTCAAACATGCAGTTTGTATCATCAGTGCAATAGTACACCAATGAGAGGATGTTTTGGTGTACATAAAGTGGTATAGTTTTTATGTGTGTGTATATATATATATATATATATATATATATATATATATATATATATATATATATATATATATATATAAAGTCTTTTGCTTTTTGTATTGTTTCCCAGTTTCTTCCTGGTCGTTTGGTACCTGGAAAAGCGCCCTTACTGAAGCCCTCTGCATTTGGACGGGTAGGAGTGATTCTCTTTGTTAGCTTAGCTTCTAATATAATCCTGATTGTTAGGCTTTTGAGACGTGCACCAATTGGTTTTGGCAAAGCAGGCAATGATAGCGTGTATTTACCTTTGCTTTGATTCTGTGCTGTGGCTAGAAAAAGCTTTGCATATTTGTCGTTTGTTTTCGTCGTTCCATATTGTTGTAGCAATGTTGAAAACTTTCTAGAATGACTTGTTTATTATCGAGCGAAGGTTCAAGATGAATCTAGCGAGAGCTAGGGGTATCTTATACATTTGTAGAACATTCTTTGATGTAAGAGTTGGTAATTCTGCTGATTAGTTTTAGTTTGACTGGTCATCGATGGCGTCATTCTGGAACATTCTGCATTGTTGAGGATGGTCGATAGGTATACATTAAAAGTACTGCGCTGCCTGCTTGTCAAAAGATGTTGTTTTTTTAAAGCGATTTGGATGTAGTTGTTGATGGGTGCCGAATAAAGTCAGAAAACATTCTAACGACGACGCCTGCCTTGGTATGGAGTGAACAGGCCGCGTGGATAAACGAATTCAAGTTACACAAGATCCAAGCATCGGGGCTGAATCGATCATTGACCGTATAACACTAAAGTATAGATTTAGTTAGTTAATACGTATATTCCTTTGGGTGGTTGATTAGTCATTTGTTTATGTATTGTCTTAATTGCAGCATTACTGTAGATTTATCACACAATTTTGCTGTCAGGTGGAGAAATGGCGGTTGAAAGCCAACACTTTGCCCGCTGGTCAAAAACGCAAAAACGACATCGACCTTAACACTTTCTCACCGGAATTTGGTAAGACAGCTGTTCCTATCTCTCTCTGTCTCTGTTCCTCTTGTCTGTCTGTACTACCCATCTCATTCCACACCTCCCCCCCCCTCTCTCTCTCATCTCCAAGATCTGGGTCTATATCTCTTTCTTTCCCTCCCTCTATCTCACTCTGTCTTTCTCGTCCCCTCAATTTCTATCCCTTTCTCTTTCTTTTTCATTCCCTTCTTCCCCCACACCCCTAGCATTTTTTTATATTTCTGTTCTCCACTTTGCTTTCTTGCCTCCCTATCTGCATCCTCTCCCCTGATTTTCGTTTAGCTACTCATTCTTCTTCTTCCTTTAATGTCCATCTGTCACACTCGAGAATTATGGACATATTGGGAAGGGAGGGGAGGGGGGGAAGGGAGAGGAGTATTTTGTAGGACGGCGCTTTGGGTTCTTTATTTGAGGCACAGGAAGAAAAAAAATTACCAAGTCGGAGAGAGCATCTGAAGAAACAGTCATCAATTGGGAGTTTCTTCAACCCCTGTTGAAGAAATATATATATTCTTGCACCTTGTTTGTAACAAGTAAACTTTTGTGCTTTGCGCCTATTTTTAAAGTCTGTTGGTGCTCAGATTGCGAGAGAATGCATACATTTTATTCATGATTTTTTTAAACAACATGAAACCTTCCTCTCCCCTTTCCTCCCTCCGCTCTTATACAAATGTTCATCTTTTTTTAAAGTCAGGTGTTTGGACCCCTGAATGGGTGATAAACACTTCTCCTTTTATACTACTTTACTGTTACTTCTATTACTGTAACTACTTTTACTATTACTGTTAGTGTTACTGCCATGGATTGTTTGTTGGTTATTCTTATACTGTTTCATGCAATGCCAAAGCCTCCATTATCAGATGTAGCTAGCGTTACATTGTAGAAGCAGAGTGTTCAACCAAAATGCTTCTTTTCATTGCCAGTTCCCCCAGCCAAGACAAAACGCACTTTCACCACTGGGTCAGTGAAAGTCACCACCCCTGTTCCTGGGAAAGCCACTTCGTCCGCTCCATGCAAAACTAATGACGTTGAAAGCCCTAAAAAGGCAGCACCATCTATCAGCAAAGACAAGGGCCCTGAATCCACATTGTCTTTTGTTGAAATGGTAATTTGTTGTGTTTTTTTTTCTCCCTCAAAAATGTCTTGTACTTGTATTCATGCAGCATGCTGTGTTTAGGTACTTATCCCTCAAATCTTAAGTTTTCTAGGTTGAAAGAAAATGTACTAAGATTAATGTTATACCCCCAAATCGAAATTCTTCAGGTTGAAAGAAAATTTTGGCGCTAATGTTACTGATACAAAGCTGTTTTACCTGTCCCTTTTAGAATTCATAGAATAAGACGCGCATATTTGGGATATTGTTCTTTCAACCTTGTATTAAATTACATAGATCCTCTGACTGTTGCTTTCCATGTGCCTGGTGCAGATGAAGAAGAAGAAGAAAGAGAAGAAAGCAGCAGCAGCACTTCGGGCTCAAACAGAAGCAGAGGCAACACAGTCTTCACAAAATGCTGGAGAGGAAGGAAAAAAGAAAAAGAAGACGAATACAAAGGTCCAAGCAGCAGAGGATGAGGGGACCCTAGAAAAGAAAAAGAAGAAAAAGAAGGCAAAGGTCGAAGCAGCAGAAGATGAGAATACCATGGAAAAGAAGAAGAAGGTCAAAGATAAGATGCCCGCAGAACCCAACCAATCAACTATGAACGCTACAACAGGTTTGTCAGCGACTGCTACAGCAGAAGAAGACAGGAAGAAGAAAAAGAAGAAGAAACAGAAAGCAGACCCTCTTTTCCCTGCTGCTCATTCTATGAACGCTGCAGCGGAACAGCCATCAGCAGCTGCTACAGAAGTAGGGAGGAAGAAAAAGAAGAAGATGGAAACTGGAGAGAAAGGGAAAACGTTCGAGCCAGAGTCCCTGTTGGCACCGGAAGCCGCAGAGGATGAGGCGATCGTGGAGAAGAAGACAAAGAAGAAGAAGAAGAAGCAGGTCAGCAGTGAAATCATGATGGACAACATAACACCCTTTGACTACGCAGCAGCTGACAAATCTACCCTTACTGGTAAGCTCTTACAATACAATACAATGCAATACAATACCGTACAGTGTGAAATTACTCATAAAGTGCAGTCACAGCATTCAAATTTGCAAGTGAAGGCACAATATCTCTTCTCTTTTATTTTTTAAATTTGCTTCTAAGATTATGTAGGTACCATGTTTAACTCAATGGTGGGTGATAACAACACAATAATTTGTGATGGAAAAAAAATGTCAGACATAATTATAGCGATGATGTAGTGATCTCTGCTCAAAAGGTTCTCATAGAAAGCAAGTGTATTATGATGCGACATGACTGTTGGGAATGTTTTCTGTTTGTACTTTGTAATGACGTTGGAGATTACTTTTCCCTAATATCACAGCTGCTTAGAAGTTTAGCAATAAAACCAGGTACTGTTTGCTAGTCTGCCACGAGTGCACCAGTTATGCCAGTTATGCTTGAAAGCTGAATCGACAACAGGTTTAGAGAAAGAAGACAAATTTAGAAATTAGGGTTGAAAAATAATGATGTTGCCGATTGAGAAGCTGCTAGGAAGCCAGTGACAACACTGTGCACTGTTGTCCACCACCTGGGTGTCAATGTTTTGGCAGATTGATTGCACACACAATGGAACGTCATCATGGTTTTAGCATTTTGGTTTCAGGAAAGACGAAGATGAAGCCTCGGCCTGAAGTGTTCAACCCTTCTTTCAGCCATGGAAAGAAGAAAGGCAAGAAAGAGAGGAAGGTACGAAAAAGAAAAACATTGGAAAACTGACTAGTGATTACAAGTTCAATCCCAGTTGCCCAAAGAGCAGTGGTCACCGGATGGCCAAGAACAGACATGTGACTGCTTTCTAAAACAGTCGTTTCAAAACAGCCTACGATTAGCCGTCTTAATTCATTGTGCATCTGTCATAGTCACACCTAAAGACATGTTGTAGCACGAAAGAGACTTGTTTACCTCCCTTGTTAGTGACTAACTGGCCGTTTTTCTAGGCCTGCGGTCGAGCGAAGCGATGTTAATGTTTAGTAAGCGCCTGACTGTCTAAATTGCATCATGGCAGCGCTGCTATGAACATGCGTGCTTCTAAGTCATAGTTGTGTTGGATCAGGCTCTTTCTGTTGTGTGTTTACTGCCCGATTTGTGCTAGAGCTGCTTGCGATCGGATCGGCTGAAATAGACACACGCATGCACAACCCCTGCATTTATGGCATGTCCCCAAAAAAATGTTCCCAGTTGATCAGGTTGTTTTGATATGGTTACTTTTAAAAATAGTTGAACACACCTTACCTTCAAAGTATAAGTGATAGTGCCAACTTTGATAGCAAATCTTCATTGGAAACACTGAGTGATAGTTCCATTTTCTACAGTAAAACACAAGCTTCGTGTAGATTTTTGTGTGTGGTATCTTGCACACACATGCCTAATGCTTAACACGGTGGTTGGTTTAGTTCTCAGTGGGTCTTTATTAGGGGCCGGTTCAAACTTAGAGATGGTCGATTCTTATTTCATTCTGTTCCCGTTGCAGCTGATTACAGTTTCAGCCGCATGTTTGTGGCAAGGACGTTCCAATACGCAAATCCGGATTTTGAGACTACTTCTAGATATATAAGTATCTTTGGGAGAGAGGATTCTAGAAGCTAGTTTAGTCAGCCACTAGGTGGTTGAGCGTATTTTTATTTATCTGTCTAATTGTTGTGATATATAATAGCAGCTCAAAAGCATCCACATGTGTGTAGGGGAGGAGAGAGAGGGGAGGGGGTTGGTGGAAGGCTGGGGTAAAAGGGAAGTCATTTGTAGTAGATGATGACCACGCTGTTACATGTGTGTAGTAGATGATGACCACTTTGTGTGTTACATGTGTGTAGTAGATGATGACCACGCTGTTACATGTGTGTAGTAGATGATGACCACTTTGTGTGTTACATGTGTGTAGTAGATGATGAACACTTTGTGTGTTACATGTGTGTTACATGTGTGTAGTAGATGATGACCACTTTGTGTGTTACATGTGTGTAGTAGATGATGACCACTCTGTGTGTTACATGTGTGTAGTAGATGATGACCACTTTGTGTGTTACATGTGTGTAGTAGATGATGACCACTGTGTGTGTTACATGTGTTACATATGTGCAGTAGATGATGACCACTTTGTGTGTTACATGTGTGTTACATGTGTGCAGGGACAGAAGAAGGCACTTGGCACTGGCAAGAAAACAAAGAGTGTCTCCTTCATCTAGCTGACGGGCAGGAAAAAGTAGTAGTGTCTGCAGTGCTGAATTTGCCGCAAAAACTCTCCGTGTGTGAATTATTTTATAAAAAAAAATTATTATGTGTGCATGCCAGCATATGTGCCTAGTGTCAGTGTACTTCTGACTGTGGTACGATTCATAAGGTTCGAGTGTCAAGCACTATGAAGACCACAAACACTGTGTGAATGATGTACATAAGTGTGCACACCACCAAGTGTGCTAATATATGTGTGTGTGTGTGTGTGTGTGTGTGTGTGAGTGTATACGTGTGTTTCTGACTGTTGTACAATTCATAAGCAGTTATAACATCTTTCTTGTGATTATATTGGAGAGCTCTTGAAATTTGAGGTTACAGTCATACTGCCAGCAACTCTGGTTCTAGATATCAGATCTGCGCTATAATATTAATAATAATTGATTGATTGTTGCTTTAGGTCCAGCGGACTCTTCCGAGCCAAATCAGGACCGGACAACCCCCGATCCGCATAAAAGATCTGTTGAAACAACCCTAGTGGGAAAACTGAATGCCCTCCACCGGCCAGTCACTTTACAATAAAGACATCCCACGCAGGGGACGGCTGAGGCTTTACCCCAACTAATCGAACCCCCGGTTACAAAAACAAAATAGAATACAAACATCATTATAAATTATCAACAAAACACATACATATAAATGCCTATATTGCTAAATAATAACATCATAGGAAGCCCTAGTGACCACCCGGCAGAAAGCGTCCAGTACTCCCAAGCTGATCCAACAGACCCCATACACAAACAAGGAGTCTTGTCCAGGAAGAGTTTTCAAGAAAAAAGGTAGGTCATTGATCTAGCGAAGAAGAAGATAGTATAGCAGAGTGATAGGACAGAGCAGGAATGGGAAAGAGCAAATGAGGAAGACAGCGACAGTGGGAATTTAACCCTTTGAACCCTGGGGCCCCACCCCCTGCCCATGCCTATCCCCTGGGCTCCCTGGAGAAAAATGGCATTTTTAGCATGCTGTTAGTAAAACAACGAAAACATAACCAAAGTGTTAGACAACCCAAAGTACTTCAAATGTCATCTCTTCATCTTCATTATCATCCCACAATTGATCGATTACTTCCTGAGTTGTGTACAGTCGCTTAGCGATGCTTCCTTGATTTGTAGACCTTCGTTTCATGACGCAAAATTGAGAAAAAACCGTCACAAAAACACGCACTGTGCTGCACTAGAGCGCTGACATTTTGCTTTACCTTATTCCCAATAACCCTCAATAACCCTATTCCAAACAGCAAGTACTAGAAAGAACAGTAAGCTGTGTACGGACCGTAAGATTAACAGTAAGGTTACGAGACCGATTTATCGGTCTTTCGGGGCACAGCTGTTTAAGGGCTAGACCGATATATCGGTCTTTCGGGTTCAAGAGGTTAAAGCACTAAATTTCCAGAAAGTGGGGATACTATTTATACTGAAACCCCCGGCACTCCAACGGGGGTACTGTTGCTGCAGTGAATCGGTCATGCCTATAAAGGAAAGACAGGTTTTCAACTGGGGCTTTCCCTTTTTCCTTTATAGGTTAGAACAATCTACAGTGGCAAGATTGCTCATGACCCCAAGGGGTTAATAATAATAGATATTATTATTATTATTAAACGGATCATTAACTAGCCAACTAACTCACTTTCTACCTTACTGAATGCACCAACCCTGCTACTTCCCCCATAATCCTTCACCTTTGCCCTTACAAGTGGACATCGGCATCATCATAAAAATATATATTGATCAACGAATGTTTGAATTAGCAGACTTGCCAACAATTGTGCATAAAATCAGTCTTTCGGTGGATGATTGATCTAGTTAGTAATAGTTAATTAGTCATTGTTCATAGGGTCCAGCGGACTGCAAAGAGCTGAATCAGGACCACAACATGGTTGAAAGAAGACTCTCCCCTGTTCCGTATTAAATATCTGCTGAAACAACCCTAATGCCATAATGGCAACACTTAAGGCACTCCATCAGCTGGTCACTTTACAATAAAGGCATCCCATGCAGAGGATGCTGAGGCTTTACTCTAATTTATCTAACCCCCGTTTACAAAAACAAAATAGAATATAAATATTAATTATAAAATATCTAAAACATGATAGTGCCTACAGTGTTAAATAATACCATATAAATCCCTAGTGACCATTTGTCCGAAAGCATCCAATAGCCCCAAGCTGACCCAATACACAAATCAGGAGTTTTCAAGAAAAAAGGTAGGTGACTGGTCTGGCGAAGGGAACGCGAAAAAGAACAAACTAGAATGATCCTCAATAATAATAATGGCAGAAACCGTGGTAATTTAAAGCATTAAATTTCCACAAAGTGGGGATACTATTTATACAGAAACCCCCCCCCCCCCCCCCAATGGGGGTATGATTTTTCTAGAGAGGTCGAAACTAGGATGGAGTGTTCTTTTAGATGTGCGCCAACAGAAGATGATTTTTCATGGTTGTTGGACGATACATTTTGTTACGTGTTCTTGTGTATTAAAACAAATTAAAGGAAGAAAAAGTTATATTTTATGATGCATGATGAGTCCAGAGTTACTTCTTATACAAAATATTTTGTAAAGGCCCTTGAATTTTTAAGCAGTGGTTCAGAAAATTAGGTTGTTTGAACCTGGATTTGACATTTCGGCAGTGTCAGTGGAGATCACAGTACTTGTAAAGTTTATTTTGCAGTTGCATAATGTAACCTCATCTTTGTTCTGTTGAGAAAGAGTTATATTATTATAAACGCACTTTTTGCATTAGGTTCTAATCAGTGCACCTTATTGAAATCAAGTCTTTCAGTTTTAAGAAAGCAGACTTTTGCATGTGACTAGTTTAGCTTAGGTCATGACAGCTACTCTTTCGGAGTTTATAGATGATACCAGGTTTCAATATTTTGAGGAATTTTTGGAAAAGTCAGAAATGATTATCACATTTGAACGATCATAATACATACAGAAAATGTATAACAGACACATTGTGTGCCTGTTTTACGTAAGAATAATAAAAAATAAATTAAGACCTTGTTAAACGATTGGATTTTAGGTTGGTGTATGGACAATATTTGCCAACAAATGCAAACTTTATTTGCCCACAAATGTAGAAAATTATTTATTTTATGGCAAAACGTCTTCCTCATTCATTCTTATTATACAATTGTTTGCCGATAATCATTATTCTTCATGTCATGTAAGATAATTATGAAACTTTGTGTGTTTTACACAAGGGCTAGCGAGTCAGTGTATAAAGGTATACTGATATAAATGATTGGAGTTTCTCGTTACATAAATTCTGAATAAACGATGATCAGTTTATGGCAATATTGTTTTGCTGTATAGTTGCTTGGTATGCCTGTGTGTGCGATTCTTTGAAGAGAGAGTACTGACATAGACTACTGATAAAAAATAGTCCAGTAGGCTTGTACAGTTTGACATACATAAATTGACAGTTACTCAACGATTATATTTCAGTTGCACCAGATTGGAACAAATAAAGCAACATACTGTGATGGCATAAACATTTTTCACAGGCTGTGAAGCATTTGACGAGGTCTTTTTTCATGTGTACATGTTAGGTATTGAATCAATCTGAATTGTTCATATTCATTTTTTCCAACTAATGCTCATATTATCGATTCTATTGATAACGTAAGATTGATTTGATGTAAGCGTTAGATTAGCAAAAGCTTTGATTCTCCGGGGGCTAAGTTAATTTAATTAAGTATATTATATGTCTATCTGGGTGGTGCAAAATGTCTGCGATTGCGTGCATACGTCTTATCATCTATCGATGAAGAAGACATTAATAAAACAACCAACCTTGTTCTGACCACACAATGAATCGTTCACTTTATATCGCTGTAATCCTCAACGTAGAACATGAACAAACTAAAATATTTGACGTGATATTTAATTCATTAAGCAGAGAATGGTTAATCATGTTCCAATACATTCTCCCTGTGAAAACAACAGTACACGGAAAACTGACACTTTTCTGCTTTATTCACATATTTCCCATTGCTGATCACAGTAATATCCATATGACTGATCAATACAAATTACCACCTAAAGCAATACGAGTGCTCATGACAAACCTACAGTGAGCAGAGAATCTTGCTAAAAATGCTGGTAATAATTCATACTAAATATGACAGAAAATCCCACTCGTACTACTACTCCTAAGAACTTTTACTTGACAATGCTAATGTATTCTTACAGCGATTACCATCAAAACATCTCCAAAATCGATTAAAACTTGATGCTAAGGTTCCTAACTGCTCAGTTGTTTTTTTTCCTGCTTTCTGTATCGCCTAAATTTTAAAATACTGCCAATCTTTTTCATAAAACTTTTACAGAGAAAAATTCAAATGCAAGATACAAGACGGTACATGCGACTACCAAACCACAAAACTTTAATCGATCAAAAAGCAAACACATACATTTGAAATTCAATCATTCATCTTATAGCTGTTGTTGATACTGTCACATTCAGTACGACAACATCACATCACGCAACCAAACCGCGGAACCAAATATTATTGGGTAATAAACCCAAAAGAAAAAAAAAATCAAGAATGTATATACTTTCCCTCTTGATCAACCGTTTCATTAAGATCAAACCCAACTGGCAGTAGAAAGTGTGTAATATTCAGTCTTGCAACTTTCCAAAAAAAAGTTAACACATCATTTCTAGGTTTGTTAAATTGTAATATTAAGATGACAAGTATATATAAACTAAACTAAATTACCTAACATACATAACATAAAAGCACCTTACACACATAAAAAAAAACAAAAAAACGTAAAACTCGACCAACAAAGCAAGAAAAATGATTACTGGCTACAAAAACAAAACAAAAAAAAAGACCATCAACATTTACTTTAATAAATAATAAAACAAGTAACACTCAACAGGACACATTCTAACCAAGACCAAACCTTGAGAAAACTGGGTGCGGTTACATTTTTTAAATGGCCATGGCGAAAGAAGTGACAAAACCAGAAAACAAAAATGTTGAGAAAGAAAACTGCAAAGCAAGCAGATGACCTCTGGCATTCACACGATCATGGCAGACGCTACCCATTGCACAAACCCACACATGATGTTGCCACTGCTACAATCATGGTGCAACCTTTGCACACATTTCAACAACCTTCACCATCTTTCATCCTAACATATGGAGTACAGAAGAAATGTATGAATCCAAGCTTCACCGCCTACTCATGATCATGCACAAGACCACGCTAACCTCTCTCTGCAGGATTTTCCAAGGACCCAAGCACTTTCTGCCTGTATTTTTGAATTCCTACACTCTGACCTATTCAATAAACTTACACTATGAACTAGTACTGTGTCTTTATATTCCTACCTGAATTTTAATATATTTTTTTAAAACAAACATATGCTATCGGTATTCTGTGTTTTCAAGCGCGTTTTCCACTATTTCCTCAACATTTTCTACTATTTCCTCTGCATGGTCCTTAACGTTTTCCACAGCCTTTTCAACTGCAGCTTCCCAATATTCCAAAGATGTATTATTAGTTACAGTTTCCAAAAGCTCAGAAGTGGAGTTTTGAAGAGCATCATCCGAGATCTGAAAAACGTAGTCTTTCTCTATGTCAAATTCGTTCCGGAGGTCCGTCATGTTGAAAGCTCTATCGTGGGGGCAAAACTGCAGGGGCAAGAGCCAAAAGTTCCAAAAGAGTACAAAGTAAACAAGCAGCAGGAACAGCAGGATCCCCACCGCCTGCAGCATGGTGAAAGTCGCCGGCTCTTTCAGAATGCCTTTCAAAGGCGCCCCGGTCTCCTTCCAAGGAAGGGGAATCGACATGGTGAAAGGTTTAGACTAAGCCTTGGCTCGTGGAAAAGGAAATAGCAAAAGCTGAATCAGAGCTTGTGTGTATGTCTATGTCATTAGTCTTATCACACTCTATCATTTCATTTAGTTCACAGTGTCATTCCAATGAAGATACAGTACAGACCAGCAGGAGCGTAGGCCAGAATCAGCCACATGTTTAGCTAGAGCAGTAAGAGTAACCACATATTACTAGGAATTCTAAAATGCCTGTACAACAGAAAGAAATGGAGAAGGATAAAAAATAAAATTCAATAACATTTTAAAAAAATGAACGAGTTAGGTCCTATTACTAGAAAAGAAACAAATACCTGGGTCCAAGTTTCGATCTCAACACTTCTTTCCCTCATGCACCTTTCATAACATTAAATGAAAAAAAAAAGCCTCTAGAGTTTGGGGGAGAGAAAAGGGAGGAGGAGAGTTGAGGGGGTGGGGTGGGATGGGGTGAGAGGACAGCGGCAGAGATGGGGAGAGTTGGAAAGGAGGGGGTTTGTGGTGACACTAGGTTCTGGTTGAGATGGAAGTGTGGATAGGCGAAATGCTATGTACACGATGAAGCCACAAACATGACTGCTGGTGACTTGACGATGACTGATCTCAAAAAGTTTTTATTTCCCAGCTCCTCGCGTGACGGGGGGAGTGGGACAGCGTCAAAAAGTCTGGAGGGCTTTAAGCTCCATACACGCTCTCGTCACTGTAGGCGATGTACAAGAAAAAGTCCTCTTCATGATGCTCCTGTTGACAAAACATATGCAATCATTTCTCCAATGAGCTTATACAATGCCAGCATTTTAATAGAAAAGACAAAAATGCATTGGATTAAATGAGATTTTTTATTGATGATAGGTGGCCAAACCTTATGAGTTTAGTGGCCACATTTGGCTTATAGTTTTTGGCTTATGCATTGGGTTGGAGGCAATGTTTATCACGGCCCGATTTGAATCAGGGTGGAGAACAACTGAATCAAGAAATCTCTGAAATCCGGCCGGGGCCCAGGGGCCAAGCCCCGGGGCCCAGGGGCCAAGCCCCGGTATTCGCCCCCTGGAAGAAAATGAATTTATGCTATTTTGAAAGTAATTTAGGGCCTCTCCTGAAAGCAAAAAGCACAAAGTAAACATGAATACAGAATAGAAACAACAACAACCAAAAAAAAAAAAGAATGTTTTATGCACATGTCTTTCAAAAAAGTTAAGAATCTTGATTTGTAGGCCTAACAAAGTTTGAGGTCCACCACTGTTACACACAAACTCCACATTTCCAATTTTACTGGGCACACGTTTGTCTATTTTTTAGCTGTAAACAGGCAAGAATTTTTATAATTTTAGAGATATTTAGGGGTACGTTAGTAAAAACACTACATCTTAGGTATTAGTGACTAGTGTATAGATTTAAATGAAATAAAATGCAAAATGAACAGAAATAAATCTCTTTTGATTATCTACCTTTTTATACTTCTCTTGTCATGTCTTGTTTTTGATTACTCCATGTGTATACAATAAAAAAGTTGTAAAAAGTCCAAACAAGCCCCCTCCTCTTCTTCACTTTCTTGCCAGTCTGAAAGATCGTATGCATGCACACTACTGACACTAATTGTCTAATGTCAGTACCGATCTCTTCCTCCGACTCCAAATCCATTTCTCTCACTTTAATGTCTGATAAATGGAAGCCTGTAAACTCTTCTTCATCAGTCGAAGAATCCAAACCATCCATTTTAGACACACACACAAGAAAATTTGAAAAAAAATCGAAAAAAACGAACGCATCACATAGAAAACTTGTGGAAATGCAGTTGAATGTTTTCACAACAGAATTTAACCGGAAGTCAATTGCCGGAAGTCTCGCAATCTTTCAAACAACGCGAGAATATAACCACATGGTTGATACGGACGCTTTTGGACGTTTTGCCTGTTTAGACCTTCGGCCGCTTTTGGCCGCTATGCCCAGTAAAGGGTAGCCCTCAGCTTCTCACACTCGGAAATCAATATTTTTTTCTCGGAAATGTAAATGCCTTCCGCGGAAATCCGCGGATTCGCGGAGAATTCTCCACCCTGTTGAATTTATAAACGTGTGCAACTGTGTAATTTCACTACAAAAAGGCACTTTTTAATGACGACTATAATATGAAACAACTTGACTAAGATCGATACGCAACAAGTGAATTTAACTGCCTTAGCTTGCCAAAGCATGTGTAGCACACCACATTTGTTGTGTGTAATCAAGCATGTGGGAGGAGTTTAGGTTGACCTCTAAACTCGTGACGTCACACTTTCGCTTCTGATTGGTCCTTGTAAGACCGGCTTATGTATTTTTGCACAAGAAATCAAACATGCACTATCCTTGTGACATTTTTTGTTAGCCAGTACGCAAGGAAATACATAAGGAAATCACAAGCGTAACAAGTGTGGCCAGGTACATAATGCAAGTGTAGCTGGGCCTTTAAAAGTCAAAATGATAAAACTACCCCTTTAGCCAACTTTGCAATGCTACAATGTTTGTCCACACAAGTTGCGTAGGGCTAAATAAGTGGGGAAAACCAAACAAAGGTCAGATAGCATTGACAAGACAAATAAATAAAATTTCATTCTTATGATCTATCAAGTGACAGTTCTTGTTCAAATGTATCCTTTTCAGCTTATCAACCAACTTGTACTAAACTACGATAGAGGGATTTCTTCAAATGTATAAAACTTTATATAAAGCTGCTTCAGAGATCTCTTTTTCTGTTTTAACACCCTTCATGAAACAACACATTAAAAAGTTTATTGTACTTCTTTAACAAAAAAAAAAGTTGGACATTTGAAACATAACTGACTTGACTAGTACACTCCAAAAGTCATCCCACAACGAGTCGTTTTCGCGGATAAATAACTTGTTTTTAAACTTCTCGTTTTGTTGTTTATTATGAACAAATCATCTAAAATATCGTATGGATGTATTCAGAAATAAAAGTCCTTTACAAAGATATAACTATAAGTTTTGTAGCAATAAAGAGAAAGAAATTTATTTTATATAGCGCACTTACAAGCTCAGAGAGCTTCTCAAAGCATAATAAAATTAAGACTGTCAAATATTACATAGAACATAGCTGATTTTGCTACTTTCCAGCAGCTTTTCACCCTACTGCTTAGCTTGGTTTGGGATACCTACTTGAAATGCCTGTTTCACAAGTACCATTTGAATCTACAAAAAGGGACAAATCTCAAACATGTCAGCGATTTAATTTTTAATTCATGTGGCCGTCAGTAATAGCAATTGTAAAGAGTTTGAGTTACCTGGTACAGGTTACCCATGGTGGCGGACGTGGGCGGGATCACATTGTTGACAAAGAAGAAGAGGGCATCCTCAGGTCGCAGGTGGATGCGCTTACGGATGAGGAAATAGAACTGGCCTACAGTCAGGTCAGAGGGCACCAAGTACTTCTTCTTGTCCAGATCTCCCACACGTGCCTTGGGAGCCTTCTCCACGATTACCTGTACACCATTGAAAAAATACAGACTGTGCACCTTGGCTAGACAGTATTTTGTATGTAGAAATAACATAAAAAAACAACAAAATTAATTGGTCACCCATGTTTTGTACACAGCGACAGTTTTTGTCAGCTGGGACCATTTTTTTGTAAAATGTCATCTTACTCTCAAGTCTCATGGTCATGCTGTACTTGTACTAGGGGTACTAAAATGGACCATCGTGACCATAAAAGTCTGAGCAGTCATATGCATTTCTTGTTCATTTTCGTTGTGGGCAGCCAACTTTGATTTGTTGAAGAAACCTGCTTCACCGAGATGTGAAGTGCTGCTGTTCTATGGAAAATTGTTGTAGATGATGGGGATAAGACTGTTTGTACTTCAAGGCAGGCAAAAGGTTATGAAACTGAAAGAGCAAGGGGAAAGGTATTACTTGATGAGAGTAATTGGACGAGCTGGACTCCAGCCTGGAAGGAGGTCATGGAGCCTGCAGAAGAGGCATCAACAGGCATGAAGTTCCAACATCAACATGAAAATGGAATGGTGAGAGGGAAGAAGTTATTGTGTGTTGGGAATCAGTTCTGTGGGTTAGAATAACAGCCATCTGGGTGAAACAACCTACAGGCAGAAACTAGGGTCTTACTGGGTGCCTGGGTTTTGGTTCGACTTTGAATCTACTGCAAAAAAAAAAAGTTAAAGTCATTATGGAATTTACCGAAGGTTGTCTTCATCTTTGGATAATCTACATGAAAAAAATATTTAAGGTCATGATGGAATTTGCTGAAGGTTGTATTGAGCATCATGTTATAAGATCTTGGGGAGTACTGTTTCAGTCTCACTAAAAAATTTTTTTTAATTTAATTTATTTAATAATTATAGTTAACATACAGAAACTGACCATATAATTTTATAAATATATCTATAGACTATACTAAGGAGGAGTTACTCAGCATTCACAACTTTATATGAATTTAAGAGGAAATAATTATGTATGAATTGTAAATTGAAGGTGGTCCTTTTATCATTCTCATTCTTCTTAGTAATATTGTGGATACCCCGTTTTCGAGGACATGATTCCACAACTTTCACGTGCGCAGCAAAGGGTGCTCACAGATTTA
Source organism: Oncomelania hupensis (assembly GCA_036898135.1). Taxonomy (NCBI): domain Eukaryota; kingdom Metazoa; phylum Mollusca; class Gastropoda; order Littorinimorpha; family Pomatiopsidae; genus Oncomelania; species Oncomelania hupensis. Next base: position 7,849,773 of record CM072524.1, on the reverse strand, counting down.
AAATTAGGCAAAAGTACTCTTTGAAGATGTGGCAGTGAGGCAGTCTGGCTGGGTTAAAATTGTGTTAAAACATACATGTAGGCGGTATTCATCACAAGATGTTTACACTCCAATCTGTCAGCGATGCTCTAAAGGATGCAACAGACGAGGCTAATGCTGATTCAGCGCTCAGCGAGTTCCATAACCTGGTAGCTGAAGAGAAATAAAGAGTGCTTGTACACATCTGTTCTAGTGTGGGGTACAAGGAGTTTCATGTTGTGGCTTCCAGTGCTCCGGTGGGCTCCACACACAAGTCCCTGTTTGGAAACGTCGACAAGGCCGTGCATGATTGATATGGTACATCATGGTCACCTTGTCAATCTGCCTCCATTGATGCAAGGGCTCCAGGTTCAGTTTTGCCAACATGCTAGTCCTGTTGAAGTCATGTAGGATACGACGAGCTGCTCGTATTTGGACCATCTCCAGTGTGGAGACCTGATGTTGTTGATAGGGATCCCACACAACCGATGCGTATTCCAGTATAGGACGGGCTAGGTCCTTGAAGCACTGAGACTGGACTCCTGCCAAGCATCCTTTCAGGTTTCTGTGGGCAAAAGCTCTCTTGTTGGCTTTTGCTACTGTTGCCTGGACGTGTTTTCCACAGTTTAGTCAATTAATCAATATTTCATTTATTGTCTATTCACACATTAAGGTGATAGTAGACATTAATTTAATAATTAATAACAACAGCAATATCAAACAAATCACAATTAAGAAACCTTATAACAAAATGGAATGAAAGGGGAAGAGGGATTTAACACCAAATTATAAAAGTCTACCAATAGGAGCAATAATTTTTACAACTGGTGAGTGATGTAATACATCATGATCATCTAAAGAATGTCCATATTAATATTATAATATTATTCAGTCAAATGATGTCCTTGGTTTTCATACATTTCATTTAAAACTGGACATTCAAATAAAATATGGTAAACTGATATATTTTGCCGTCGTTTAGGTCTCCAGATAGGTTTACACCAAGCTATTTTGTCTCCGAGACAGTTTTGAGGGTCTGGCCATGTAGTTTGTAGCTTGAGGGGATCCTGTTTCTCATTCTGGTAACAGAGAACAGATGGCACTTCTGGACATTGAAGGTCATCTGCCACCATTCTTTGATTCTGTCAAGGAATATGAAAGACAGGCAGCCAGAAAGCTTTTGATCTATTTAATTGACGCAAAAACGACGACATAAATTGATAAAATCCAATAGACATAGCTGTGCCACAGTGACAAGCGAGTCTGCCCATTGACTTACTAAGTTACTACGATACATCGGATAGATCTTAAACAAATTAGCTTTCAGTAAATCAACTTCAACCATAAAGCTACTAATATAATAAACAAACTGACTGGAAAAACAAACAAACAAACAAAAAAACACTACACAAAACGATGACCAACACGGCAACAGTGTCATGACGGTGACAATGACAAAGGCGAATTTGCAAAAATAAATGTTCAAACGCTACGTGTGAGTAGTAGACTTAACGAACAAAATGATTTCAATGTACAAGAATCAAGGTTTCATACATTATTAAACATATTTGGTACGAGAATTAAAAAAAGATCATTGACTGAATTAGCTGGCAGATAGCACACGTCACGGTCACGTCGCGACTGTTTATTTCACAACACGCAGCAAAATAGATGAAAAAAAAAAAACTTACTGGCACCCGATCTGGATACTTCTTGCGAATTTTTTCTCCCTCAGCACGTCGCTTCTCAAAGGGATGCTCTTCTTTGTATTGCCACTTCATGATGTACACAGATTTCAGTCAGGAAAAAGTAAACAAAAATTTATGTCAGCTGTTACTTCTGTTCTCTGTAAAACGAAGATGGCGTCTGTTATTGCACCGATATAAACACCAAAATTCTTACACCTGGAGAAACTAGTCCCTTAAGTATTAATCAAATGTGCACAAACGCCGCAATGTTTAGTGTAGAAATGGAATACGATATCCTTCTGCTGTCCTTTTATAAGGAAATGGGCTCAATATAATGCAATCTGATGTTGAAAAGTAGTGTATACAGCGGAATAATAACCGTTTTTGACGAAATCGTCAACATCACATGACCCACAGTCTTACGCGTATGCTATTTTTATCCACTGGCTCTTCTTTAGGCCTAATTTCGCATATTATTTGCGCAGTTTGAATAAAGTTGCTAACATTTCCTGCTTAGTTCGATCTAATAAAAATTAAAATTAGTTTATTTTGTTCTGTTCAAATGAACAGAGAACGAAGCAAGATTGTATTTAATGTATATTATTTGGTTAAGAAAAAATGTAAACAATCCACAAGAACGGCAATTCATAAATAAACTGTTGACAATTTTGAGTACCTTCCCTTGTAAAAAGAATTTACTCTGAAATCACACGTGGTGTTAGCAAAGGGGTCGATGAATGAAACGCTACCATGAGGCCTTTAACTGAGGAAGAAACGACGGTATTCTTTGAAAAATTATCGAAGTAGTAAGTATATTAGTGTCTTCTTCTTAAGTCTGTACTTAAAAGAGGCAGTTATATTTTTATTTTTATAAATGTGATTTAAGTCTGCCACTGAAACTCTGTGAAAAAGTGTTGTAGACTGAGTCACTGACTTAGGCCAAGTTAGGGAGTTTTAAGACTGTGTAGGTTTATATTCAAGTTAGAAAATTTTGAACACTGATCAAAAGATCAGAGACAGGCCGATTAGGCCTAAACTTCTGATGGATTATTTTATCTTTTCCTATCTAGCTGTTTGTAAAAATGAAGCTCTACAATTCTACACACAACCCCTCTCATTCTCAACACTCTTGACTTGTCTTGTGCCGAGGCCCGAGTCTTTGGAAGGTGGTTCATTCATGATTCGCAGACTGAAATCTCCACTTACATAAAAAATTTACTATCTTATCTTATCCCATAAATCGAAAGTCGTTGGGGTACCACAGATGATTTAACCAGCATTTTTTTTCTGTCTCAGCAACCCTGATGACTTCGCTCAAGTGTCAAGCCAGTCCGTTCTCGAATGTTGTCCTCCCACCTCTTTTTCTGTCTACCTCTTTTTCTGCCTCCTTGCACCGTGCCTTGCAGGATGGTCTATTGCAAGTCCTGAAACTTTGGTGACATGGCCATACCATCGGATAAATTTCCATTTCTTTACCACTGTAAGCATGTCATTGTGTTGTCTAATGGCCTTGTGTGATGGTCTGTCAGACTTCGTCGTTGGTGATGTGCTGGGTATAGTGATGCACATAGGTAGTGGTGATATTGAAAGTTACAAAGACAAAAGATTTTTCCAAGCCTGTGGTTCATTCTAATTCTGTCTACTGTTGTTAAGAGATCGGGGGACTTGTTTAAGACTTTCTCTCTTCGTCTCCCTCTCTCTCCGTTCTGTAGGAAATTGATTATTAGTTACTTAGTAAGTAGCAGCTGCCAGTCGAGAAGCAACAAACCAGCTTGAGCGCACACTTGCGCTGGCCCTAACAACTGAACAACCACAACATGTGTGCATGCATGTTTATTTGAGATTGCCGCCTGCAGGCCAAATGGAACAGTTTTGCAATATTTTCAATTGTACTTGTTATATATATTATTATGTAATCATTCTTATATAGCTCTGTTCCAGCCTCAGGGCTCCTGAAAGCGCTTGTTAGAAATTTAAAATAATATTTTTTAATTTTTATAACATGGGACCTGTGGAAGGGTATGTGATTGTGATTTTTGTTCTCCTTCCAGCATTGGTGATAGCATCAACTTGCTGTTGGATAGGCAAGATGGGACCTATGTTTTCAGACTGCACAGAGAGCGCGTTTATTATGTCAGGTATGATCTCCATTGTTATGTCAGGTATGATCTCCATTATTATGTCAGGTATGATCTCCATTATTATGTCAGGTATGATCTCCACTGTTATGTCAGGTATGATCTCCATTATTATGTCAGGTATGATCTCCATTATTATGTCAGGTATGATCTCCACTGTTATGTCAGGTATGATCTCCATTATTATGTCAGGTATGATCTCCATTATTATGTCAGGTATGATCTCCATTATTATGTCAGGTATGATCTAAGCAAGAAGCGAGCGTTGTGGCCATGTGGGCTAAGGCGGGATGAACTTGCCTTGTCCACAGGCCAGAAACCAATGGTGCCTGACAGGTGTGGGTTCGATCCAGCATCTGGGCGTTATGTTTCTCCGAATATTATTTACTTTCGACTCGGGCAACGTCTCAGGGGTTTACTCCGGGTACTCCAGTTTGCTACCCAAGCAAAATTTCAAAAATCACAACTAATGTTAGTTAGGTTGGGTTTGGGCGCGCCACAGGCTGCGACTACGCTTTCCCCAAGGGAGGCGGCCCAGAATTTCCCTATGGAAAAAGGGACAATAAGGTAAATACAATACAATACAATCTCCATTATGATCTACAACCACTTTCAGAGCTCTCCCTTCCCCCTAATTCTGTAAAAAATGTTTTAATTTTCCAGGAGTCTGTAGTATAGATTATCTTTTTAAATGTATTGTTAAACGAAGTAGATTAGCGATGAAGCAGTGTAGTTTTGTAGATGCTGTTTTCATAGTGTATACATACATGTGTCAAGTGTAGACAAGGGGAGGGGGAGGGGGGGGGATTCAGAGGTGATGTGGTTTTGTTTTGTGGCACCTTAACATTAAAATTAAATTTAATAAGGCCAACAAAATTTATATGTCTGTTTAGGGTAACATAGGAGAAAAAAATAGGGTCTGTAGGTCGGCTTCTATTTTTTTTTTTTTTTTAATAAACCTTTTCCACCGTGGGTTAGAATTTTTTGGCTTTAAAAAAAAAAATTTCCCCAGACAATCCCAAAACAAGTTTAGAGTCGGGGTGTCGGATAGCGCAGTGATTAGAGCACTTGCTACTGTGACAACTGTGTAGCAAGTTAAGCACCGTCCAATGCGGTTAGCACTTGGATGGGTGACCGCAAAACGTGAAGCGACAAATAACAACGCCCCCAGTTGACTCAACTGTGACTGAGTACCTACTCTCTTAAGGGTGGGGAAGGTAAAGCAGCGAGGGAAAGAGATGGGCATCACCCTCATTACGCTGGCCCAAGATAAGTGTGATCTCCAACATCACGCTCCCTTACGGCCACAAGGCTATGGGACCACCTTTACCTTTTTTTATGATGTTGCAGTGACACTGTCATGAAAAAAGGTTCCAGCATTGGAAAGGACAGTCTCATGTCCCTTGGCACAATGTTCGGCAAATTCACCAAGACCAAAAAATTTCGGCTGCACATCACCGCATTGGACTACCTTGCCCCATACGCAAAAGTGAGTCTTATCTTCGTCATCAACGTCATTTGTTATTGTTAGCTTGTTAAATGCTAATTGTTATTGTTGCAAGCCCCAATGGCAAGATGTGAAAAAACCCACACACCATGCTTACTCTTTTACCTTTGTTAAATAAAATTGTTATCTTATCTGGTGATGGTTGTTAATTCATTTGAATCACCATAATGATTGGATACAACAAATTCTGCAGACTATTTCTATGGATTCCCTTGGGCGTGATGTGCAGATACCAGAATCTTTCATGTCATTGGTAATCTAGCAGTAACATTAACAACAATAAATTTGTTACGCTTGACCAGTGCGTTAAATACATGCTTGAAAAAGTAGTTTAAAAAAACAACTGATAATGCGTGCTTTTACCTTGAGTCGTGAGGTTTTTACTTTTTCTTTTCATAACAGTAAAATGGTCAGATCAGCGTACTGAGATTATTATCCTAAAGAACAAAGCACAGGAGACATGAAAATGAGGAAACTGTGAATGACAATGAACCCTCATCATCATTTGTTATTTTAGTGTTCAGCAGTCCTGCGCAATGACGCCCTTGGCCTTAGATGCAATCAGATTGGAGAGCTATTCACGTCTTGAAAGTTGCTGTCTCAGTTGCTGTGCACAAACCCTGTTTAGGGCTCCTACCGTCATTCCCCGGAGGCTAGCATCCACTAAGGATTATGTTTGGGATGCTATCAGTGAACTCCAATACCCTCTCTTTAGGCGAGATGGCTTTGTCACTTGTGTTGTACACAGACTTGTTATTTCCCTCCCTTTAGGTCCAATATTTGTTATCCCTTTCAAGATCCGCCAGCTCAGTAAACGATAACCAGAGGTGCCAACCAGTACGGATTGACCGTATTTAATTCCGGCGAAGTGAATTAAATACGGAAATACGGTAGCTTTTATACAAATACGGAGGAGAAGTTGCCGATCATTTATCCTTGCCAGCGGTGCTTCTGTACCGGTTTTTGGTCTCGTAATAGTACTCCTGCACTCACTGAACGTCGCTGTGTTCAACAAGCTGATTTTCATCGTGATTTTAAAGGACTGAAAATAGCTTGCTGTTTCAGAGGGAAGCCTGTCGTTACTTTATAGTGTCATAGGCTGGATTTTGTGAGAGAAAAAAATACTAACAAGTGTTAAAAAATACTGACAAACGGGTCTGGAAATACTGACAAGAAGATTAGGGGGGTTGGCACCTCTGGATAACTGGTCATGATTGTGCAAACAGAGCAGCAACTATGGCAGTAAATAGGATTTCTGGAATAGGTAATAAAGCACAGCAACTCCGCAATGGATAGGATTTCAATATGTTTGTAGACGGGGTTTGAAAAGGTTTCAGGGTGGAAGTCTCATTCACACATTCTCGCTTTCTTAAACTGCAAGTTTGTTTTGCTTTAAGATATGATGGTTCAATCCGCGCGGATGCTGAGGATATGAAGGAGGGGTTAAATGTACAAAATAATGTATGTTCTTCCCCATTCCAGTACAAGGTATGGCTGAAGCCGGCTGCCGAACAACACTTTCTGTATGGGCGCAATGTGGCGAAATCAGGCTTGGGGAGAATTACGGAAGGCACTGCGCAATACCAGGGGGTCGTGGTCTACTCCATGAACGATATGCCACTGGTAAGTGTGTGAATGCCTGGAGCAGCTGTTGAGCTGGAAAAGCGCTTTAATAATGATAATAATAATTATATTAATATTAATACAACCATTTATCATGCGCACAAATCTCACAAAATATAATGATTCGAGGCGTAGGGGTCTAACGAATTCACACACGCAGGCAAACAGACCTACATTTACTGCACAAGAACGATTACATAATAATAATTCTAATTATAAAGCGCTTTTCCTAGTATGGAACAGTTCAAAGTGCTCCCTCGAGCATCCACAAACTCGTTAAACGTTAGTACAATATATATAAAGAAGGGTCAAGGGCAGTACAAAGCGAGGTGGGGAAGAGGCAGTAATATAATAAACACAGTGACTCCCTAAATGCGCGCACACAAAATGGGTAAGACAATAGTTAAGAAACGAGGGATGTATTTGTAGACAGTGTAATGTGTGAGTAAATCAATAGGCTTGTTTTTAAAAAAAAATAAAAATATAAAAATTTATCAGTGGGTGTTATTTACTTTGTTTTTGTACATGTGTGAATTTGGTGAGGAACTAAAGTAAATGATTGAGAAGGAGAAGGGGAGGGGGGGGGGGAAGCATGGGAGTTATTATGCATGTAATTTATTTTATAGAATATCGAACTTTGGATGGTTTTGTAAACAGGTGGTTAGTTCAGGGATGTTGTCAAATCTAAATTTAAAAATAAAATTAAAAATTGATTTCCTCTCCATCATCTATAATAACCATCTCCTTGGTTTGGAGCTCGGTAGAGACACAACAACAACAAAAAAAAATCGTATTGTCATTATTTAATGCTGGCTGGCTTGTTATACTTTGATGAAACATTTTAGCGGAACACATGATTGTATAAATAACTTTTTAATCTGGTGTTTGATCTTCAACCTGTTGGCTTGTTTAGATGTTGAAGTGGGACAATTGGGTGATGGTATTACATACAGTCTGGTCTATATTTTGTGGGACAATTGGGTGATGGTATTACATACAGTCTGGTCTATATTTTGTGGGACAATTGGGTGATGGTATTACATACAGTCTGGTCTATATTTTGTGGGACAATTGGGTGATGGTATTACATACAGTCTGGTCTATATTTTGTGGGACAATTGGGTGATGGTATTACATACAGTCTGGTCTATATTTTGTGGGACAATTGGGTGATGGTATTACATACAGTCTGGTCTATATTTTGTGGGACAATTGGGTGATGGTATTACATACAGTCTGGTCTATATTTTGTGCGGCAGGGCTTTGGTGTGGCAGCAAAGTCTACCGAAGGATGTCGCCATACTGACCCCACCACCCCTGTAGTCTTCCACCAAGCGGACATTGGCGAATACCTCCGTGATGAAGACGCACTGGTTTGATCGTTAGTGTGCGTGTGGTAGGGTGGTACAGAAAGGTGGGAGATGTGTTCATGTGAGGGTAGGGGGTGCGGGACAGGGGGAATGTCTGGAGGAAGAAGATAGGTGAGGGTAAGTGTGGTGATGGGTCAGGAGGTTAACTCATTGCCGGAGATGTGCGATTGGTTTGTATGGTTGCCGGCGGGTCATGTCCTAGGAAGGTCGGTAGTGTCCGTTAAAACAGCCTAACCACTTAAGGGAGAGTACAACTGCAAGCGAGATTTAATATTTCCTAATTGGTTTGTTACCTCCCTTTAACTGTATGTTTTTACTGCGAGAGTACTTTTCATGGGTACACGTGACGTGAGCGTTTTACCTCAATTCCAAAATGGCAGCCAATTCTAATATGATAATTTTATGTGTACTGGTCTACAACAATTATTCATATAGACATTTTAATACATATTAGGAATTTTTTAAATTATTATTTGTGCAAAAATAAGTTTTGGGGTGAATGTACAAAATATTCTGGATATCAACTTTTTGGATTTTTGTGTACAGTTTGGACATTTGAGTGCTATTTTCTTACAAAATGTGAATGTTTTTTCTACATGCCATGATCTTTTCAAAAATGTATAGTTTTTCTATATTATCTTTTATATATTAGGTGGCAGAATTTTAAAATACAGAGAAATAGTGCAATTTCAGGGAATAAACATGGCAAAAAAGCTCCGTTTTGAACGAGTTAAGCAGCGAGGGAATAAGGATTGAATTTCGGTGTGCCTGTGTTCATGGCGACATTTTGCGTGCTCTAGAAGAGGTTATGGAGATGGATGTATGTACGGTTGAGTGAGTGAGTGAGTTAGTCATTGTATATAGAGACCAGTGGACTGCAAAGAGCCAAATCAGGACCACATGTTGATTGAAAGAGGACTCACCCCAATCCATATAAGAGTAATTTGAGTGTAGAATGCAGAAAGACCATAAGACACAATGCTAGTTAGTGAAGTGATACGTCGCTGATACCAATAGAAAATGAAAGCTTAAGTAGTATGAAAACATGAATGTCAGGGTGAGTTGGTGAATAGTACGTACGTGTTAAATGTGGCATGAGAGATTGTCCGGAATATTCTAGTGTAAGATCTGGTTTCTTGAGCATCTAATTTCCATCCAAAGTGAAATTTGTGAATAAAGATTTTAAGCAAAACATAACTGTGTGTGTGTGTTTGTTCAAAATCATCCCAATAAGTAGGGATCCTGTGTTCAGAAGGAATGCCGCATTGCACTAGTTTTGATAGGAACTGATTAGTGGGTGCATTAATATATGAATCATTATCTAAATAGTGTAACTTAACAGTTTTTAGCTCCTATTGATTCCCTCTTGTTGGAATAACTCTCGCTCCCACCCTCTCCAAGTGAGAACAACTATGTATGTACTAATTATATCACAACTAGATGAAGTCAAAAGCAAGCAACATAGCTCTATTATTGAACAATTGCTCGTGGACATGTAGATGTGATCATCTCGCAATACAGGATTGAGGATTATATATATATATATATATATATATAATGTCCATGAAAAATTCGCTAGTTAGGTTTTGTTTGTAGGGTCCAGCGGACTGCAAAGAGCCGAATCAAGACCACAATTTGGTTGAAAGAGGACTCGTCCCCATCTATATAAAAGATCTGCTGAAACAACTCTTAATGGTAACACTGAAGGCACTCCACCAGCTGGTCACTATACAATAAAGGCATCCCATGTAGGGGATTCTAAGGCTGCACTGTAATTTATTGAACTCCCCTTTACACAAATAAAATATAAACATCATAAAATATTAACAAAACATACATAAACAATGCCTAAATTGCTAAATAATAATACATACCATAGAAAGCCCTAGTGACTATTTGGCAGAATATTCCAATATTCAGTATTCCCAACAGACCCCATACACAAATTAGTTTTGGGCGAGTGTTTGAGAAAAAAGGTATGTGACGGGTCTAGCGAAGAAGATAGTAGATTGATAGAAGAAATTAGGAACGAGAAAGAACAAATGAAAATGACAGAAACGGTGTCCATTTAACAGTACTAAATTTCCACCAAGTGGGGATACTGTTTATACAGAAAACCTCGGCACACCAACGGGGGTCAACAGGTTCCATAAGTTTCAACTAACATTAACGGATGGGTAACTCCACAAACAACAGCTTGTGTAACTACATCCTTTCCTTGGCAAGAGATTTTATGACTATTAGTAATACTCAACATTGCAACAGAATTTGGTCAAGCTAAAACTGAGGCCCAGTGATCTCATTCTAGAACCATGTCCTCACTTTTACCCCCTCCCTCCCCACCCCGTCCACACCCCCTTCTCTCCCCCTCTTCCCTCCCACTCCTGACTTTGTTACTGCAAGTCACAACATTGCATAGATCAGGAATTATGAACACGGCAAACAGCAAAATGAGAGGATGACATCAGTGATCAGGTGATAGAGCACAAGCGTACATTCAAATGTCACTCAACAGCAACAACTCGAGATTTTTATTTAAAGGCAATCTGATGGTGGCGAACAATACCTGCACACATACAGTCACACGATATAACGGTTAACTATTCATGATGCTGCACTTGGAAAAAAAGTTGACGTCTTGAATACAAAACCAAACAACGAAGCATCGGTGATACAGCTAACACCTCTTTGAGTCTTTCCATTAATCAGTACGCCATATTGCTACTGTTTCACCTGCCACATGTTAACAACACACACACTTACGTAATTAGTTAGTTATTCATTGCTTACAGGGTCCAGTGGCCTGCAAATAGCCGAATCAGGACCACAAAATCAAGACCACAACTTGGCTGAAAGAGGACTCACCTCTGATCCGCATAAAAGATCTGCTGAAACAACTCCAGTCGTAACACTGAAAGCACTCCACCAGCCGGTCACTGTACAATAAAGGCATCCCAAGCAGGGGATTCTGAGGCTATACTCTTAATTTATCGAACCCCCGTTTACACAAAGTAGAATATAAAACATCATTATGAAATATCAACAAAACACATACATATAAAATGCCTACATTGCTAAATAATATCATAGGAAGCCCCAGTGACCATTTGGCAGAAAGCATCCAATATTCCCAAGCTGATACAACAGACCTCACACACAAATGAGGAGTTTTGTCCCAGAAGAGTTTTCAAGAAAAAGGGTAGGTGACTGGTCTAGGGAAGGAGAAGAAGATAGTATAGTAGATTGATAGAACAGAGTAGGAATGAGAAAGACAGCGACAGTGGGAATTTAAAGCACTAAATTTCCAGAATGTGGGGATACTATTTATAATGAAACCCCCGGTATCCCCACGGGGGAAATTGCATTATTTGACAAGTCCGTTTTTCATGTAGATCAACAGCACAATAGACAACTACCAAACCTTTCATTAGTTTTGCAAGTCCTAATACGTTTTTCATACATCAGAATCCTCAAACCCACAGGAAACAAGACAGTAATGAACACACGTGCGATCTCTTTGTGCAACATTCCATTTCATCAGGGATAACATCTGGTAACTCGACTACATATAACCATCACAAAAGCTCATTACGAGAAGGTATTTAGAATACCTACCTTTAAATCTTGTAAGACTGAATGCTAGGCCTTAATGCATTTTCTTTAGTGCCTATTTTTGTGTCTTTTGTCATTAGCAAGATTCTGACGTCAATTTTTTTTTCTTTGTTTTGTGCTTACATTCCTCACCTTTCAGATCTATTGTGATTCCAACATTGTGGCCAAAAAGATGAACTGACTGACTGGTTTTGGCCAACCACCTGTCCCATAAAATGGTGGCGACATTGCAAGACAAGATTTGTCTCCTTTCCTGCCATGCGGTTACTTTCCAAGGATCTGGTTGAACAACATATTCCTTTTTTGCCATTGGCTCAGCATTTACTCCTCAAGCATATCGTTTCCAAAATGAAATGACAATCAGTGCAGCTTTCTTCGTAGATGCCCAATGCTACGGATTCTTCCTTCCAGACACGGCAAAAGCCACCTACAGGATTTGAGTCTGTGCTGGCATTGGCTGATATTTAAAAAGGTGTACAATTTTGAGATATTGCACGCTATGACTAGGATTGTTGCTACATCAACTAAGCCAGACCCTGACTCGCATAGACGGCCGAATTACTGTTGCTGACAAAAAGAACCCCTACATATTCTACAACGGTATATGTACATTCTAATTATATCATAAACAAGAAAAACTTTTTTATTTAAACAACAACAAACCCAAAAAAACTCACAAACAAACCAACTACAAACTCGGTAAGTCAGCTTATAGTACCTCAATATTTTGAAGCAGCTTTAACAATCCATGCTGATGTGGCAGCGGAGGGTTTGGCTCCGGAAATTGTGGATTTGTACTTATGCACCTCGTACCGATGGCTACAGTTTTCACATCTTGCTGTTCAACGGAGTTCAGAAAAGAACGGGCTGCTGAAGGTAGGACCTCCGATTATGAGGCTTCATTTCTTATGAACCTTCTGCTTTGCCCCCAGGCTAGAAACAACAGCTTCAAGAAGACTTCCACACTGGCCAAAAAACGGATGCATTTGTACAGTACAAACAAATTGTGTCGCTACACGCATGCTTGTTTTGTCCATAGATCACTCTGAAAAGTCCCTCCCTCCTCTCTGTCTCTCTCTCCCTTATCCAAAAAACCACAGTAGATTGCCAGCAGGCCTCTCTCTGACCAAACTGCACCTCTGAATGATGTTAATCATTAAGCCGGCCCTGTCCTTCATTACTTTCATATTTCCTGACAAGTCTTTCATACTTCACATTTCTTCGTCAACAGGAAACAAATGTAGTAATACACGTGGGATCTATTAGTGAAAGTTCCATTTCAATATGGATAAAATTTGGTAATGCGACCATTCCAAAATCTTATTAACACAACTTCAATTTGGACATGGGTATTGTCCATTTATCAAAAAGAACAACAAAAATCTTCAACTAACGTATTTCAAATATTACAACAAAAATCTTCAACTAACGTATTTCAAATATTACAACAAAAATCTTCAACTAACATATTTCAAACATTACAACAACAAAAATCTTCAACTAACATATTTCAAACATTACAATAACAAAAATCTTCAACTAACATATTTCAAACATTACAATAACAAAAATCTTCAACTAACGTTTGTGAAACATTACAATTGAAGTGCAAAATGCCATTATATAGTCGTTGGACTATCTATGCTGCCTTTGATGAACAGCACCATACACAATAATACACAAAGAAGTAAAAAAATAAAATGAACATGATTTTCAAATAAAAACACACGCATGCCAAAGCAAAACACAGGTTTCTAATTATTTCCTAAATTTGAAAGGCTTGATTACACTAAAATAGTAGTTAACACCACTACCACCATTGTAAAATTATTAAGTAGATGTAATACGTATATGTAACCAGAGGTGCCAACCCCCTAATCTTCTTGTCAGTATTTCCGGACCCGTTTGTCAGTATTTTTTAACACTTATCAGTATTTTTTTTTTTTCGCAAAACCCAGCCTATGACACTACAAAGTAACGACAGGCTTTCTTCTGAAACAGCAGGCTATTTTAAGTCCTCTAAAACCACGATGAAATAAATCAGCTTGTTGAACACCACACTTGTTTTACTCTAAAATCACCATGAAAATCAGATTGTTGAACACAGCGACGTTCAGTGAGTGCAGGAGTACTCTTATGAGACCAGAAACCGGTGCAGAAGTATCGCTGGCAAAGATAAACGATCGGCAACCTCCTCCATATTTTTAAAAAAGCTACCGTATTTCCATATTTAATTCACTTCGCCGGAATTAAATACGGTCGATCTGTGCTGGTTGGCACCTCTGTGTAACCATGACATCTGCCACACCAGCTCAATGTCTATGTGAGCAGCACTCTTAGGTTCTCCCACATTTTGCTGGCTGCGGGCTATTTATAGCTTGCCTACACCCTCCCTTTCAGTGAAATGAAAGGAAAGAAGAGCACCGGCGAAGCTATTTATAGCTAGCCTGGCTGAACTAACTTCAAAACCTAAAAGCTTTGGTTGAGTCGGTGTGCTGCCTGAACATGGGCACTGATTGTACGCTGCCTCGCTGGTAGTGGTCAAAAGTAAATTAGCCGGTAAAACTATGGGCTACAATGTGTATGTCTATGCATGACCACAGTACCATAACCTTCCCTAGGGGCAGAGTCCAGACATAAGAAGGCAGTTTCACTCGCAACAGTTACCCCTGCCTAAGAACACCATTTCTACAAGTTCTGCATGCACAATGGCAACGTTTATAGCTGCAACTGTCAACACCTTTAACGTGACCAACATACATTACTATTTGTGGTAACAAATAACAAATTGTTATTAAAAAAATGGACCGACAAGATACTGCGACTATCCATTGGGAGTTTATAATGATTTCCTTCATGGATGGTTTATCACATTCCAGGGGTGCTGAAACCCCTAGCCCAGTCACCAAATGTGAGCAAAAATCCTATTAGGTAATCCATTCCATGTAGCTAGTTCACCCCTACTGGCTCTTTTGTTCTTTTTCTCTTTGTTGTCCAGTCGAGTCACCTCATCTATTCTATTCCCAAGGATGCTTTCAAGAATCACAGAACTGCAAACTTAAGTTCTGTTGTGTTTTTAAAAAAAAAAAAACGAAAGCTGTTTACAGATCGCTGAGAGTGAGTAACTGTGCTTGAGTCACAAGCCCAATCAGCAAGCTCAAATTTCTGAAACAAATTTCACCTGTACTGCTGACAAATAATTGAGGTGGGAGAAAAAACACCACCACCCAGCACAGAGTAAGATTCAATATGTCATTCAGTATGAGGGTGGGGGGAGTAAGCAACAACCTCCCAGTCCCAGGAACTATTATCTAAAGCGTTGCCGCCGTGCCTGTCTTGACTGTGCGTTCCTATTGAAGTGTGAATTTGCCACCCTTCGTTTCTGGGCCTTCCGTTTTCCCTCTGACGATGAACTGTTCTTTTCATCATCTTCCACTTTGGCCTTTGAGGTGAGGCGATAGACTTGGCAGAAAAACTTGCCCCCTGCGGTACCTTCAAACTTGTGAAAGATGGTGTCCAAGTCAAACAGTACATCCTGATGTTGGCTCTGTTAGGGACAAAACACCGCCTCATCATTAACAACATTCCTACGTCCCTCAATAACCTAGAATTATTATTAAAGTCATTATTGTGAAAGGATATGATATTATTATTGTTATTATTATTATTATCTCAATATTCTGAAAGATAATATTAGGATAGGATATTATTGTTATTATTATTATTATCTCAATATTCCAACAGCTCAGATGTACCCTGTGCTTTGTCATGCTTCCCTCCCGCTCCACTTCTAACAATGGTCCAACCGACCTTCACCCCAAATGTATACAAGAAGTCTCACAACCATGCAAAAACCATGAACTAAATTCCGCTTTATGACTAGTGACATATAATTCAAGTCAAACGATAGTTGCTGCAAATATCAAAACAAGCGTGGAGTCTCCCATACAAAAAAAAAAAGATCAAAGACTGAAACCCACCACTGGCAAAGGTTGATCAATGTTGACCGAGCGCACAACCTGGCTAGAGAAGTTGTGGTATAGCTGCAGCACCCCGACACTGGAGCTTTGGCCCGATTCATCGTCATCGTGACACACTGAGGCCGTGTGGTAAGAGTGCAGCATGTCCAGGTCATCCTCGTAACCCACCTGCCATACTTGCTGCAACGCGTTTCACAAAGTCTGGTCAATGTAGCAAACCGTAACGCTGGGCTAGGCAGCATACAAACAGACACACCCGCGTGCACACACACACACAATTGTGAAGCAGATGAGCCAACTCAGAAAGAGACAAAACATAATCTTGTTCACTGTCGCCCACATACATTCTAGCACACAGGTTCAGAAACAGGTGTACGTGCACACACACTCCTAAGAAACATATGCATACATCTTCTTCAGGATACTGTGGATGCTTTAAAGTCGAGCAGTCAGTTTCTTCTCCGTTCAGACCTGGAACTCGCTAACTTGGTTTGTCCGTCACAGTCCTTCACTAGCGTCTTTTAAAATGAACTTGAAGACGCATCTTTTTTTAGAGAGGCTTTTCCTAGGCACCATGATTGTTGTTTGTTATTTTTGGTGTTGGGATGTGTGTATTTGCGTGCGAGTTATTGACCAATGTAAGCATTTTGTGTTTACATTTGTTTGTGTAAAGCGCTTTGTGATTTTGGAAAGCGCTGTATAAATTGCCTGTTGTTGTTATTATTATTATTAAAGAAATGACTCTCCACAATTTCATCTCAACAATGAAAATACCACACACACACATACTAATAACAACAAAGGAAGTTCATCCTAAGAAGCCAAACTTTGTATTACCACATCATCAGCAGAGTCTCTGAGTTCTTCTGCGGTGAATCGTCTCCTTATGGCTCGCCCTGATGACGTGTGGTCCAGCGCTGGTGCTGAAGCTACTTGCTGGAACAGTGGGCACATCTTTCTTTTAGTAGTAGCAGTAAAGTTATTTACGGCTCTAGCCTCTGAGGGAAGGGCTTTCCAGCCAAGTGGGACGAACAGAGTGTCATTGACAAAGCAAGGTCAGAAAGCTGTGTTCACGTCGTTCCACTCATCCAATACAATATGTACACAATATGAATAATATAGCAATTCTGACAGGCACAAACACACGCCTCATCATTATAAAAGTGAGAGAAGAACATAAAGACACACACACACACACAAAGATGTTATTCAATACAATCACAATATTTGAACAGTGACAAAAATGATGTCAATAAATCGATAAAATTTTGTTCCTCTTCCTTGGAGAATTTGTGTTCATTAGATCATTACGTTTATGCACACTTGGGTAGTGGTTATAATAATTTGGTAGCAAACTGTACAGCTCTCTCTTAATAATAGAATATTACAAAAAAAAGTAGTGGAAATCATCTCCAGTTTCACTTAAAGTGCGCAATTTACATGCACTCTTTCCCCATGAAGACATTCGAGTATCTCAGCTGCTGCACTGGCAAATGATTATGACTTAATCTGAATTTGATAAAGCTTCTCCCCATATTGTTCCATAAACATGTAAGGTATTTTTCAAAACAAACTGGTATGTATTTATTTGTTTAATTGTGGTGGAATGGGAGGCGACTGGTTCATGCTTGGGAGGGATTGTCTATCTTCCATTTTTTGGTTAGTCTAGCCTTGGGTGGCTCCTGCTGAATCCTTTGGTGTGGACATTGGGTTATGCAGGACAAGGCCACACGACATACATTCTCCCTGCCTGACCATTCCTCTTCTGCTTTTGATGGCGAGCAGGATTACACTGCCGGCTTACTATCAACACGCTTCACCGCCTTGCAGGGCAAATAATTTTATGTCCCTCTTAAGAGGGATACATGAAAATAATTGATCAGGTTGGGCCATGTTCTCAATGTCGTGGCCGAGAGACGGGAGTCAAATACTCCGCTTGGCTACATAATCATTCTTAGAGCATTTCCAGCTCAAGAGCTGCTCAAGGCGCTGGCCGATACAGGATCTAACTCAACCTGCCTGAGGCGCTCACTTGCAACCCTTAGGCGCACTGTCCGACGCCCATTGAGTATAAGTAGTAGTACAGTGGAGCCTCTGGTATCCGGCTCTCTGGTATACGACTCCCTCCGTTATGTGACCTGAAAACTTCTGACTGATTCACTTCCAATAATAAATGACCTCTGGTATGCGACAACCTCGTTTATGCGACCAGCGACCGTGTCTTAAGCCCTTTATACGACCGTCTTAGGGCAATTTAAAAGAGATATCAGTTAATTTGCTGTCTGTACCTTTCGTTTTTTCTCTCATGTTAGTGTACGCCTGCTGTTGTCTGCTATTTCCGGTTCGCAAATAAGGGATATTACTCGCCTACACTGGCTGTCAAAATGGCGTCACGCAAGAGTTTTGAGTTTGGCAGAGAGAATGAAAGTGATTGAAAGAAGTGAAAATGGGGAGAGTTGTTTGTCTATTGCAAGAAGTTTAGACGTTGGGAAGACCCAAATTCAGCTCATCATAAAGGATAAGGAATCTGTGAAACTACGATGGGAGAGTGGAGAAAGTGGCGAAAAGGGAAACATCGAAACTGAGAGCTTCTGCACTGACAGACTTGGATGAATGCGTCTGGCAGTGGTTCGACTGTTTTCTATTTTTGAAGTTGTGAATAAAAGACAAAGCTAAAAATGAAACATGTTTTACAGTTTCCTTTGTCAGAGAATACATGCTGGTGAGTGTGAAAATTATGACTACATACCCCTCCGAGCCTGACCCCCTTCCCCCCCCCACCCCTTGTTTCCGGTATAAGACCACCTCTATTATAAGACCGTTTTTTCTCAGATATTGGACGGTCGTATACCGGAGGTTCCACTGTAATAGTAGCTGTTGTGGTAGTAGCTGTTATAGTAGTGCTCCCTGAACGCCTCAAATATGAGGATCAAATCAACTCTGGTCAAATGTCTGGGCAACTCTTGTCAAATGTCTGGGCAACTCTTGTCAAATGTTCGGGAGTCATTCTGATGTATTTGAGTGTACACTGTTAAACACCACTAAAAACTGGTTATCACCATCACAATAAAAATTTAATTAAATAAAATGGTAGGAAACTATACGAACATGTGAGTTTGATCATTTAGCGGCCAGTGCCTTGAGCAGCTCTTGAACTGGAAAAGCGCTATATAAAATTGATGAAATAAAATATTTTTAAAAATTTCAGTAAAGTGGCATTATTATCATGAGGCAGAAAAATGAAAATGCAAAGTGTCAACAGCGGGTTGAGCAGCCCTTGAACTGGAAAAGCGCTACATAAAAGTGATTAAATAATTTTTTTTTTAAAATAGCATACCAGGTCCAATATTATCGTTTTTACCATCATCATCAACATGATCATCATAATTATCATCATCATCGTCATTGTCAACAACAACATACCTGAGGTGCTTCAAGTTTCATCACAAAACTTTCCACCAATGTTGGTTCTTCAGTGTCAGTTTTTAACTCATACATCCTGTAGAGGGGAAACAAAAAATCAAGTAGCGCAATATAGCACATTCAAACATACTAAACTGGCTGACAGTATTGACAAGCTTACAATGCAAAACCATAACATACCATATAAGATGACTTCATCCATCTCACACATAGAGCAATTATAATTAGCAATAACTTGACCTTCGCCCTGCCTGTTAAAATACTTGGGGTTAGATTTTAATTGCTAAATGACTCTTTTAACTACTCAACGTTAACATTTAAACATTGGTACGTGAAAAGGTCTCAATATTTATGAGGAATGCACAGAGTTTCAACACAATAATTTTAATTGCTAATTTAAAAATCCCCCCCCTCACTCCCCCCCCCCAAAAAAAAAAATAAATAAAATAAAAAAAAATAAATTTAAAAAATAAATAAATAAAATTAAAAAAATAAATTAAAAAAAACCTGCTCAATGCAGTGCAATAGCTGTTTTTTGTGAGGGAAGGAAGGGGTGGATTAGAGGGGGGGAGGGGAGGGGAGAATTAATGTACTAACTCAACTAACTTTAAGTCACAAAAATACACTAATTAAAATAACATAACAACCAACCAATATGAAACTGTTAATAAACAGATATACAGAGGTGCCAACCCCCTAATCTTCTTGTCAGTATTTCCGGACCCGTTTGTCAGTATTTTTTAACACTTGTCAGTATTTTTTTTTCTCGCAAAACCTAGCCTATGACACTATAAAGTAACGACAGGCTTCCCTCTGAAACAGAAGGCTATTTTCAATCCTCTAAAATCACGATAAAAATCAGCTTGTTGAACACCACACTTGTTTTACTCTAAAATCACCATGAAAATCAGCTTGTTGAACACAGCGACGTTCAGCGAGTGCAGGAGTACTATTATGAGACCAGAAACAGGTACAGAAGCACCGTTGGCAAAGATAAACGATCTGCAACTTTTCCTCCGTATTTTTATAAAAGCTACCGTATTTCCGTATTTAATTCACTTCGCCGGAATTAAATACGGTCAATCCGTACTGGTTGGCACCTCTGGATATATAAACAAGAAAAACCCTTGCCTAATTTCTTTCCTAAAAACGGCAATGAGTCTGTTGGAGTCGTCCGGGTGCATCATGATGCTCTCTGGGGAGATATTTTCATTGTCTGGCGGCTCTATGATCCCATTCCGTGCCTGCACAACCACCACCACACCACCACCAATACAATACAATAATAACAATACAGGATGCTGTACGCGCCTTTCCCCAAATCATTCAGGCTCAAAGCGCGGCGATCTATACCAACATACACGCTCACCTGTCTCATCCACCCTCACACACACCAAACACACATCCATCACTCAAACAGGTGGTGTAAAGGCAGGGAGATCGCTATTAGATGACGGAAAGAAAATCAAATTTTTATTTGTGAAATTTTTATATCGACTGCGTCCTGTACCATTATTGAAGATAAATTAAAATTTTCTCTCTAAATTTATTATTAATAAGCATACTTACCATGACTCAACAAGTGCAATGTTTTGGCGTTGCTAGGTGATAGTGCCCTTTTAGCGGAAGCTGGCAAAATCCAATCAAACATAGAGTTGCTTCCCTTGCACCAAACCGTCCCGTGTCCCACGTGCTACAATACGCGTCTAAGCGCTCACGGCAAAGGACAGCACACCTCATTCCTTATTTGGAACTGCGGGGAGGTGGGAGGGATATTAAATTGAGTCATGGTAAGTATGCTTATTAATAATAAATTTAGAGAGAAAATTTTAATATTAATTACACATACTGTACCATGACTCAACAAGTGCAGATTAGCACGAAAAGGACGGAGGGAAGCAACTTTATCTGATACAATCTTACCGTGAACAGGCTGGGAAAAGAGGACCGGGACTGCAGGGCTAAGACCACAGAACCGACTCCAGGAAGCCATCCTCCCGAGAATGGCAGGACAGAAGCAGGAAGCAAGTTGGAACCGGCCGGGGTCTCCTGAAGCCCAGAAGCCCCTAACGAAGGCCGGACAACAGCCAAGCGTGAAGACGGAGAACGCTTGGAATGCCGGCAGGCATCCCCGATGGAGGCCGCAGAAGCGAAAGCGCCCCGAGAGCTAGAGGAAGCACAGCCCCTGGGAAAGACGAAGGCGATCGGGGAACCAGGGCTGAGCTGGCCAAAAGGGAGCCACGAGAAAGAGAGAAGGGGACTCCTCTCCAGCCTTCCTGAGAACCCGCGGAAGGAGGGGGAATGGCGGGCAGGCATAAGCCTCCAACCCCTCCCAAGAAATGGACAACGCGACAACCGCCCCAGCCAGACAATCTGGGACCGGCGACACAAACAGGGGAAGCCTGGAAGAGTAACAAGTGGCAAAAAGATCGATCAGTGGATTAAACCACTCAGTGGATTAAACCACTTTTGTCTAAAATCACTTCGGTGAATAGACGTTAAATGAAATAAACAAACAAACAAACAAACAAACATTAAACCACTCCGCCCAAACTGGATGAAGAACAGAGAGGGACAGCGTCCAAACGTGTGGACCACACAATGAGGGCGACCCAGAAGAGCGGCTAAGACATTGACAGAGCCGCAGACATGCTTGGCCACAAGCGTATAACCGAAATCAGCTAACCACAAAAGGAGGCTCTCCACCATCATGGAGAGAGCAGGGGAATGGGTAACCCCGGAGTGGTAGAAGAGAGAAACCACAGAGGAACTGACGGAGCGAACGAGCAAAAGGCCCCGAGGCAGGGAGGGAAGAAAACGATGAAGAGCCAGGCAAACGGTTTCCATCTCCAGGCGACGAAAATGCCAAGACAGCTGGTCCGGAGACCAAAACCCGAGAGCTGAAAGGCTGCCCGTAAGCGCACCCCAACCGACCAAAGACGCCCAGACATCTGGCTGAAACGATAACCTGACTCCCCAAAAGTAGCAGAAGGGACTGAAGCTTCTGCACCCGACGAGCCAAAGGGCAGACCGACCAATCGCGAGTGTCGAACGACATTCCCAGGTAGTCGAAAACCCGAGATGGAGACAACTCAGACTTGAGAGGGCTCACAGAGAACCCCAAGCGCCGAGTCCAAAGGAGAACGAGCCTGATGTGCACCAGACAGAGATCGTGAGAACTAGCCTTGACCAACCAGGCAACAAAATAAGCAGAGAACCGCACCCCGAGTCCGAGGACTACGGCAGCGAGATCTTTCTTTTTTGACAATCCTTGTTAAAACCCAAGGACTGAGAGACAAATCAAAGGGAAGGGCCTCGAAAGAAAAACCCCATCCCTCCAGACGAAAACGCATCCAACGCCTGAGAAGAGGATGAACAGACACATGGAAATAGGCGTCAGAAAAATCGACCACCGGGCGCCAACCGCCGGAAGCCCTCGGGGAACAATGAAAAGGCGGCCGTAAAACCCCGGGAGTGAGGGCAAAGGACCCCCTCTATAGCGCCCTTCTGGAAAAGGGCTATGACCCAGCAAGAAACTGACGAGCCAAGCCACCAGCCCGGAAGGGAAGAGCATCTAGGGGTGGACAGGCAGGGATAGAGAAAAACGCGCCACTGCGTAAACGCCTACGGCGTACCTCAACCATGCGACGGGAAGAGGAAGTACCACACTGCCCACCCCGAGGAGAGGGATCACGGACCGAGCGACCTCGACAACTGTCAGGAAAGAAAGACGGGGCGAAGGAGAGTCCCGAGCCCAGAAGGCGAAACCATCTGAGTGGGACCGCTCCGACTCCTCACGAACAGCTAAGCGAACGTAAGGACCAAACGGAGAGTTGGGCACCAAGGGTCCCACCCGAAGCGAAGAGGACAAGAGCGGAGGCAACGGAGACGCTGACTGAAGAAAAGCGTCACGACGCGCAAGAAGCAGGTTGACATAGGCAAAAGCCTGCGATTCGCAACCCGAACGATGGAGGTACAGAGAGCCTGCAACAAGGACCTCACCGAAATCAACGAACCCTCGACGCAGAATACATGCCCAGAAGGCAAAGCAGAAGACAGCGCAGCAGATAGCGCGTCAGCGAGAGAAATAAACTCAAGGGACCTAACAATAGCCACCTCTATCCGTGCCAGACCACCGACTGGAACAGGGATCGACGAAGGAGGTAAAGGCTTGAGGCCCCTCAAAAGAGCGAGATCATCCTGGGAAACCGGGAGCGAATACCTCGGAAGAAACGACCGGGAGAGGAACTTCCCGGGAACACCGGTCGAAGAAGACGAACTCAACAAAAGAGCCCACAGCGGA
Source organism: Oncomelania hupensis (assembly GCA_036898135.1). Taxonomy (NCBI): domain Eukaryota; kingdom Metazoa; phylum Mollusca; class Gastropoda; order Littorinimorpha; family Pomatiopsidae; genus Oncomelania; species Oncomelania hupensis. The sequence goes on along the minus strand of CM072524.1, from coordinate 7,826,111 downwards.
AGCTCTAGGGAACCGAGGGACTCCCTCAAACGAAGAGGAAGAGGCCTCGCCCTCTAAAGTCCTCTAGCCGTAGAGAAGGCCCAATCCACAAAACCGTTAACACTAGGAGACTCCCTGAATACAAGGCAAGCCGCATCAGACTCGGCAGAAGCAAGAGTCCCGCCTAGGAAGGAATGGAGGTGAGGTAGGGGTACCGAAACCTCCTCCATCACCTGAGGACAAAAAGCCGCAGCGTGTTGAACCGCCTCTATAAAAGAGCCTCAGGGTTAAGAGCCGGATACAAAGCTCCAGCACCCGAGCAAACAGAAACTAGGGTAGGAGGAACCAAGAGTGCCCCACCCCCACCAGAAGGCGGCGCGCACAAAGGCAAAGCGGCGTTCGCATGTAATCCGGAGGAAGGTAACGAAAAAACCGAACCAACAGCCCCGGAAACCAGCACCCCCGACCCACAACCGAAACCGGAAGTGACAGAGGTCGGAGGGTGAACAGGGAAGGCTTGACTCAAACCAGAAACGGAAGGGGGCCACGGGCAAACCGTACCCCCCGATCCGGAAACCGGAGCCCCCGCCCCACGACCGCAAGCGGAAGTGGAGTACAAAGGAGGACGAGAGGGAGAAACCAAACCGGAAGAGGGTGACGGGTGTACCGTACCCCCGTACCGGAAACCAGAGCCCCCACCCCACGACCGCAAGCGGAAGTGGAGTACAAAGGAGGATGAGAGGGAGAAACCAAACCGGAAGAGGGTGACGGGTGTACCGGACCCCCCGTACCGGAAACCAGAGCCCCCACCCCACGACCGGAAGCGGAAGTGGAGTACAAAGGAGGATGAGAGGGAGAATCCAAACCGGAAAAGAGGGTGACGGGTGCACCGTACCTCCCGTACCGGAAACCAGAGCCCCCGCCCCACGACCGGAAGCGGAAGTGGAGTACAAAGGAGGATGAGAGGGAGAAACCAAACCGGAAGAGGGTGACGGGTGTACCGTACCCCCCGTACCGGAAACCAGAGCCCCCACCCCACGACCGCAAGCGGAAGTGGAGTACAAAGGAGGATGAGAGGGAGAATCCAAACCGGAAAAGAGGGTGACGGGTGCACCGTACCCCCCGTACCGGAAACCAGAGCCCCCACCCCACGACCGCAAGCGGAAGTGGAGTATGAGGAGGATGAGAGGGAGAAACCAAACCGGAAGAGGGTGACGGGAGTACCGTACCCCCCGTACCGGAAACCAGAGCCCCCGCCCCACGACCGGAAGCGGAAGTGGAGAGCAATGGGGGCTGGACCGAGGGGGTGAGGGACAAACCGGACGAACCGGAAGCCACACCCCCTGTCGCCGCAGGACGAAACACTGCGTGCAGTGTTGAATATGTCCCAAGCTTGACATTAGCCCGAAGGCCCGACCCGGACTGAATCCCGCAGGAAACAGAAGGGAAGGCTTCGGCAGGGAGCGTATCCGGCCGTGCCGGGGCGTCCCCGCCGGAAACTGATGTGGTCCTAAACTAGGGCGACCACTTATATGAGCCAGAAGTCCCGACCCGGTCTGAATCCCGTAGGAAACAGAAGGGAACGGCTTCAGCAAGTAGCTGGCCCGGCCGTGCCGGAGCGTCCCTGCTGGAAAATATGATGTGGTCCTAAACTAGGGCGACCACTTATACGTTTTTCTGGCCGTAACCTTGGCCAGAAACGGCCCCAAGGTCACTTCTGGCAAGACCAAGGAGCCCCCCTCACCTCACTACCACCACTCCCCACCTCCCTACCACAGCCTATACTGACCTGAAAGGCAGAGGACCACGAAGAAGGGGGCGCAGGAGTGGACAAACAGCGAAGCCAACGAAGCAAAGCAGTCGTAAGACGGCAGAAGAGGGGACGGAAGAAAACCCCGATCGTAGCGGGCGCTGCGCTAACAGCAACAGAATGGACCGTAACCCGACCCAACTAGCGGGAACGGTCGACGAAGTAGAGACACGCAGCGACGGGGTGGAACTCGACGAACCGCTGCGGTAACAGGATAACAGGATAATAAACCATAAAGAAAACCTTACAACTCCGCCGGCAGTAGCGACAACGAACTACCGGGCGAACGGAGTAAGCCAGCAAAAAGAGCTACAGTAGGCACAACCACTCTAACCAAGTGCCAAAAAAGGAATGAGGTGTGCTGTCCTTTGCCGTGAGCGCTTAGACGCGTATTGTAGCACGTGGGACACGGGACGGTTTGGTGCAAGGGAAGCAACTCTATGTTTGATTGGATTTTGCCAGCTTCCGCTAAAAGGGCACTATCACCTAGCAACGCCAAAACATTGCACTTGTTGAGTCATGGTACAGTATGTGTAATTAATCCAAAGATAACTACGATGATGATAACAGTGACAAGGATGGTGATAATAAATGCGGGTGACAACGATGTTTGAGAACAGAACTGCAAGTGGATTGTTAAGGTGATAAGTGCGAGGATGACAATATTAACCTGTGGTGCGAGGATGACAATATTAACCTGCGGTGTGAGGATGACGATATTAACCTGCGGTGTGAGGATGACAATATTAACCTGCGATGTGAGGATGGCAATATTAACCTACGGTGTGAGTATGACAATATTAACCTGCGGTGTGAGGATGACAATATTAACCTGCGGTGTGAGGATGACAATATTAACCTGCGGTGTGAGGATGACAATATTAACCTGTGGTGCTTGATTGATTGATTGATTGATTGTTGCTTTAGGTCCAGCGGACTCTTTCGAGCCAAATCAGGACCGGACAACCCCCGATCCGCATAAAAGATCTGCTGAAACAACCCTAGTGGGAAAATTGAATGCCCTCCACCGGCCAGTCACTGTACAATAAAGACATCCCACGCAGGGGATGGCTGAGGCTTTACCCCAACTACTCGAACCCCCGGTTACAAAAACAAAATAGAATACAAACATCATTATAAACTACCAACAAAACATATACATATAAAATGCCTATATTGCTAAATAATAACAGCATAGGAAGCCCTAGTGACCACCCGGCAGAAAGCGTCCAACACTCCCAAGCTGATCCAACAGACCCCATACACAAACAAGGAGTCTTGTCCAGGAAGAGTTCTCAAGAAAAAAGGTAGGTCATTGATCTAGCGAAGAAGAAGATAGTATAGCAGAGTGATAGGACAGAGCAGGAATGGGAAAGAGTAAATGAGGAAGACAGCGACAGTGGGAATTTAAAGCACTAAATTTCCAGAAAGTGGGGATACTATTTATACTGAAACCCCCGGCACTCCAACGGGGGTACTGTTGCCGCAGTGAACCTGTCATGCCTACAAAGGCAAGACAGGTTTTCAACTGGGGCTTTCCCTTTTCCCTTTATAGGTTAGAACAATCTACAGTGGCAAGATTGCTCATGACCCCAAGGGGTATCTGTGGTGTGAGGATGACAATATTAACCTCTGGTGAGGATGACAATATTAACCTCTGGTGAGGATGACAATATTAACCTCTGGTGAGGATGACAATATTAACCTCTGGTGAGGATGACAATATTAACCTCTGGTGAGGATGACAATATTAACTTGCAATTATGACAATATTGGCTGTTAGGTACTGGCTATCGCGACAATGGAAATGATCCTGAAGGTGCGGGTGATAATAAAATCAGCTCTTACCAAGCGGCCATCTGGCAGAGAGTAGAGGCCCACAGTGTCCGAGTGGTTGTGTTTCATGGTATAATGCCACGGAGACAGGCCAAACGTGATCTGATCCAGATTCTTTGTGCGTATCTCGAACAAACATGGTGGCTTTTCTGTTCACAATTCAAAGCAACGCATTACATTACAATATAATACAATGTAATTTATTTATTTATTTATTTATTTAATCGTTCTTATATAGCGCTTTACCAGCTCAAGAGCTGCTCAAGGCGCTGGCCGATACAGGATCTAACTCAAGCCGCCCGAGACGCCCACCCGCAGCCTTTGGGCGCATGGTCTGACGCCCGTACAACTGAGCACAATCCTGGGCAGCCAGGGATGGGGGAGAAGGACCTAAGTGCATGCTGGGTGTATTCTTGTCACCGGCACTCACCCGTCTAGGACATGAGCGTCAGGATCTTTAAAGTCCGTTATGATGGAATGTATGCGACACAGACTAGACCTCGGTTTATACTCTCATCCGAAGGAGTAATTCAATACAATACCATACAATGCAGATTGCAATGCCAATCTACCATACCACATCATGCAATGCAATTACAGGACACATTTTGTTCCTGACACAATACAGTCGAATGCACTCTTCATAACAGAAAACAAACAACACAATCCCCAAGTAAACACTTTGAATGACATTTTTAATAATCATAATAACAATAATGTATATATATAAGATATAAGCACCGATATACATATATATAATAATTTATGAATGGAAGAAAATGAGCCCACACGTCTTAGATCGGCGCCAATGACGACACATTCACAAACAGAAATACCTCCCATGCGCAAAAAGTGCCAAATAACTATCAACAAGACATTTCCCAAGTTGGAGCTAAGGAAGATACCTGTAATAGCGACATTGCAAGAGAAGACGTTGTGTTCTGCGCACACAACTGGCTCTATCTGAAATCACAAAGTTGGGAAGAAAACTATTATTCACTATCAGTATGAGAATATAGGAAAAGCAAGGATCACAATATATGTCACTTTCTGTCTGCCAAAGCCACTCAAACTCTTGTCTCAGCTTTCATCTCTCACGGCTTGACTATTGTAACTCTCTCTTCTGTGGTTGCCCGGACTATCTATTGCAAAGACTTCAAAAGATTCAAAATAATGCCGCCCGTCTCATTCTTCACATTCCAAGATCTGCCCATTATATAACTCCTCATCATAAATCCCTACACTGGCTTCCCATAGAACAAAGAATTGAGTACAAAATTGCTTGCCTATGCTTCAATGCTCTCTCTTCATCCAGCCCTTCTTATCTCAAAACCATGGTAAACCCCTACATACCCTCTAGAACCCTTCGATCTTCTTCTGCCCAAAATCTCTGCATTCCACGAGTGAACAAGTCCTTTGGTGTACGCTCATTTTCATTTTCTGCTCCCACCATCTGGAACTCCCTTCCCATGTCTCTCCATTCTTCCCAAACATCTGCTGCCTTTCGTTCTAGCCTCAAGACCCATCTGTTCAAACGTTCATTTGATGACACCACAATGTAAATTCGTGTTGAACTTTGTAAAAGTGTGTGTGTGTGTGTGTGCGTGTTCATATTATCTAATCGAATTTTGTATGTTTTGTTGACCATGTTTTATATTGTTATTGCTCAGCCATTTTAGTTCTTAGAAGTGTCTCATGTGAATGTAAAGCGTTCTGAGCTTTCATTAGAAAGGGCGCTATATAAATGTTAATTATTATTATTATTATTTTTCTGTTAAAACAACACTTCAATGACTTTCTGAATACACACATTGCTGCACGAGCGAGTCATAATCTTGCACATCCCTCAAACCAATTAAACATCTGCCCCAAAAGAAGATCCTGCTTGTGCCATCAACGCTCTCATGACATTCCCAAATGTAGCGCTAATTAGGTTACATTTAAATACCAGCAAAAGCCCTCCCTCTCCCCAACCCTCTACTCCCTTAGAGTGCATCCCCCTGCGCTGCTTGCACAGACTTGCTTATACCAATGATAAAGAAGTCCACCTCTACAGCCAAATGACAGCTTGAAGCCGTTAAAACTGGCACGGAGAGATATAGAAAGAGAAGCAGGAAGAGTAAATTATGCGAGAACTAAATGTTTGTTTTTAATTCACTGTAATAAACTAAAACACTACAACTGGAAGAGTGCGCACAAACCTGCTTGGTTTGCAAGTAGCTCTCCATGTCGTACAGACGCACGATGCCCGTGGAATGGCCGACACACAGGATCCCCTCCATAAAGGAAACATTGCACACGTCCTTGCCAAATATCTGAAACACAAGGGTCCATTTTTGGGTATCTCAGCTTTCTGTTGACTGAGACGCAGCCTGCTGTATGAATTCTCCATTGTGAGTAATAAAGATTGGCTGACTGGACTTGACAACATTGCCTCCAAACACCCTCCTACACCCACAGTCTGGTCTTACCACCATTAACACCAAAAGCACACCCCCGGAGGCTAACTGCAAGCAGACAACCTATTCAACGGCCATTCAAAGTGACCCCATCCACCCATTGTCCTCTTTACTTGAACTTCTCCTGCACTCTCATAGAGGGTTTTCGCTGCGCTCGCTCTAGAACCCAGCGTTACCGATCTGCATTCATTCCTACGGCAATCAACCTTCTAAATGAACACACTCAGACATGCCTTACCCCCCCCTCAGAGTAAAAGCGGGAGACAGGGGATAAAAAATCCTCTCACAAGTTGTTTGAATGCGGAATGGTGAGAATTCCCTTCATTACCTTTGTAAGGCTGAGGACCTCAAAAGCGTGAGTCTCCCGCCAAAAGCGGGAGAGTAGGCAGGTGTGCACACGCAACCTAATGTTACAACTAGTGCCTTGCCTTGCTTATGGGTGGGAGCCAACAATTTCTGCAGTACTGAAAAAAAAAAGAAAAAAAAAGGCTGGCCCGGTTGGCGGCGCGCGGAATCGCAATGTAACACAAATAATAAATTTTATACAGGTCTACACACAAAACCCCATAAACATATATTTGTAATTATTTCAGATAAAATTGTGTTTTATATAAGATAAATCACCACACCTTTGCATGTGGTAACTGTAACTTTCTTTTTAAGGTGCACTATCCATCCTTGCTGACTTAAGAACTGCCTGATGTCTCCCATGCTACTTTTTCTCTTTGGCTGCTGTGTCTTTCCTGGAAGGCACACCACAAAGTGGTTGGGATGCCACAGGTTTTCTAGCAGGTCCTTGCCAAGAGCCCTAGTCCACATGATGGTTTGGGGCCTGCTGTCACCAGCACATGAAGGAAGCTGAGGAGCAATGAGTCTCTGTAGGTAGTGGCGAACCTTGTGCCCACCATACTCAGGATAGAGTGTCTGGATGGTGGTGTGCAGAATGCTTGCTACAGCACGAAGATGCCAAGTACCCATGTAGGCACCAGACTCTGTACATTTCATCACTTCCTTTCTGAAGATATGCTTGATGCCCTCAGCATTGAGCTCTTCTTTCCCAAAGTAAAAGGAATGAGATGCATAAAGTTCTGACCACAGAGGTGAAATAGTGGTGCCAGCGTACTGTTTATTTAACTCAGCATCATCAAGGTAGAACTGTTCATGAGCTGCCAACTCCACAGCCATGCGCACCCTCATCTCCACATGTGCATTCTGAGCACCAGTAGCCAACACAGCAGCACATCTTGGAAGGCAGTTTCCATCACCTTCAATAGAAATAGGTACAAGGGCTGGTTCTTTTGTTTTCCGTAACCATAAACGAAAAGGACCGTCGAGTCGGTCTTTTTCATTTAGCCACTCGTTTCTCCACTTATTTTTCGTGTTCACTCCATTGCCGAGCCTTGACAGTGTCAGAAACGTCAAGCAGATCCATTTTGCGAGCAGCGAAGATTGCTAGCCTACTCGATTGAACGTTTTAAAGATGGCGGTGACTAGATGACGGAACTGGAAACTGCCGGAAGTCGCGATGTCGTTAAAGCCGTAAGCAGCTTTCGATATCAATGTCCGATAGATTAAGCTTGCTAAAAAAAAAAAATTAAAATAAAATAAAATTGCGGTACGGAATTCCGTCCTAGTACGGAAGGTCCCCCACCCATGCTTGCTGCAGAGTCTTCAACTACATTGCTGCTCTAAATGCCCATCTGTAGGATTTGCTTACATGTTGGCGCATATACTACCCAGGGCACATAAGCTGTGTCTGTGTGTGTTGCAGGCGTGTGGGGTGCATGCTGATGTTTCCCTTGTGCTGGCAAGTAATTTATACTGAATTGTTGCCCTTTGCTCAGCATGTGCTATTTTAGCAACTTATAAAACCTTTTAATACCTTGTTGTGCAACAATTACTGTGTTCCAAATATTGTATTTTGTAATAATTTATTAATGATATTGTATTTTTAAATGATTTATTAATAACAAAGTTGGTTTTTGATGTGGCGAAGAAAAATGAATCAATTTCTAATTAAGATTTTTGTGGATTAAGCTTTAGTTTTTAAGAACTGTGGTTTACCTTGCGTGCTTTTGTCTATTGAAATATGACACAAATTTTGGTATATAATGCCTTTCATGGTAATAAAGGTTTGTTGAATTGACTTGAATTGAATTGATATAACTTACAGTTCACTTGCCTGGCAAGAAACGTTTTGTTTGTAATCTCTCACACCCCATTCTTTTTGTATAGTCAAATATCACAGCATTCTGCAGTACCTCTCAACATACTGTGCAGACAGACTTCATGCATTTTCAGTGAGCTTTCTTTCAGTCTATAAGTACTGGATAGTATACTGGCTTTTGCTGGGCTACTAACCCAGCAGTTGAGTTGACAAATCTTATTTTTAGCACCCTGAATAAATAATAGCAATAACACCAAAATTAATTAACATGAGCATTAGGACAACTTGAATCTCTCTCCAAATTTTATACCCCCCACCCCCCCTCCCCCAAACCTCCCTCACAATTTTTCTCCCACACCTCCTGCCTTCCATCCTATCTCAATCTTTCTTCAAAATGTTCTTGGTCAAGAGCTTTTGGGGGCTGGCCAAGTCAACACAGCGTGTCCTTACACTCTGGGTGACGTCAAACATGCAGTAGAAGCGCAGCGGCTGCACGTGCACAAGGGCCATGGTCAGAATGACGTCTGTGTGGGCCTCGTTCGCCCAGCCTTGCATCTGTCCATTGGCCGCCGCTGCGCTCCGGTTTGTCAGCCTAGAGGTTACCACGAAAGTTTCCATAGGGTATAGCCATGATAGGTACCTGAAAGCCGAGGCAAAAACATAGGTCATCGTACTATTTCCCCTTTAGGTCACTACAGGTCTTGAGACAAAAATGCAAAAATTGACAAGTCTTCTGCCAAACCTTTTAATAATAATAATAAATAAATAAAAAAATAATAATATCGAATGCTATATTATACACTTTTCCCCAAATCACCAATTAGACTCAAAGCTCAGTGATCTGTACCAATACACACACACACTCACATGTTTCATCCACTCTCACACACACAACACACATCTGTCACTCAAACATGTGGTGTAAAGGCAGGGAGATAGCTATTAGAAGATAGAAAGGAAATCAAATTTTTAAAAAAAAAAATTTGAAATTTTAAATTAACCGCATCCAACACCATTATTAAAGGGAACGAGGAAACCGGAGTACCCAGAGAAAACCCTCGGTCTTGTCCCTAAGTCACAGCCCCTGTGCGGGATGGCTAACCTGCAACCATCGGCACAGGAAACCAGTGACTAGCCCACTGCACCAAGGGGCCATCCCTTTCTAGTTTTACGTTACATTTTAGTGTCTGGAAAAACACTATGTTTGGCAATAGTACCTTATTGTATTTTATGGCATATTTCACACAAACAGCAAGAGAACTCGGTCTAGATTTCAAGGAAAAATGATGCCTTGAGAAACCAAGTCTATTGTTCATGCCTTTTTGAGCTCCGGCCTTTCTGCTTACTGATGTGTAGAGCTTTTCATGAAAGTTCCATTGTGTGAAGCGAGAACAATCAATCGTCTTGTATTTTGCATCTTGTACTTAGTTCGGTGTACACCACTGTAATAGTTATTTAACCAACATTTCTTGTCAGACATTTCAATATTTATTTGCTATTACCCTCCACGGCTCCATAACAACTGACAAGCAGCTGTGCGCAGAACGATGGTAGAGGCGACGGTGCCCAATTTTAAGTCCACAACCTTCAAGCACAGCTTGTACAGAACGATGAGCATAGCTCCCTCGCTCCGCCTGCCCCCTGTGCTCTTACGAATACAATTCTGAAAAGAGAAAAAAACAAACAAACTAGAAGGGCCGTATGACTCACAGGCTCCTTACTAAACTAGCAATATTCTACATGAAAATGAGCGCCCAGAAAAAATTAAATGGTGGCATTAATATGCAACATAATGCTAACCTTGGTCTTAAACTTGAGATGGCCTTAACTTCTGGCTCCCAATGGACACTGATGTACAAAATAAACTACACAAAAAGTTGTATTGTACCCAAAATTTTTTAACAAAATCTGCGACCTTGGGATGACTTTGACCCTCAATGACCTTGACCTTGAGATGACCTCTGATGCTCACGCATGATCAAATAACTCAATGCTGATGCATCCTATGGGTCAAATCCAGAGCCAATAACTGTACAATGACAAATTTTATATTGTTTTTATAAGGTCTATCTGACCTGGACCTTCAAGATCTATGCAAAAACGGAACATATTTGAAAGCTAAACCTATTATATTTGCAAACAACAAGTTTGGACGTTTTATTTCTCTTAGTTTAGGGTCAAAGTCATCCACTTCAGATAGCTCCAGTTACCTTGATCTGGGAGTAAGGTTGACCAAATTTGCGTGGCATGTGTGTCTCACTGATATTTATCATGAATTCAAGAATTATAGTTCAATATGAATAACTTAGGAAAAAAGTAACATTTTGAGAAAATGTTTCATTGATTTAAAAACTAACATTTGCTGACCTTGACCTTGAAGAGAAGTCATTTAGTTCATTGAGAAGTCTCATGTATATACACCATCCTAACACGTTTGGTTGTGATACATAAAATATGTTCTGAGAAATTAAGTCACTTGCAACTTTTGCAGAAAGACGGACAGCGGACACATGGATGGCAGACAGATGGACAAGCAGACGGATGGACAGATTTTAAAAAAAAATCATGTTGATTTTTTTTTGGGGGGAAGAAGGGAGGGGGAAAGGGTGTGTGTGTGTTTGTGTGTGTGTGTGTGGTCAATATGTAGACTCACATTACTATTATGCGTGTGAGTCAAAACTGAATGAAAAAGTCAGTGAATCAGTGAGAGAATGCACAATGTATTTAAATAAATCCTATTCCCACTCTTCATTCTTTTCAAGTTCATCTGGAACATAAAGAAATAACAAAGTAATACAATAACATTAATAAAATACTCCACTCGACTGCACCTGACTGAGCTTGACATGACCCCGGCCTGCTTACCATGACCCTGGACTACTTACCATGATCCTGGACTACTTCACCATGACCCTGGACTACTTACCATGATCCTGGACTATTTTACCATGACCCTGGACTGCTTACCTTGATCCTGGACTACTTTACCATGACCCTGGACTGCTTACCATGATCCTGGACTACTTTACCATGACCCTGGACTACTTTCCATGATCCTGGACTACTTTACCATGACCCTGGACTGCTTACCTTGATCCTGGACTACTTTACCATGACCCTGGACTACTTACCATGATCCTGGACTACTTTACCATGACCCTGGACTACTTATCATGATCCTGGACTACTTTACTGCACCTGACTGAGCTTGACATGACCCCGGCCTGCTTACCATGACCCTGGACTACTTACCATGATCCTGGACTACTTTACCATGACCCTGGACTGCTTACCATGATCCTGGACTACTTTACCATGACCCTGGACTACTTTCCATGATCCTGGACTACTTTACCATGACCCTGGACTGCTTACCATGATCCTGGACTACTTTACCATGACCCTGGACTGCTTACCAGACTACTGGGCAGGTACAGAGCATCATGCCATCCACTCTGAGGGGGGTTATCTATTGGCACAGAACACCGTTTTACCAGGGCTGCCCCTCGTAAACCATACCTACAACATCAATAAACAGTGAACGGTTAATATTTCAACCTACTTGCTGCTAACTAGTTCTTGCAAACTATATGTGATCTTATATATAAGCAAAACTAAACACTGTCTCAACAGTTGTACGCAAAACAATATACTTAAAAGTTCAAGGGCCAGTGCGTATTTACATATGTGGGGGTGTATGTGGGTGTGTGTGCATGGATATGAGTGCAAGAGAGAGAGAGAGAGACAGAGCGAGAGAGAGAAAATAGATAAACAAGAGAGGGAGAGAGAGAAAGAAAGAGAAAATGTTCAGCTGAGCCTATAATGATTGTTGTAAAGCAGGGGATATTTTATTTTTGTTCATTTTATTCAAAGTTTGAACTCAATGCCAAGGATAATTTCCAGCTTTTACGTAGAATGTGGAAGTTGGGCAATAAAGATGTAATGTATTGTAGTATAGAGTAGTGTAGTGTAGGGTAGTGTAGTATAGAGTAATGTATTGTAGTATAGTGTAGTGTAGTATAGAGTAGTGTAGTGTAGTATATAGTGTAGTGTAGTATAGAGTAGTGTAGTGTAGTGTAGTGTAGTGTAGTGTAGTATAGAGTAATGTATTGTAGTATAGAGTAGTGTAGTGTAGGGTAGTGTAGTATAATGTATTGTAGTATAGAGTAGTGTAGGGTAGGGTAGTGTAGTATAGAGTAATGTATTGTAGTATAGAGTAGTGTAGGGTAGTATAGAGTAATGTATTGTAGTACAGAGTAGTGTAGTGTAGTATATAGTAGTGTAGTGTAGTATAGAGTAGTGTAGTGTAGTATATAGTGTAGTGTAGTATAGAGTAGTGTAGTGTAGTTTAGAGTAGTGTAGGGTAGTATAGAGTAGTGTAGTGTAGTATATAGTGTAGGGTAGTATAGTGTAGTGTAGTATAGAGTAGTGTAGTGTAGTATAGAGTAGTGTAGTATAGAGTAGTGCAGTGTAGGGTAGTGTAGTATAGAGTAATGTATTGTAGTATATAGTGTAGTGTAGGGTAGTGTAGTATAGAGTAATGTATTGTAGTATAGTGTAGTGTAGTATATAGTGTAGTGAAGTATAGAGTAGTATAGTATAGAGTAGTGTAGTGTAGGGTAGTGTAGTATAGAGTAATGTATTGTAGTATAGAGTAGTGTAGTGTAGTGTAGTATAGAGTAATGTATTGTAGTATAGAGTAGTGTAGTGTAGTATAGAGTAGTGTAGTATAGAGTAGTGTAGTATAGAGTAGTGTAGTGTAGTATAGTGTCGTGTAGGGTAGTGTAGTGTAGGTAGTCCTACCTTGCTGATCTACTGTCTGTCTACTCCCCTTCACGCACTTTAAGATCTTCTGCTGACACTCGCACACTCAAGGTTCCCGTCACCCGCACTAAGACATACGGCCAACGTGCATTCGCTTACTCCGCACCTAAGCAGTGGAATTCCCTTCCCTCCCATATTCGCAACATACAATCAACACAAGCATTCAAAAAGGCCCTCAAAATCCACCTCTTCAAACTGCATTATTCAGATTGATTTGTATCCCGCTGCCATTCTCTCATCTTTTGTCTATGTCTGATCCGTAAGTGTATAAACGGCTGTAAATATTTATCCTGTTTTTCTTCCTGGGCCTAACCGGGCATATAAATAGCTGTGAATAGGTTTTTGCTATTCTATTTTCTGTCTTTTTTGTCATTTGTGCACATAGTTGTAAATAGTATATTTTTGTATTTTTTGTAATTTATGTACATAGTTGTAAATAGTCTGTACCTTTACTGTCCCGTCTTTTGGTGTATTGTAGCAAAAGTGATGTTTCATCGAGTGCATGTATTTATATGTAATGACTATGTAAAGCGTGGTGAGTCTGGTCATAGGCTGGAGTACCCGCTATATAAAAATCCGTTATTATTATTATTATTATTATTAGTGTAGTATAGAGTAATGTATTGTAGTATAGAGTATTGTGTAGTGTAGGGCAGTGTAGTGTAGTATAGAGTAATGTATTGTAGTATAGAGTAGTATAGAGTAGTGCAGTGTAGTGTAGGGTAATGCTGAATACTTGTATCTATAGCATGTTTTCTCCATGCAATATTAGCATGCTCAAGGCGCTCAGAAAAATAATTACAGAAAAGTAAGAAGAGGAAGGGGGAGAGGAAGTGGGAGAGGGGGGGGGTGAGAGGGAGGAGAGAATGTTCCAGTACTAGTAGTCAAAGAGCAAGGTTTTTAGCTGCTTGATGAACGCCTTCTCTGAGGCAGACTCTCACAGTGATTGAATGATGTGGTCATCGCCACAAGCAAGTTGTGAAATCTCCACCGTCATCATTTTTATTTCCTCTTTACTCTTTTCACCTGCCCAAATCAACCCCACTGGCAGTAATCCAGATCCAGACCTCTTATTAACTCTGAAGGGAATCTGAAAACTGTTCTCCCCCACGCACACACCCCCCCCCCCTCCCTAAATTCAAATGATCTTGACCATTTTTATTTTACAAATCAATGCTGTCTTGTCAGGGAGAAAGTCTAGTAAAACAGAGAGTGAGGTCTTCTTTTCTATTCATACCTGATCATTTTAAGAAGTAAAATAAAGCCACAGCATTTGATCAAAGAACGGTGGACAGCAGCGTTTTGTGCGTTGTGGCCACCACCAATTTGCCAGGCACTGAGTGTTACGAGTTAAAACATACAGACAAGTTGTTTCCTGGTGAGGATTTCTCTCATCATCTAATGATTTTGTACTTACCCACTATGTAGCGTGCGGCAGTTGTCACTCATAAGACCTGACTCCCTGAAACACACAAGCAATTATGGTCACGGTCACTTTCTGCCACAGCTATACTTCTTCTTCTTCTTGAGCGGGGCAGCCACAATCAGTACCTTGACTCAGACAACTGCTACTTGTCGTTTCTACACATTGTTGTCTCCCTTGATGCGTTTGTACTAAACAAACTAGAACCCACCTACCTAATAATAGTTTTTTGTTTTTTTTTCTCTTCTACTAGTAGAAGAGACAAAAACCAAACAAACTAATATTAGGTAGGTGGGTTTGTTGGGCCCACCACGGACTGCAACTACACCTTTCCCAGGGAAGGCAACAAAGAATTTTCAGATAAAATGGACAATTAAGTGGCCCCCTTCCCCTTCTCTCTCCTCCCACCCCCCCCCCCTCCCCAAAAAAAAAAAATAAAATTAAGTACAGCAATGTCAAGAGCAGTATGTTTTCATTGATCCTTTACCAAACTGATGTATAAATATTATATATCTAGTAGTAGTACTGTACTAGGCAGCAATGATGGTATGGCTAAAATCCCAAATTCTGGCTCCGTGTGTCGCCTATAGGGTGCTAAAGGTTAAATTGCCTACTGCCGTACTGGCCTATACTGACTCAAGCAAAAGTCAGTATAGTCTGCCAGAATTCTTATGTATAATACCCATTTATAATTGTCCACAAAAAATATGAAAATGAAAGGTGAAATGTGTTAATTTTTATGACAAATATTCAAGAGATATGTCCTGCCAAAATCAGCAAAAACAAACAATAACAAACTATGGAAAAACCATGTAAAATCGCTAAGAAGAAAGAAGTCTCTTGTCCTGAAGGCAATAACTGAGCTGCAAATGTTAGGTTCAATGGCAGTTAGTTACGGTGAACAGGTCAAATTCATCAATGCTTTCACTGTTTCAGTACCCATGTAAGTTGGAACAGGCTTTCAAACAATCTTTCAGTTGTAAAAGAAAGTCATATTGCACCTACAATACTTTGGAAAGACACGGCAAGACTAATGTTCACAACAACAAAATAGAAGACCATGCACAGATTTGTGAAATGTGAATCACTCTCCTTGAACAGCTTTTAAGATGGAGGAGTGATATATATATATATATATATATATATATATAATATATATATATATATATATATATATATATATATATATATATATATATATATATATATATATATATATATATATATATGATTTTTCTTTTTAAAAATCAATTAAAAGTTAGATCTGGGTCTGTTCCCACATTTAAAGGGATATAACTCTATTAAGGTTACCATGGACATAAAACATTGTCTCTTGACTAAACTGCCCTTTCCTTAGCCACAGTGGATACACAGCTTGGAAACACAGGTGATGAGATGAAGTCATGTTACTTACTGAGGACACACAACCACTGGCTGCTTGCTCCAGGTTTCCCACACTTTCTGGAACTCATAGTCACCCTGAAAGAAAATCGCTGTAATCGGTAAAATAATTATGGCAACCGTTCCTCCACTCTTCTTCCAACAAAAAACAAAACAAAACAGACAAATAAATGAGTAGATACATTTTTAAATATATTGTTATTATTATTATTAGAGTACTGGCGGTACTCCGCGCCACCCTAAGCACTAAAACACCATTAGGTGGTCTCGAGTAAGGGAGACAATCGCCACTCAGTGACTCACATGTTGAAAAATAAGTCCGCTCTCGTTCTGCACAACGCGCTAGCCTTGTGTGTTTTAATTATTATGTCAACAGTGACTGTAGTGTAGCGAAGTAGCGACGGGTGTGTGCACCTATCGGCGGGTTAGCGCGCTAGACGTCAGGCGGTGTTGCGCTAAGGGTGTGGTTTCGCGCTATCTTTAGCGGTGCTTGCGCTATGTCTCAAAAACTACTACCCAGTTACTTGCATGATAAAACAATCATCTTCTAGAGTACAAACAGCATTCATTCTACAAAATACACAGAGACTGGATGACAAGACACCTTCATTTTTATTTTGCAAGTGACAAAG
The DNA here is from genome assembly GCA_036898135.1 of Oncomelania hupensis. Lineage (NCBI taxonomy): Eukaryota > Metazoa > Mollusca > Gastropoda > Littorinimorpha > Pomatiopsidae > Oncomelania > Oncomelania hupensis. Next base: position 7,809,580 of record CM072524.1, on the reverse strand, counting down.
TCAAAAGCACCAGAAAAGCTTTTATGCAACTGCAATCTGATCAGTACAGCACATAAACTCAATGTCCATGGCATCCAAGTCCTCCTGACTTTTGTTCTGCAAGTCCATTTGTGTGACACAGTTGGCGTGCCACCACTCGTCACATAGTATGCACTGGATGCGCACCTCCTGCCTGGTGGTAATGCCACACTTGTTGCACAGGTCGGTGATGTCCTCACAGGCATCATCGGAATTATCATCATACACTGGCTCCTATCCACTGTCAGATGACTGACTCTTTCTTCCCTTTCTGGAATCCTGCCAGGAGAGCCTTCAGCTCTTTGTCCTCCTTTGTCTTCTTTTTCATTTCTTCTTTCTTTTTCTTACGCAGCTCTCTTTGCTTCTTCTTCTCTTCTTGTAGGATCTTCTTGTTTTCAGCTTGTATTAACCTTCCCTTCCGTTTCTCCTCCCTTTGCCGCTTTCTTTCTTCCTTCTGTTGATGTTCTTCCTCTTGCTTCCTCTTTTTCTCTAGAAGCATTTCGCCGTATTCCTGGCCGCTGATGGAAGACGGCAGTGGTGCCTGTGACCTCTTGACGCCTTTGGTCTTGGGGCAGGACGGCATAGTGAGGATGTCGTCGATGGATTTTCTAGTGGCTGGTCGTGTCCCTGCTGCTGCTGGTGATGGTGGTGGAGGAAGAGATGGCTTGATGATATGGTCCATGAGGGACGACCATGTGTTGTAGTCGTCGTCTGTCTTGAGGTTGTATCCCTCCTTGTAGCTCTTCAAGAACAAGCCCGTCTTGTCCTCCCCAACAGCAAAGTTTATGCTGAACAGCTCTTTCACACTGTCCAACTTAGATCGAGAGGATTCAGAGATGGTGGGGATGGGTGTGTCAGATGTGGAGGTGGAGCCTGGAGGGAATGGGGTTGTCAGATGTGGAGGTGGAGGGGATGGGGTTGTCAGATGTGGAGGTGGAGGGGATGGGGTTGTCAGATGTGGAGGTGGAGGGAATGGGGTTGTCAGATGTGGAGGTGGAGGGAATGGGGTCAGTTGTGGTGGAGACGAATGTGCAACTTGGCTTCACCTTGTCGCTAGTGATGACAGGGTCAGGGTTGTAGGGGAACAGTCCTGACTTGCAGAAGCCCTTTATGGCAGTCTCGGGACGAGCTGCTGTGGTCCAGGCCTTCTTGAGGACGCTAGCAAATGTCCTTACAGTTACACCTTCAGTGTTTTCATATTGGAACTTCCTCACCGCCTCTGTCCACGCTGGCTTGATAGCACCGAAGAACGACAGATCCAGGGGCTGGGTGAGGTGACTGCTGTGTGCTTTGAGGCTGTACAAGACAACCTGCTCTTCTCGGCAAAGATCGCAGACCTGCAGGGTACGATGAGTGGAGTGACCATCCACAAAAAGGACAACTGGCCTTTTTGTGGCTTCCCTTTCAAGATGAGGGATGAAAATATCCTTAAGGAAACTGAGGAAAACAGTCTCTGTTATCCAACCGTTGTCAGATTTGTTAAAAAAGGACTCCTCAAATCCGTCTAGGGTGTTGTATTGAGGGTCCCTCTTGTAGGGGAAGATGAGGAGGGGTCAGAGATATCGGCCATTGGCTGAGATGCAGACCAGGGCGGTGACTTGCAGCCGCGATCAGCTGGTCACTGAGTAAATATGCTTAGCCCCCGTCTGGTCAATGACTTTTTTGGTCTTGGGACATACACTGAATCCTGACTCATCAGCGTTAAAGATACGGTCAGGTGATGTCAGGAGTGTAGGGTCGATGTTGTCCAGGTAGGCCTTTATATCCACATACCACGCCTGTAGACTGTCCGTCGACACAACAGCTCTCTCCATCCCTAAAGGTTGGGATGTCCTCTCTGCCACTTCAGGGTGCCGCTTGAAGAAGGCCTGCACCCAGTCTTTTCCTGGCCTGTTGTTGGTGAACATTGTGGTGGCCTTTCTCTCGTCAAGGATTTTCTTAACTATGTCTTTAAGGTCTTCACGAGTGCGACCAAAACCCCGTTTGACAACCCCAGCAACCAGTCTACAACAGTACAAGCTTCTGCTCCTCTTCGGGAGATAGGACAGTTTTGGGTGGGGCTACGACTGGCCTTCGTCCTCTAACCTTGTCACCCAGGGTAGCTTAGGGAATACTGAAGGCCTTGGATGCGCCATTCAGGGACATTTTTTTGCTTCTAACAAGTTCAATGGCTGTTTCTAGTGTATCCTGTGTGTGCTTCTTTGGCTTCTGCAGCGCTGCCATCTTAGGAATTCTGAAAAGCAAACAAGCTGGGACTTAATATTTAAATCTGAACACAGACACAAATACACACCTAGCCAACGCTCTGAAACACAAACACATTATTGTACATAGAACTAACGCTAAAATAAATTTCTACCCAGCTTTTCATTATAATAGATTTATATAAGACGTCACTGTAACAGTATAGTGCGCTAACCCGATCCAACTTTTAACAGGCGGGCAGTGCGCTACCCCCCTAGCGCAAAACATCGACTAGTGCTATTTTTAACGGCACTGCGCTCCACCCCCCTCCCCCTAAACTCGATCAAGCACGTGTGACACACTGTGCCCGCCCAACACTGCTGCTACGCTCCCTAGAGTTTGTTTGGCGCCAAACTACACATGCATAAGTCTTCATTTAGTGCTATAGCAACTTTCAACCACTGGTTAATGCACTATCGGAACACGCAGTGAGCAAGCATCAAAACAACTTACCTCTGTGTAGACTTGAAGCAAAGTCAGAGCGACCTGGAACGAATGCTGATGAAACTGCAAAGGAATGTGGCGGGAAGTGATGTCAGCGTCATGTCTGTAGCTAAGGACAAGGTCATTGGTTCAAAAGTCGAGCCTAGCGCATTGACCCCCCCTAGCGTGCAAACCCGCTAGTACTCTATTATTATTATTATTATTATTATTATTATTATTATTATTAAAAATATTATTATTATTATTATTTGTATTATTTTGTTCTGTTAGATAAGTCTATATAATTTTTTAACTTATAAGACATAAGTGATGGCTGATACAGGGATGAGGGATCAATAATTATTTTTTTAACATTTGACGGCAACACAGTCAGCTCTGTAAGAGCCTTTAAAATACTATCATTTTCTAAGTCACGTTAAAATTCTTCATACTATAGTTTAAAGTCAAAGCCTTATAGTACGTTTTAGTTTTCATTATTATTTTTAATAATAATAATTTTGAAAAAAATCTATAATTGATTTTCCTTTGTAAGGGTTGGAATTTGGGGTTGTTTATCCTAGCATTTATCCTCTCTTCTTTGGCGACATGAATATCTTCTCTGAAACACTGATTGACAGTGATGTTTCACTGGAGAAAATTCAAAAAAAGAAAAAGAAAGAGCTTACACTTGCAATGAGAGTTTTTAAGATTCTCTTGCCAATCTTCTGAGATGCATTTCCTTTGCAATATTCTCTGTTCCTCAGAAGAGAACACACGTTTTTCCCTTCGAAGCGTTTACCATTCATTTTCAAAGTTTCATTCAGCACCTAGCGATTCAACAACTTCGAATTTTCACACATTATATGTTTTCAATTTCAAATCGGAAGTAGAACCTCATTTCCGTTGTTCCACTGCTAGTACATCTTTTTCGCCTGGAAATCCCATTTGGTCCCACAAAACTTATTCCGGTTGTTTATTGCCTTTTTCGCTTTGGAAGTGCAGGAGAGTTGTTCATGTCAAGTTGTTGTTTTTGTCCTCTGCAAAGTAAGTGCCTGTATTTAGTAGGCATAAATAAAAAAAATTAAGTACTTCGCAAAGTAGTTGTTGGAACATGACGTAATTGCAACCCGGGGCTACTTTGGTTGCCGAGGATGCTATATTAACTCTAACTGTTAACTAGTTGTTTAGGTGATAATGCAGGACCCTGGCAGGGGGGTGGTGACAAGCATTGCTGAACCTGAAGGCACCGACTTGAGTATGTGGCGGAACTGACAGTGATTGACTTGAACTTGAAGGCTGCCAAAATTACTTGCAGAAAACGGGGGTATCTAACAAATTTGCCTCAAGTGGTGATCAAGTGAAATTTAGTAGAGGAACTTAAAAGATAGTGATGCAGATTCTGCTGCCTGGTCAACACGCCAGTAGAGATGACCACCGCTGCCTTCAGAGAAGACAAGCATTACAGGCACATACACCATTTCAATATCTGGACCCGTTAGATCTGAAGGAAATGCTCTGACTAATAACAGGCAAGGGATAAATTGGTGAAAGATGAAAATTTCATCAAGCCCAGTGGGTTGGTAACTTGGGCACAGTTGCGTGTCCTCTGTGCTAGGTCTTTATGTTTTAGCATCCTTGAGGAAATATGGATTTTAGAATCATTTGACTGAGCATGCTAATTTCTCTAGTTTCGTGGACAGTAAGTGAGTAACTAATAACTACAAAAAACAATCATCATGATCAACATCATCATCATCATCATCATCATCATCATCATCATCATCATTATTCATGCTTTGGCCAGAAATTATTCAAACCCAGCTTCATGTTTTATTTCTAAGTAATGAAATAACTGCAGATGCATGAGCCATTGTTTGTTTATTATTATATTTATACCTTATATTTATAGTGATAGTCATATTTGTAAGTGGTTATTATGACAATTTACAGTTACTAACATTAATACTGTTAAACCTTTTATTAACATTTCAGCTGCATTTATGGTCATCAACAAGTACATGACTAAGTATTGCAGTAGATCAAGGAACTAAACCTAAAACTTAAAAAAGTGGACTGTCCATTGTCATCATCAAGTTTTCTTATTCCACCGCCATGGGTATCCGAGGACTGCTGACGGCCATTGTAGAGAGGAAGGAGGTGTGTAGTGACACTGTGGACCTTATTCAAGTGGCCAAAGAGAGAGGTGGCATTGAGATCCTGGTGGACTTTTACAGTTTTGAGCACTTGTTTGTGCGTGCTCTGTGGAACAGTCTCACCAGCGTCAAAGAGAATGACTGCCTCAAAATCCTGGGAGCAGAGTACGAGACGATGGATGCTTTTGTGGGCAAATTCCTCCGCGACATGAAGGAAAGCGGCATCTTGTTGGTCTTCTACATTGATGGAAACAAGGGGGCCTCTGTGCTGGAATCCAGGCTGAAGATGGACACGTGGAAATACCGCTTCAGGAAGGAGTGCAGCAGGAAGTTTGAGATCATCGGCGTGTGTGCTGGTCTGGCCACCGTTTCCACCTTGCCAGATGAGGCGCACATCCGAGGTGTGTGCCTGGAGATCCAGATGGTGCAGACAATCATAGACGCAGGCTGTGAGATTGTTCAGATGCCGGCTGGTGAGGCGGACTCGCTTATTGCTCAGCAGCTGCTGGAGAGAGAGAAAGCCTTCGCTGTGCTGAGCAACGACTCTGACTTTGGGGTGTTCAGGGACTGTCGCTTCATCCCCAACATCCTGTTCGACCTGCAAGGGGACCTGGGGCTGGGACAGCACTTGGTGTTGCCCAACAAACCACAGCGCTTGATCTGCGGGGTTGTCAGCTCTCAAGGCGTGCAGAAAATGTTGCAGGTTAGTTCCTAGCAATATCTGAATACAAACATATGATTGATTGTTTTAGACTAGGTAGATACAATGTATTGATTAAAAACATTGAATTCCTAAATTCTTTGTCTGAATTTTGTTTTATTTTATTGCATGATTGCAGTACTGTTTAATTAACATGTTTATAATTTTTAAAAAAAAATTTTCACAGTTTCCAGAGCCAGAAATGGTGATTGAGCTGAGCATCATCGCTGGCAATGACTACACAAGTCACTTGCTGCAGGAGAAAGGTGTTGCAGTGGCCAGTAAATTAGGTATTGAAAACCGACGCAACCTCTTCAGCTTCGCGGCTTGGGTCAGAGAGCACGGCCGTGTGGAGAACAATCCTGTCTTCAAGGCAGAAATGGTATGTTGCTAGTTGGAAAGACAAGAGCAGGAGGTAAAACTCAGCAGATTAACAGATTCTCTATACATGTATTTTGCTAGAACTCTTTGCCAGGCGTTGCAAGCCAACAAACAAGCCAGTTTGTGTTTCGATTTACTACAAAACTGACTTTTATGACTGTTAATTACATGGTTGTGTGAGTCATGTTTGTATGTAAACCCCATTATGTTTAGTGCGTGCATGTCTGTATATGTAAATGAAATAATAACTAAATAAGTTCAGTCTACAGTCACGGCTGAAACTTCCTTTACTGAAAGTAAACTTTCAGCCACCAGCTGTAAGCTATTTTTAGCCATGCCAGCAGGCCATGCCATGCGCAACCTATGCACAGCAAGCGTCTCGGATCTGGCTACAAGCAGTTCAGCCAGTGATAAAGGACCGCACAAGGGTTATTTTTAGCCATAGCGTATGTTACGTTGAAACGCGTATGATAGTTCGTGTGTGACGCGCGCAATAGATCTGTTCGTTTTATTTTGCAAAGCATGCAGTAATAGAGTGTATTTATCTTTGATTTGATTTTGCGTTGTTATTAGAAGAAGCTTTGTATAACGTTGGTAATTTTAGTTGGTCGATATTATTTGAGAATTTTCTAGAGTCGGTTGATTACTATCTATCGAAGCATATGGATAATTCTAGTGGTAACTATAGAAGCTTCCATCCCAAATAAGGTTGTATGACGTGAGACAGTGATGACAAAGCTTGTTCTGATTGGTTGTGGTGTGTCACGTTGGGGGTATTCTCGCCCTTTCTGGAGTGTAGAGAGACTTCAGACTATATATGACTGGAGGTCAAAAGGTGCATAATCACATGCTCACATAGTCAAACACTTCCAACTATTTTATTTTAAAATATTATGTGAAGGAATTTGCTTGAATAGACATAAGAAACATAGCTTTAGCAGATAATACAGTGTTGGATTTGGTAAAAGCAACATCCAAGTTGAAGATTTGGGATTTTAATCCAGTCAGAGCTTTACTGAGCATGTGCAAAACGATGGAGAGACAACATGGTTCATAATGATCGCTTCTGTCTTAAAACAGGGGCTATCCATTTGTTTACTTCTGTTTGTTTGGATAGTACAGGGATCATTTTAACAGGATATTTGCTTTAAATAGGATTTTTTAAATATACAAATTAAGAAACTACCCTTTAAAAAGTCGTGTTATTTGTGACACTTTCGTGTCACAGTCTTTCAAACTTGAAGTAATCAAAAAAGGGTTTAAATACAAGTTGGATCGAACAGAAAACTATATTTTCATTTGGTTTGGCATAGAATACTATTCTAAACAAAAAAACTGTTTGTAGGCATAAGTACACTATAAAATACAGTACTTTTTAGCTTCGGTGTCACATTTGTCACAAGTGACATATGTATTGTTATTATAATAATAAAAGGCAGTTTATTTTTAAATCCTGAATTTCTAGTAACTGAAAGTTGAATTGCACATGGTCAAACAGCCCATTTCCTTTGGTTCAATGGCAGGAAGGAGAGAAGGTAAGTCTTAGTTGTGGTGTCACACTTATATTTTAGTCACAAATGAAACATTGACGTCACAAATGACATTATAAAATATGTATTATTATAAATAAATCACAGATTACATGAAATAAGTTAGATTTTAGGGTGTTTGAGTGTAGACACAACAAGCATGTCTCAACAGGAAGCTACATTAGCGGCCTAGGAATATTTTCTGATGTACTGCTATTTTGTGACACAATTTTGTTTCGTGTAACATATCACAAATGACACAAAATGTTTTAGTTTGTACAAGTTATGCTGTTCAGATTATTAATATGCTTGCTCAGTTTTATGAATTTTATTGCAACATTGTTTTAAGTTAAAACATTTGCAATGAATAACTTTTTTCATTCTAAGTACTTAGTTGCGTGTGTCATATGTTACAGAAATACATGTGACGACAAATTGTATTCTTACCATTGAAATAACATTTTCCATTTTTCTTTTTGTTTAATTTTTTTTCTTTTTTAGGTCTTAGGCCTCTGTGGCCAGCTTTGCAAATACCTCTCCAAAACACAAATAATCTGAGGTGCTTATGAAAATCAAGAGCGACTCAAAGTTGATCCTGACAGATGGGAGGCCTTTTAGGAGAAACAGAAAGGAGTGTTTAAATGATGGTATTGCAATCGATCCGAGCAAAAGACACAGAATGGGTCAACCCGCAAAACCAAAAATATCTACCACAAGAATGTTGTAAGGCTTTTTTCAAGAAAGCACTGGAAGAGCTACAAAAGGCTACCTCTTGCAGTCAGCCGCAGATGATCAGTAGGCATCTGAATAAAGAATTGACCAAATGGCCACTGTTACATTGTTCTATGAACAAGGAAGTCTCAGCAGACATGATGATAATGAACCAGCACCTGTAACTCATTGCTTGGAGCAGTCTGTGCCTTTGGCAGGGTCTCCCAAACCCAGGTAAAATATAGTATTCTATTCTATATTATCATTACTTCCTTCCAGAGTTAGTTTACTTTTACATTAATGTACCTTGTGAAATGGCACTTAAAAAAACAACTTTAAAGTATGTATGGATACAAACCAACTGGCCAGGAACATTACAATTTGTTTGCCTTTGTTTCAGGTATATGGCAGTTCGGTACAAAAACAGTATAACTTAATAAGAGAAAGAAAGTCCAGAAATTTTATTATGGCCAAGTATGGGAATATTTACATAATTCGTTTTTACTGCATTTGGAAAATAGTTTAATATCTGATTCTGTACTTTTAATATTTTTGATTTTTTTGTTACGAAAATACTTAAATTACATCCATAAAATTACTCTTTCCACAGTTTTCTTTCCAGATTTTTTAAAATAGGAAATTGGAACAATCGGATCCCAACTTACTACTCGAAGTATTTTAGTCTTGATTACATAATGTTAAAATGTGCTGTGTGGGACTGTTGCAGGTAATTGCTTTTGATCAGACAACAAGACTGGCCACTGAAGTTTCTCCGGTCATGGGGACAATATTTCACTTTTCTCGAAAAAGATGACCTTGACCATGGTGTGGGGATAGATGGTTTAAACATAAATGTATTCAACAAACCAGATAATAAAAGGTTAAACATCATGGTGCACAAAAGCACAAGGCTTAAATGAGTGCTACACAAATAATAAATAATTTATCAAAAATATAACTGGCGGACAACAGGAAACAACAACACATTGATATAAATACAAGGAAAAAATAAAAAAATAAATAAAAATAAAAGTAGATGAACTTGTTTTCCTTGATCCCACTATGGATTCACGTTTCCATATTTATTTTTGAATTGCATGACATTTTTAAACTGATGCATTTTCATGATTAGTCATTTGTGACGTGTGACGGCATCTTACTTTGGCATATGTCGCAAATGACACAGTTAATATTTTTATTAACAAGTTTGCTGGTGTTTTAATATGTTTGACTTTAAGGATTTGTTTATTGAATTTCACAAGGAGTGCATGTGGTATATTTTCATACAATAAGGTATTTCTTGTGTTATTTGTGACGTGTGACTGCAAAATCTGTCGCGTCACTCCCACAGTTGTCACAAATGACAGTAGAACTACCATTTCTGGCTTCAGTATCATTGTGCTGGTTTTCTTCACATATGTTGTCAAACTTACTTTTTATAAGTTATGAATAAATAATAGTATCACTTCAAATGCGTGTCTTGTTTTGTCGGAATAGAATTGTCTCCTACATAGTGAATGTCATTTGTGACTGTGACGACAAACAAAACCATTTTTCTTATTAAACTAGTTGGAAGTTGTGATTTTTTTTCTCCATCCCTGTCAGTAGAATCACTAACATAGTTTGTTCATACTATCATATGCTGTCTGGTCCCAGCTGGATTATCACAATTATACACAGTTTGGTGTCACATGTCACAAATGACATTCTGCAAGCAGTCTCATTCAAACCTCAATTACTCAAGAACTAAGCAATCGAGCGCAAAGTCCTTTACCACACTGTATACTGTAATGCTTTTCCAGTATAAAAATGATCATCTTGCACATTTAAAATCATTTTTATTTTTGAGGTCTGTGACTGTCACCTTTTGATCTCTAGTCATATATATTTATAGTGCCGCACTGTTTCAAAAGAGGGCTGTTGTGTTAGAGTTGAGAAAGTTGTAAAAAGTGAAAAGTTGATAGTTGGGAATTGTAGAGTGGAAAAAGCGATTGAGCGATTGTATGCAGTTGTTGATGTGTGCTGAATAAAAGTGGAAAACTTCATATGACGACTCCAGTCTTGTTGATGATTGAACGGGTTGCGTGGATAAACAAATCTGAGTTACACCTATCAGGAGGATTCAAGCATTGGGGCTGAATCAACTACTGACAAAAATCAACATCGAGTGTAACATTTTGGGGGCCAAGCCGGGATCTACGCCATAGCCAAGGGTTCAACTGCTACAACAAGCGAGTCAACGTTACGAGAGGCAGTCATCGAGGGTAGCCGCCAAAGAGTTGCATCGGGAGGGGCCAACATACTGGGACTACATCCCCGATAGATTCGGGTTGACTGCAAGTGCATGTAGTCGCCGAAGAGTTGCTTAGTGAGCGAATAACTGAGCGGGACTACGTGGCTGCTGCAAGACTACGTCGAGGGACAATCTCGGAGCTACATCGCCAGTTTTAGAGAGAGCTACGAGCGGACGTTGCGTCTACTTCAGCACAGGAGCGTGTACCAGGGTGGAGAACTTTCCGCGAATCCGCAGATTTCCGCGGAAGGCATTTGCATTTCCGAGAAAAAAAAAATTGAGTTCCGAGTGTGAGAAGCTGATGGCTACCCTTTACTGGGCATAGCGGCCAAAAGCAGTCGAAGGTCTAAACAGGCAAAACGTCCAAAAGCGTCCGTATCAACCAAGTGGTTATATTCTCGCGTTGTTTGAAAGATTGCGAGACTTCCGGCAATTGACTTCCGGTTTATTCTGTTGTGAAAACATTCGACTGCATTTCCACAAGTTTTCTCTGTGATGCGTTTGTTTTTTCGATTTTTTTTCTTCCAATTTTCTTGTGTGTGTGTCTAAAATAGATGGTTTGGATTCTTCGATTGATGAAGGGGAGTTTACAGGCTTCCATTTATCAGACATTAAAATTAGAGAAATGGACTTGGAGTCGGAGGAAGAGATCGGTACTGACATTAGACAATTAGTGTCAGTAGTGTGCATGCATACGATCTTTCAGACTGGCATGAAAGTGAAGAAGAGGAGGGGGCTTGTTTGGACTTTTAAAAACTTTTTTTTTATACACATGCCATGGAGTAATAAAAAACAAGACATGACAAGAAAAGTATAAAAAGGTAGATAATCAAAAGAGAATTTATTTCTGTTCATTTTGCATTTTATTTCATTTAAATCTATACACTAGTCACTAATACCTAAGATGTAGTGTTTTTACTAACGTACCCCTAAATATCTCTAAAAATTATAAAAATTCTTGCCTGTTTACAGCTAAAAAATAGACAAACGTGTGCCCAGTAAAATTGGAAATGTGGAGTTTGTGTGTAACAGTGGTGGACCTCAAACTTTGTTAGGCCTACAAATCAAGATTCTTAACTTTTTTGAAAGACATGTGCATAAAACATTCTCTTTTTTTTTTGTTGTTGTTGTTTCTATTCATGTTTACTTTGTGCTTTTTGCTTTCAGGAGAGGCCCTAAATTACTTTCAAAATTGCATAAATTCATTTTCTTCCAGGGGGCGAATACCGGGGCTTGGCCCCTGGGCCCCGGCCGGATTTCAGAGATTTCTTAATTCAGTTGTTCTCCACCCTGGTGTACATCAACACCAGCGTGGTGCAGCGTCGCATATGATGAGGACAGCGGGGCCTGCGTCAGCGAAAGCGACTAGTGGCAAGCATCAGCGCTACTGCAGAAAGCATGCTGTTCTAGAACAGTCTAGAAAGGTACAAGCACAGTCAAGAACTTTCCAGAAAAGAACTTTCGAGAAAAGCATCAAGATGGCTGACTTCTGGCAGAAAGGGGTTGAACTGAATCTAAAAGGCAAACAGCTGACGGAGTACGTCAAATTCCAGGAGAGAATATTGCGTGAAGAAAGAGAAGAACAGCTTCGCTGAGAAGAAATAGAATTAGAACAGAAGCGCCTAGAAAGAGAAGAGCAGCGATGCTGAGAAGAAAGAGAATTAGATGAGCAGCGACGCGAGAAGAAAAGGAAGAACAGCGTCAACGGGAAGAAAGGGAAGAACAACGCAGGCGTGAAGAAAGAGAATTAGAAGAACAGCGCAGGCGTGAAGAAAGAGAGGAAAGAGAGGCTGAGCGTCAGTACCAGCTAGAGTTGGAGCATATCCAAAACAATCAGCATGCGCCACAAGTCATCAGCGACCACATGGCTCCAAAATTGCCAGCGTTCGTCGACGGGAAGAACCAGATTGACAGTTATTTGGCGAGATTTGAAAGGTTCGCCGAAAGCTCCAACTGGCAACCTCGAGACTGGGCGATTCGACTAAGTGCACTTCTGACAGGGCAAGCGCTCGAAGTTTACACCAGACTGTTGAACGATGACGCCAAAAACTACGACGTCTTGAAAGAGGCCCTATTGGATTGCTACAGTTTTACAGAGAAGGGCTATCGTAAACGCTTTCGTGAATGCCGGCCTTTGTCAGACGAGACACCAAAGCAATTTGTGGAGCGCCTGTTGTCATACTTACACAAGTGGGTGGAACTATCAGGCAAAGGGAAGTCTTACGATAGTCTACATGACCTGATTGTGAAGGAGCAATTCCTCAATGTCTGTCACAAGAACCTGGCAACCCACTTAGAATTACAGAAGCTGCAGACGCTAAATGATGTGACCGAGGTTGCTGAAAGATATCTCCTCGCTCATGGAAAAACGCTGGGGCCACCCAAGGCAACGAAACCATTTCAGAAGACTGGAAACCATGGGAACCAGATCCATGGGGGCCAGACGAGCCAGAGACAGACGGACTCCACGCCACCTCCCAGGGAAGGGCATTCATGAGCCTGTTTCACTTGCAACGCTACAGACCACAGAGCGGCTAACTGTCCTCAAAACAAAAGTAGCGGACAGCGGAGCATTACGGACAATGCAGCGGCGGGCAACCGGCAGAGGCGGTTCTCCAATCAACAGCAAACTAGTAGATCTGACCATCAAGTCTGCGGCGGGAGCGTCATTCTTCCGAGTGAGACCGAGCGCACAGCTACTCCTTGCCAACGGAAAATCCATCCTTGTCGTCGCCAGCGCAGCTGTGACCGTACAGAACATGCCCGTTTCCAAGGGACGCGTCGGAAATCATGAAGTGACTGTTCTAAGAGACTCTGGCTGCAGTGGGGTCATCGTCAGAGAAGATCTAATTGCTAAGGAACAGTTCACTGGCGATTCAAAATGGACACTCATGGCCGACAGTAAATGTGTGAAAGCGCCAGTCGCGAAGATTCAAGTCAGCACCCCTTTCTACATAGGCGAAGTAGAAGCGATTTGCCTGAAGAAGCCGCTATACGATTTGATGATCAGGAACATCGACGGCGCGAGACGACCCGACGACCCTGATCCAGAGTGGAGTCCTGCCTCAACCCAACGCGTCGAAGTTGCGAAGGAGGATCCATTGCCATTTCCCGATGGAGACCTTACAGAGCTGCTACGGGACAATGTGGCTACTCCGGCTCAGCCCTGCCGACCAGAGATCGTCGGTGTTGTTACTTCTAGGGCCCAGGCCTAGAGAGACAAGACAACTCCAGGAAAGCCCACGAGATCACTGTTTTTGACCCTGAGCCGATGACACCCGTAACAGACCACACTGACTCAACCAAAGCTTTTAGGTTTTGAAGCCAGTTCAGCCAGGCTAGCTATAAATAGCTTTGCCGGTGCTCTTTCTTCCTTTCCTTTCACTGAAAGGGAGGGTGTAGGCAAGCTATAAATAGCCCGCAGCCAGCAAAATGTGGGAGAACCTAAGAGTGCTGCTCATATAGGCATTGAGCAGGTGTGGGACGTCGTTTCCTTGTGGATGAAAGAACATTGACTCTGTGTTTGGGTGAACTGTGAACATTGACAGTATCCAGACAGATTGAAATAAGTTTTAATTATGGATTTTGTTTGTGCATTGCGTATCAACGTGGTTGAAAGAAATTAAGTAAATTTCTTCTTGAGTGGGGGGTTATGTTGTTGATGATTGAACGGGTTGCGTGGATAAACGAATCTGAGTTACACCTATCAGGAGGATTCAAGCATTGGGGCTGAATCAATTACTGATAAAAATCAACATCGAGTGTAACAGCGTACAGCTTATGAACAGCTGTGCAGTACATAACACATATTTTGTTTATAAAGCAATTTTGCTGTCTTACTAAATATTTGAAGGGGGAAAAAAGCTATATTTTTTATGCGAACTTGGAGTGCACACATGCAAGGATACACAGCTACACGTTTACAGGGACAGTGCACACAAAATCTCACATAATTATGAAGAATGACACCAAACATACATGTACACAAACACATACACAAGCAATTGCACACACTCTTGACACATACATTCACAAACAACTGCATACACTCTTGACACACAATTCACAAACAATTGCATACACTCTTGACAAATACACATTCACAAACACAAAACACACATCGATGCACATTGATTTTTGAACTTGTCTTTATTACCTAAACTTTGTGTCAACCTTTCCGCCAAAAATGGCAAATGCTTGCTGATCTGAGACAAACAAGGTACGAAATTTATGGAGTTTCTTATTTGGAAGGTTCTCAGATCCTAAACCTAGGTTGCCGAAGCTTTTGGCAAAAAAACCAACAAAAAATACCCCAAAGGTTCAGGAACCTAAGTTCGGGATTTAAGAATCTCTTTTAAAAAAAAGAAAAAAAAGAAGGTTTTGAACCTCCCTGAACCTTCCAATTAAGACAGACCAGAACCTTCCTATTAAGACAGGCCAGAACCTTCCAATTAAGACAGGCCAGAACCTTCCAATTAAGATAGGCCAGAACCTTCCAATTAAGACAGGCCAGAACCTTCCTTTTAAGACAGGCCAGAACCTTCCTATTAAGACAGGCCAGAACCTTCCAATTAAGACAGGCCAGAACCTTCCAATTAAGACAGGCCAGAACCTTCCAATTAAGACAGGCCAGAACCTTCTAATTAAGACAGGCCAGAACCTTCCAATTAAGACAGGCCAGAACCTTCCAATTAAGACAGGCCAGAACCTTCTAATTAAGACAGGCCAGAACCTTCCAATTAAGACAGGCCAGAACCTGCCAATTAAGACAGGCCATGACAGGTTTCGTTCTGACTTTCAGGACAAGAAAAAAGACCTTGCAGAGGCCGTCGACTACAGTCGCAAATTCTATTCGCTACAGAAAGTGGGTACGGAAGAAGAGAGCAAAGGAAGTTACGTGTTCGCCATGATCTCCGACAGGATCAGAAAGCTTGTTTACCCAGCTTCTTTTCTACCAATGTTCAGGTTAGGTCACACACTTGCATTTGTTTGTTCTGTACATTGTTTGTCACTGTTACACACTGTTTGATTCTGGTTTGCCCTGTTTGACCTACACACTGTGGCTTGTGCTGTGATGTTTGACAGGATCGAAAGGGGCATTTACTTTTCTTCCTATTATTGGGTGGTTGTTAGGGCAACACACAGCTTTACACGGTTGGAACTGTCAACTGTTCAATAGTGCTGAGCACTTTTTGTTTGTGCTATATACACTATCTGTTGGTGCTGTTCTTGCTATGCCTTAGGCACTCTTAGACTCCAAATGCAGCGGTCTCCCCACTTCAACCTGTATGATGTTTTTTACATGACAGTGTTTTTGAATCCAGAGACATTTTGCAGAATTGAGTCAGTCAGTGACAATAAGAATATATTCTATCAATTCATCTGTGCAAATTGCTTTAACAGATTTTAGTTGGCTAGTTAGCCAGAGAAAAATATCTGTAATAGTTGTCATGAAGCAAATAACTCCAACGTAACACTAACCATGATTAGTTGATGTGTCTACTACAGAAGAAGGTTGTGGGGTAGATCTCTGCCAGGGAACGAGATATTTAACTTTGGAATTACACTTATCATGTCTCGGAGATATCCTATGCATAGCATCTTGAACTATTATTATTATTATTATTATTATTATTATTATTATTATTTTGGATCAGGTCGTTCTATTGGCAACGAACGATACTGGAAGATGTTCACAGCTGTGCCCCAGCAGAAGAAATGCTGGCCCCTCTCCGAGCTTTTCTGTATGGCATGATTCTGCCCAGCCACAGGCGAGAGGTCAAGGAATGGGGACAGACAGTTCAACGTGATCTTTGCGTGCATAGGGTGAAGGAGCATTTTTCTGACGTTGTGTTTTTTAGCACTTCTTTTATCATTGTCAGCATTACCACCTTCTTTTCATCTGTCATCATTGTCATCCATCATCATCATAACCATCATCATCTTTATCATGGATTTCTTCCTCTTGTTGTAGTTGTTCTTGTTATTTTTATTTTTTTTTAATGTTGCAAACATTCCAAACCGTCAGGTGTCATTTATCTGTTGTTTTGTATTCCATTTTTTGTTATCTCACACAGCCACCAGATGTAAAATAATAATAATAATAATAATAATAATAATAATAATAATAATAATAATAATAATAATAATAACAACAACAATTAAACAAATATTTTAAAAAATAAAATAATAATAATAATAATAATAATAATAATAATAATAATAATAATACAAGATGCTATCACGCACTTTGTCTTCAGGTCAACACAAAGCACGGCGATCTGAAGAGATCACTATTACAGAAGTCGGTATAGAAATCAATATTTTATTTTTGAAACTTTAGATTGACTTCGCCCTGTATATTATTGCCAGGCCAGGAATCGATTATTCTGAATTTGATTTTCCCCATCTTTTTTTTTGCAGAATGTAGCAGTGGATGATCACAGCTTGCCGCCGCTGAACATGGTAAAGGAGGATAAGATTTTCCACAACTTGCGAACATTCCACTACATCATGTCACACTTGGAGTATCCACCCAGTCAGTACTTTGTTCTTGTTTTCATTTTTCGTTGTACATATTTTTAAGCGTTATTTGTATACATGTTATTTATTTCTCATTGTTCCTGTGTGCTTGTACCTGTGTGTGAGACTGTTCATTGTGCATTGTTGTGCTCACTTGATATCGTACATCTAGAATAGTTCAGAGTGTGAGGCATATGTGGGGGAGGAAAGATATGTGTTAGTGTGTATGCGTGTTTGTGTGTGTGCATGTTTGTGTGTGCATGTGTGTGTGTGAATGTCTATGTGTATGTGCATGTTTGTGTGTGTGTGTTAACGTTTGTGTGTGTCACGGCTGTGTACAAGGGGTACGGTCAGACGGTGCTATAAACAATCCTTGTTCTGCCTGTTATGTTCCCTTCACGCTGGCTGAACCGCCCGTAACCAGGTCAGAGACGGCCGCTGGCCTTGGTGTAGCCTAGCCTACTGGCGCTTGCCTTTAGTACTCTGTGGAGCTTATAATTATTTTAACCAAGCTCATTGCATTGCTGTAGCCAGACCTTAACGAAGCGCCGGCGCCCTCTCTTATGATTTTGTTATACATTTTAGAAATACATGACAATTGTCCCTCACGCTATTAGAAACTACTTTTGCTCGCTGTGCATAAGTATTTTATGCCTAACAAAAATTCCTGCTGAAACTGAATGTATTTTAAAAACTCATCCACTATTTACTATACACGAGAGAGCCCAAACAAACGAGAACACATTTAAAACCTCATCCAAAACAGCACAATTTACAAGACATGCTAGACCTATAACACACAACCGAGAGAGAGAGAGAGAGAGAGAGAGAGAGAGAGAGAGAGAGAGAGAGAGAGAGAGAGAGAGAGAGAGAGAGAGAGAGAGAGAGAGAGAGAGAGAGAGAGAGAGAGAGAGAGAGAGACTACATGTACACACAATCGATATGATACACACAGTAGACACATACACACAAACTGAATGTAAACACACAATCAAACAAAGAGTAAATACAGTCAAGTTTAAAAGGACTTCACAAAACAAAGCAACAAACAAATGAGACATTTAAGCAAATTTCAAAGTACAACAATTTACAAGACTAGGGTAAAATAACACGTAATGAAATGTTATGTGTTCGTGTTGTTTTTTTTCTATGGAGACATGCATTCACTTGTGAGAGGGAGAGACAGAGAGAGAGAGAGAGAGAGAGAGAGAGAGAGAGAGAGAGAGAGAGACAGACAGAGAGAGAGAGAAAGAGAGAGATTAAACATTTAATAACATATCAGTCATCATATCCATATACAGTGCATGTAGAATGTGTATTGTGTTTTGCGATAATCTAGTGCGTGTAAATAAAAGTCACAGGAAGTCTATACAGAAAATGAGCAATGGAACTTAACACCATGCAAAAAAAATTAATGTTACTCACCAAAATAGTGCAATTTATAATGAAAAAACACAAATGAGAAAGCATCGCATAGCTAGAGTATGCATGTATGGAAAAGTCGGGTAATATTAAATGGAGTGTATTAGGAAACGATCATAATTTTGGCAAAGCTTAATAGGAGCCTGCTTGCCCTTAACTGGCTTTGATCTTCTGCCACAAATTCTACACTGGGAGTGCAGTCTTTGTGTGTGGAGATCTTCTGTATGTTGCATAGTAGCCATTCTCAACTGCACAGCAGCCATTCTCAATTAACTGACAGATCAATCTAAATATTAATAAACTTTAGGAAAACCCACAATAACTGTAATACATTACGCACACACACAACACAAACGATACACACACTGTACACGTACACACATACACATAAACTGAATGTAAACACACAATCGACAAAGGGTAAATGAAGTTAGGTTTTAAAGGACTTAACAATACAAAGTTAAAATCAAATGAGACATAACAAGTAAAGAATAGAAAGAGAAAAATCAAAGCATACACGTACGTGCGTACACGCGGTGAGCCCGCGGCGGCAATGCAACAATTATGTGCATGTGCCTATTGTTACCACCATTACCGCTAGAAAAAAGTTAAAATTCACTGCAATTACAGAGGCCAGCAACCAAACACAAGAAAATATTTTATAATGTCGACCACATCACCAGAAAGTTCAAACTGTGTACTAAGTGACTTCAAATGGTGAACATTGTAAAAAGGATTTAAATGTGTAATTAGATCGAAAACCGGTCCGTTGCAAGTCAGTGAAGGGCCGATCAGTACACACGGTCAAATCAACTAAAATATAAGACAAACGAAATGGTATTCTGAGATTTAGTTTATGCTAACACAAAACACAGATATGAAAGTAACTAAAATGCAAAAGGACTACCACAATACAAACGATATTTCACATAATATGATCAATTCTATAGCACAAATATAGAGAATGATATCCATTCAGTCGTACTCCGTTCTTTGTCTGCTATGTTAGCGTGGGCTAGCGCGGGAAGCGAGACTGCAGGCATGAGGCTGGCTCAGGGCTTGCAAGCTATAATTGGCCTAGTATGTCTCGGCTGAAAAGTCAGTGCCAGTGAAGGAAGCACAGGCGTGGTGTGTGCATGTTTGTGTGTGTGCTTGTTTGCGTGTGGGCATGTTTGTGTGTGTGTGTTTGTGTGTGTGCTTGTTTGTGTGTGTGTTTGTGCTTTCATGTTTGTGTGTGTGTGTGTGTGCATTTTAGAAGTTTGTGCGTGTGTGCTTTTTTGTGTGTTTTATTTGGCTTGCTTCTTTGTTGCTTGCGTTCGATGTTTCTTGGGTTTTTGATTTGAAGTTTTGGTTTTACTTTTACCACCCTATCTTATAAACTGCGTGGGAGTCTGTGAGCGCAGTATCGTTGTATAGAGCTGTTGGATATAGGCGCTATATTAAATTGCTTGTAATAAATAAATTAATTAATACTGCCTGTATTTTTCACGATGATGAAGATGACACCAATGATAATAAATGTCACAGATTTTTTTCTCCCAATCTACGTTAGATGAGTCCTATATAGTCCCAAAGTATTATGTTCCTCAAGCATGTCTGTCCATTCGTCCATGTAGGGAAACGTTTTAACGCGTTTCATTGTTTGAAACTTAGTGCAGCTTCCCACACCAAAGTGGGGTGGTGAATCCCCAAGAGAGATTGAAAATGGTTTGTGATGGAGTGGTCTGACTATCTCACTTCAAGTTCAAAGTCTGATGGTGAAAAGTATTTTGATGTCCAGACTCTGGTTTTATCCGCAATGGGTTTTTTGTTTTTTTTCTGTATTTATGTGTGCGCGTGTGTTCATTTGCAACTGCTTACCTCGCTCAGCTGTGTTGTGCATGTATGTGTTGGTGTGTGTAGGAGAGAGAGAAAGAGAGAGAGAGAGAGAGAGAGAGAGAGAGAGAGAGAGAGAGAGAGAGAGAGAGAGAGAGAGAGAGAGAGAGAGAAAGCTGAAATAATGTTTACAGTGAGTGTGAGGTGGATGAAAGTGTATTTCTAATGTACAATATATGAATGTAAAATGTGATTCTGCACCTGCTGTACTTCCTTTTTGGGTAATAAAGATGTATTGTAGTTTATTGTATAGTTCTCTATTCGTAGTTCCAGGGAAGACCTACTTTGACAAATATGGACGCAAGATGGGGTTCATGTGCTATATTCTGCGCTACTTTTTGCTGCTGAACTGGGGCCAATTTCTCAACGTGACGGAGGTGGAGTTTCTGGCGCTCTGCGTCGTCGTCCTGGGCAACTCCAAAGAGTCTGCGTGGCAGGACATGCGTATTTGCCCTGACCCCCGATGTGCTTCCATCGCCTCAGTCTTTCAAGTACGTCACGCTGTTGGCAGCGACGGTCTTGAGTGATGATGATGGTGGTGGTGCTGATGAGGGATGTTTGACGGTTGTAGTGGTGGTGATGGTGATGACATGGTTGATTATGGTGATGATGGTGGTGGTAATTGTGATGTTGATTCTGTCACTTATAATGTGACGAGGATGATCACTAGGGTGCTGATTTGATGATGATAATGATGACAGTGATGATAATGATGTAAAAAAGAAAAGAAAGGAATAAAATAGATGTTTCTCTAATAATATTAATAATGGATGCTATATATAAAAGTTCTAAAAAAGCCGATACAGTAACTTAAAATGTAAATGATGATAAGCCGAAGGTAGACCAGGGATGATCTGCCCCTGGGTCAACTCCCCCTTGTGCCTGTTATTTCTCAATATTTTGGTATGTCTTCACTGTAGTCCAGTGTTTGTGTCACTGTCTGCTACTCTTCTTCCCGTGTACAACTGCAAAAATGGGGTTTTCCTATAGTTTTAAGTCACATTTCACAAACAATAAATAAATGAACTGCTGTACTTTAAGCATAGCTTGTAAATCTCTGCTCAAACCAAAATTTATGCTCTTTTATAAAACCATAAGGTAGATAACTGTGGGTCAATGTCAGTTACTCTGTGTTGGGGTGAAATTTACCACCTTGATTTTGAGACAGGTACACCATGTGGCAAACTTGCCCCTGCATTTGGGGCAAGTCCATACCCTTGGGGCAGACATACTCCACTGATGTAAGTGACCTGGCCTCTTGTTTGGACAGAGTTCACACCGTCATTGAAAAGCAGTGGAAGTTTTGGGGGAAATGGAGAAGTTTTTCAAGACCCTTCAAAATCTCTGAAAACTGACTTGGGCGCTTTAAAGTTTGAGATTATTGCGGGCTTTAGCATACCGCGGGGAAGATAAGTGTTCCAAAAGCATCGGTAATTCTGCAACAAAATAAAAAAATAAAAAAGTTGCAGAGCAAGAAAAAAAAAAGGTGGCATAGCATTCAAACATATTTCTAGGCATTATTCAGCCAACCAGCAAGTTGAGAAGTGTTCATGTTCAGGGTGATGTTGTGACGTGGCTTTTTCATAAAGAAGCAAACTCAAAACATGGAATGGTGGGCCATTAACTGACCTTTCTGCAAGCAAAAAATATCATCAAAATTGGTTTCACGGAATTTTAAGGAAAAGCTCTAAACTTATTTATAACGTAAATAGCCTCCGAGTCTTTGACCTTGAGAAAGAGTAATGGCGCCTTGAAAAGATTGTCCGTGAGTTAAAGTACCTGTACACCAAAAACCTTTCAAATCAGACTTGCCGTTTTGGAGCAAAGCTTGTAGGTTTTTTTTTTCTGGAGAAAGATTTGACTATCTTGCTTGTTTTGAAAGCTGTTTTTAATTATTTTTATCAGCAAGACTCTTGTCAATGCATCAGCACCATCAGCGACCCGCTGACATAATAAATGCAAATGTTGTGTCAGCCATTGTGTAAAAGTATTGCAGACCATCCCTGGTCTCCCCTGCTTCACTGTGTATGCCTTGAGTTGTTCTTTGAATAGAGAGAATTTGTTGTTCATTTATAAATCCCTGATGTTTTGTGTGCTTTTGCTTACAGGACATCTACCGCCATGCCTATGTGTTTTTGGGCTCTGCGTTATTCTTGAAGAAAATGTTCCCCGTGCCAAAGGAGTTCTTCTCAGGCTCCATGTGGACCGTGCTATATGCTATCTCTGGGGCCAGTTCTGGCTACGGCAGTGAGTTCCATGTTTATGTTGTAGTGCAACGTATGTCAGTTCTAGTCTAAAGATTATAGATTTTTTTTTTTTTTAGGACGTGTATAGACCAATGCTCGGAGCTCTTTCCATCTACATATCTTGCTACAGATTTTTGCTTCTCCCAAAGTGCAATTTTGCTAGCAGTTCCTACAGAGTCGTGTGTATCAACAGATGCCGATAATCTTCAGAAGGGTTTGCAATATCAGTAATTCTTTTTTGTTTCGAGTCGTGTGTATCAACAGATACCGATAGTCTTCAGAAGGGTTTGCAATATTATTTCAGTAATTCCTTTTTGTTTCAAATTGCTCTGATCAAGAGAACACCTGAGATGTAGTCGTAGGTTGTTTTAATTTTGAAGAACTACAATTTGAACAGTATGTTAACATTGATGATAAAATGTTGCAACAATTTGAGACAGGATTTTTGTTTGTGGAGGATGAGAATGTTGTGGGAGTGGGTGGTGTGCGAACAGGGTTGGCTTTGATTCTGTTTACTTTTGTTTTATTTCCCCAAGTATTGAATTGTTATATACATGTGGAGTTTGACAGATGCACAGTGTCACTGTTGAACACTATATAATGTGCGGAACGTGGGAATGCAACAAATAAATAGTGCAATACTTCATGAGAGATATCACATGTTGTCTGTTTTGTTGTGCAGAAATGTTTCCCATCTCATCGTACGACCAGTTGGCGGGGGTGGACGGGGAGAGACTGCACTGGGCCGAGCTAGAGCGAGATGCCATCTTGCATGACAGCCGACACATCATCCGCACGCTGACTGATGGCGTGTTTCCTTTTGATGAACGAAGGTACTGAGCGGTCCTTCATGCTTCAACGTGCACAATGACACTTGACCAGGTTCAAACTTTCACAGCTGGAGAGGAGCCTAGGGAGCCTTGCTATTCCCTAACACAGTTTTACACCGTTGATTTTGTGAGCCACAATTCTTTATATCCAACTGTCTAGATGGAGAGGGGGAGAGAGAGGTCTAGAAATAAACTTGAGGCATTATATTAAACGACCTTGAAATATGAGGCTTATATGAACAAAAATCTCTGTCGGTGATTGAAAGGTGAGGTAGCATTTTGTGAACAAGCTCCCGCATGCAGACTTGTTGTTGATGATTTTGCAATGACAGCTAGCATATGGGTTTAAGATGGAGGGTTTACTGAAACGGTTTTGAATTGTGTGGAACGTAGTGAAATTTGTGTTGATGGTGTGAGCCCTTGTGTGTTTACACTTGAGATATTACTGTCCATGTTGATGGTGTTGTGATAACGTTTTAGTCTGTACATCTGAGCAGTTGCTTTGGGCACACTTCAACTGACAACCTCGCCGGACAAAGTTGAGGTTATTTAGAACTAGCCAGTGGTGGTCAGAGATCTCAACATTAGATCATGGTTTGCTATCCGGAAGAAGAAGTGTGTTTTGTGAATTGCAAATTTGTGATTTACCGACAAGTGACGGCAGATGTTAGCATTTTTTAGTCAAAGGAAGAATATTTTACAGTTTTATGAAAAGCTAATTTTTTTTATCCCCCACTCCTCCAAAACCCCAAGCAATTAAAACATGGGATGTTGAGGATAATGATAATGAGGATGAGGATTATAACAATGCTGATGATGTCGGTGTATAAGGTCAATATGATTATGATATGAATGGATGGCAAAGCGGTGTGTGAAGTGACGTTGTGAATCATAAGATAGGGTGGTTGTTTGGACATCACTATTTGGTTTTGGCGTTGCAGAAATAACTGTTGCATTTATTACTGGTTTATGAGAATGATGCGGCTGACTATGAACAATGCACACAGTATTTGTGGTTAGTGAGGATGTGAGACATAATATTGGATGGTGGTCAGTACATTGCATTTTAAAATCTCCGTACATAATTTGAATGCGAAGCGTAACAATGTCATTTAATATTTACTTCAACAACCAACATTTTGAGGGCTGTAATGGTAAATTGGTTACAGTTTGTTAGCGTTTCTTTTAATAATTATTTCAGTAATTGTTCCAATCATTTTAAGGGACATAATAATTTGTTTTCATTGATTGTCTTTAAGGATTAAAATGATTTGACATTAAAATGCATGTTGGGTCTTCTTGCACCCAGCTATAATTTTTTTTTACTGCCTCCTCTTTTTTGTTTCCATGATATTTAATTTTTATTTTTGTAAAACTCTGAAATCTATGCATGCATTAGAAAGAAGGAAAGCTCATTCCATCACTGTTTATTTCACTGACCATGTTGTTGCCTGGATATACAATATAGCAGCAAGTACTATGTCCATAATATAATTGGATTGAAATCAAGATCTTTTTAGATTCTCTGGAATTTGTGTTATTCTGTTCAAGTTTGACCGGGGCTAAATATTTTTCCTTTTGGGTCGATTGTTTATAAAGGTAAGGTATTTGTACACTGAAAAATTGAAAAGTTAAAAAGCAAAGGGATTTAATTATGCTCTTACAACTGTTCAAGTGAGATCTTTCTGCCATGAAACTTTTCAATTGTTTTACGAATTAATGAAAATGTATGAAGCGAGCAAGAATGGTCGCAGCACTGTTTAGCGGTTATAATTATTTGTTTTGAGATGACAGAGCCAGAAAATGTACATTACTACTGGTTGTGGACAAGGGTTTTTTCTTTATTTCAAAATATTGAAAAGTTAAGAAGCCGAGGGATCTAATTATGCTCTTACAACTGTTCAAGGGAGATCTTTCTGCCTTGAAACTCTTCAATTGTTTTACGTATGAATGAACATGTATGAAGCAAGCAAGAAGGTCGCAGCGCTGTTTTAGCGGTTATAATTATTTGTTTTGAGTGACGTGGCCAGAGAATGTACATTACTACTGGTTGTGGATGAGTTTTTTTGTCTTTATTTCGAAATAAATTATTTGTATGTTGGTATTTTTATGTGTCGTTTTGTAAAAGAAAAAAAGTGCACACTATGGCATGTACTGTGGTAAGTAGGAATTCAGGATGAGGATTATTCAGATAATGATGTTGGAGAACGACCATGAATACTTGTATTCCACACACAACAATATGTTGATGGAATTGTATAAATTTATAGTTAGGCATGTGTGCTGGTGTGTTATTAGACGTGGATACAAGTGTGTATTAATTGTTCACAGTGTTTATGTTAACATTTCGAACCAAACAGATGCGAGTTCTTTGGAGGTTGCAAGTGGAAGTTTACCGTTAGATGAAAGCAGTATAAAACTCATTTGAGAAACATCTAAACAATCTACAGCCCTTTTTTTTCTTTTTCATTTCAGTAGACACACAAAAAAAGTTGCCATATCTTAAGTGGTTTTTTAAAGTTTGTGTGCATAGCCTAGAGCATTGAAGGCTGAATTCCTCACAAACAGTTGGCTTATGACAGAATATTTGCAAAGGTGTTGATAGTTATGATGAGTGTGAACAATAACCAAACAAATTATAAGCATAAAAAAGAAACTGCGACACCATACTCAATGAAAATTATGCTGACCCACACTCCTACACTCAGTAATGGCTATTTTACACCATTTCTGTCTCCCAACTTTCAACAACAAACCAACCATTGTTTGGAGTTTATCCACCATTTAGCTGTAGATGCAGGAGTCTTAACAACATTTGCTGGAGAATTTTCGAGAATTTGTGTTGCAGTTGTTGAGTAAAATGCACCCTGCGAACCAACTTTGCCAAAATTGCGAGTCATTATTTTATCTGCCTGTTCATGTGCTGTGTGGTCCATTCAGCATCAGGGAGAAAGAGGCTGTGGTGAGCCTCACAGCATCTGCAGGAGAGAATCCAGCAGCACACCAGCTACACCATGCGTAATCAATAGTGTAGAAAATAGTACCAAACTGATGTGGCTTTCCTGCAGATCCTTTCAGTGGGTCAGCTAAAAGTAGACCTTTGTTTGTTTGTTTTTGTGTGTGTTTTTTTTAATTATTATTTGAGGATTGCATTTGAAAAGGATTTTGTGTCCAAGACTTTGTTTTTAAAAAAAAAAAAAAGTCCAATCCACATTTTTTAGGCAAGACGGCATAGTTCTTGTATTTTGGACTGTCATTTGTAATGAGTTACTTTTGCATGATGGTCAGTTCTTTCTTCAGTATAGTAGTAAAGTAAACGAAGTGTTGACTTTTAAATTACTTAATAAGTCTTTTTTTTATTTATTTATTTTAAATACAGTTTTTATCAGTGATTGTATATTATTTTTCTTAAAACATTTTACGACATGGTGATGTTATTTCTAGTATTGCCAGATTTTGACTCCCATTCGTAGCTTTGTGAGTCTATGCACTCCCCCCAAAAAACGTTTTTTCAAATTTTTTGCAAATCTGTGCGATTTGAGTCCTAAATAGTCCAAAAGTGATTTAGAATTAAAAAAGTCTGCCCGGCTGTCCGCCATCCGCCATATGTCTATGCAAAAACTTTAAAGTGGCTAAGTACTCAGAGCCTAACTATCAACTGTCATAACCAAACGTAGTAAGATGTTGACCTTGAAAATGATCAGTGAAGAAATGACTCCCTTGAGTCATCAAATGTTAGTTAAAAAATGGCAATGTTTTTTTTAAAAATACTAAATTTCACTTTTTTCTAGGTTATTAATATTGAACTTATGATTCTTTGATGCCTGATAGACATCAATGAGGCACACATACTGTGCAAATTTAGTCAGCCTCACTCCAAGGTCAAGGTCACTGGAGCTGTCTAAAGCCAGTTTGTATAGGTACTTTGAAGTGACCATGACCCTAAACTATGAGACGTATTAAGTCCAAACTTGTTGTATTTAGGGATGATAGATTGATCTTTCATATATTTTCAGTTTTTGTGTTGATCTTGAAAGTCATTATAGGTCTTTCAAAGATATACCAAAAAATGGATCATCGTATAGTGGAATGGCTGCTTATTGAACCAATAGTATGCAACAACATTGGGTTATTTGATCAGACACCCCCGTTGGGGTGCCGGGAGTTTCAGTATAAATAGTATCCCCACTTTCTGGATATTTAGTGCTTTAAATTCCCACTGTCGCTGTCTTTCTCTTTTGCTCTTTCTCATTCCTGCTCTGTTCTATCAATCTGCTTTACTATCGTCTTCTTCGCTAGACCAGTCTCCTACCTTTTTTCTTGAAAAACCAGAGGTCAAGGTCATCTGAAGGTCAAGAGCATCAAAAGATCAAAGTGGGTATTTGCAAGGAGCAGGTGAGTTATATGGACTTAGCCCTTTTAGTTGTGAGTTTGCATTTGAATTTTTTTTTTGGATCCATGCAATTTTACTTTTTTTTTAAATTGAGAATAAACACTTTATGGTTTAGAACTGTTATTCCCCATGCTGAAGAAGCGTTTTATTGATTATCTTGGGCCCATCAAGAAATATAAAGGCAACATTGCTTATGATGAGAACATCATTGTGGAATTGAATAATGAGTTCACTGATAAGAACATTTTAGTTTGAGTTGTACAAAATATTTTTATGACATAGTATACAAATTAAATGGGTGAGAGAATTTAAATAATAAAAAATTCATTTTTTTATATTTTCTTAAAATATTTTTAGAGGATTTTTTATGATTTAATTTTTTTTTCCAACTGGAAAAATCAATCACTTTATGCTTTCAAGAGAATGTTGGGAGCTTTTGTAATAGGAATGTTTGTAACTGTGCCACACTTTCTTGTCATAAAAAATAAATGTCTTTTATCAAACCAGCCTTCGCTTCAAAACACAAAACCAACGAACAACAGCCTGCTTTTTCTCATTTGTGGCTCACATGCGTGCAGTAAGTAATGTCAGTTTACCACTGCAAAATCGTCATTGTCCATGTTTGGATTTCATTCTGATCCAGCATCACCTTTACTTTTTCATTCCAGTCACATCTATTCCTATCCTGTCCCGTAACTCGGAGGTCGTAGGGGCACCACAGATGATCGTTTAACAAGCGTAGTCCATCTTTCCCTGTCCTCAGCAACCATGATTGTTTCGCTCAGCATCAAACCAGTCCATTACCTGGAAAAAAACAAAGAATGTTTATTTCTTATACATTTTTATTTATTTTATTTGTATTTTTTGAAGATACTCTGTGCCAATACTTGTATTGGATTTAATTGTAGTTTCTTTCTTTGAATTACTGCAGCATTTTGGATAATTTTCGTGTTGAGAATGACAGTCTTAAGTTTGGAAACTTTGGCTGCATTCGTTTGTTTTTGTTACTTACCTTTGTTTCATGAACAAGGCATTTTACGTAAATACTAAAAAACAAACAAAGAAACAAAAACTTCATGTTATATTTTGTTCGCATGCTTGCAGTTTTATTTCTCTAGGTTTTTAAAGCAGATAAAGGGCTTACAACCAAGTATTTATTCAGCAGACCCTCGAGTTTATCTTTTGTTAAACTTAAGTGTTGAACTCTTTCCTTTCGTTTTCTATTTTGGAATTTTGGGTGGCCTTGCGGCGCAGTGGATTAGTCGCCAGTTTCCTATGCCAAATGTTGCGCGTTCGATTCCCGCAAGGGGCGAACATATGTGACTTAGGTCTGAGACTATTGAGGTCATTGAGGGTTCTCTCCGGGTACTCACGTTTCCTCCCTCCCTTCAATAACTGTATTGGATTATTTGGATGCAGTCAATATGAAAATTTCAAAAATTAAAGAAAAATATTTTCTTTGTGATTTTTAATAACGATCTTCCTGCCTGTACACCACATGTTTGAGTGATAGATGCGTTTGTTGTGTACTTGTGTGAGAGCAGTGAAACATGTGCGTGTGTATGTTGGTACAGATTGATGCACTTTGAGCCTAATTGGTGATTTTGGGAAAAGCTCCTACATAACGTCGAGTATTATGATTATGATTATTATTATTATTATTATTATTATTATTATTATTATTATTAAAAGGTTTGTTTAAGTTTTCATATGCTGAGTTGATTGATTGGTTGAGTGCTGTATTGAGAAATGCTATTTAGTACTGTTGAAATAATCTCTTCACTTAAATTTGACAGGGCTATACTTTTATTTGCAGTATGAAAATTGAAAAAAAAACAAAAAACCACTGATTAAGATCGTCAACCAAGGCAAGTATATGATTACAATAGCCAACAATTGTTTCCATGTATCAAATGTGACCTGCGAGCACTTGAGTGTGTGTGTGTGTGTTCGTGTGTGGAAACATTACATTTTAAAGAACTCAAACTGCTGACATTGTTTTTTACGATTTATTGACTGTGTCAGCACTTGCATCATGCCTAACCTTTATTGAAATAACCAAGTTCCGAAGTTATATACAGAATAGCACTAAAGATGAATTGTGAAACATTACAATTATGGTTTAAAACAGTTGAAGCAAGTCAGGAAACTCCCCCGTTGGGGTGCCGGGGGTTTCAGTATAAATAGTATCCCCACTTTCTGGAAATTTAGTGCTTTTAAATTCCCACTGTCGCTGTCTTTCTCATTTGTTCTTTCTCATTCCTGCTCTGTTCTATCAATCTGCCATACTATCTTCTTCTTCGCTAGACCAGTCAACTACCTTTTTTCTTGAAAACTCTTCCGGGACAAGACTCCTTATTTGTGTGTGAGATCTGTTGGATCAGCTTGGGAATATTGGACACTTTCTGCCAGGTGGTCACTAGGGCTTCCTATGATGTTATTATTTAGCAATGTAGGCATTTTATATATATGTGTTTTGTTGATAATTTATAATGATGTTTGTATTCTATTTTGTTTTTGTAAACGGGGGTTCGATAAATTAAGAGTACAGCCTCAGCGTCCCCTGCGTGGAATGTCTTTATTGTAAAGTGACTGGCTGGTGGAGAGCTTTCAGTTTTACCACTAGGGTTGTTTCAGCAGATCTTTTATGCGGATCGGGGGTTGTCCGGTCCTGATTTGGCTCGGAAGAGTCCGCTGGACCTAAAGCAATAATCATGTAATGTAATGTAATGTAATGCAATCAATAAGACATTGGCTTTGGTCTTCTTGCCCCATTTTAGTGTCTTGCCCCACTATTTTAGAGATGTTGTTGTTGTTGTTGTTTGTTTGTTATCAAAGCTATAATAAGCGAAATGTTTACTCAAAGCTATTACACTCCTTGGGATGACAGTACCAACCGAGGTCTGCGCACGCACGTTTTCTATCGCACTAGGCTTTAAAGAACCTGACTCTCATGTCCTAGACGGATGAGTGCAAGCTACACTAAAACTACACCCAGTAAGCACTAAATTAAGGCCTATACAACTAGGATACGACAGTCCGCACCTCCCCCAGCCTTTCTCCACCTCCCCCAGCCTTTCCCCACTCCCCCAGCCTTTCCCCACCTCCCCCACCCCCTCCCCCACTCCCAACTCGGATCGACCAGTATCGTGGTCAGTGGCCAGGGCTTCAGATGATGCGCCGGGTGGCCTGTCTTCAGTGGAAGGTTCGGGAAGGTTCAACAACTTTTTTTTCAGACCACCAACCTAGGTTCTTGAATCTTTTCTTTAGGTCCAAAAGGTTCAGCAACCTATGTTCGGGATGTGAGAACCTCGAAAACAAATTTTGGAACCTTCACGAAGCTTCCTATGAAGACAGGTCACACGGCAGCAAGGGCGGCTTGAGTTAGAACCTGTATCGGCCAGCGCCTTGAGCAGCTCTTGAGCTATATAAGAACGATACAGTACACAGCAGGTCCTACATAGTTCATATCCTATGTATATAATATAGAAGGTACGTCCAAGCGCGGCGAGCTCGCTTTCCTTACCGTTTGCGAGGTACCGCGCGATACAAATGTACTGTATTATTATTATTATTATTATTATTATTATTATTATTATTATTATTATTCTATTTTGTTTTTGTAAACGGGGCTTCGATAAGTTGGGGTGAAGCCTCAGCCGTCCCCTGCGTGAGATGTCTTTATTGTAAAGTGACTGGCTGGTGGAGAGCTTTCAGTTTTACCACTAGGGTTGTTTCAGCAGATCTTTT
Source organism: Oncomelania hupensis (assembly GCA_036898135.1). Lineage (NCBI taxonomy): Eukaryota > Metazoa > Mollusca > Gastropoda > Littorinimorpha > Pomatiopsidae > Oncomelania > Oncomelania hupensis. The sequence continues at coordinate 7,778,090 of CM072524.1, read as the reverse complement.
ATGCGGATCAGGGATTGTCCGGTCCTGATTTGGCTCGGAAGAGTCCGCTGGACCTAAAGCAATAATAATGTAATGTAATGTAATGTCCCATTGATGTAGTAAGCTTATCCTGTATAATAAGCCTAATATGTTTTGCTTGTGTGCGTGTGCAGCTTGTAAAGTTAAAACGCCGCACCAAAACCGGTTTGAAGCCTAACAGTAAAACAGATCTTTTTATTCTTTCTTGCATTAGGCGAAAGGAAAAGGGAGCGAGCCACTCAATCTTACAATTAGGTTTAAAAAAAACAACACACACCCAAGCTCTTCCTTCTTTTTATTTACTCAAACTTGTATAGCGCAAAGCGGATATTTGATATCCCCAGCAGCGACATATGCGACGACACTACCAGGTCTGACTATGTATGCTATGGCAGCTCGTGGTTGTAGCTGTTGTTGTCAAGTCTAGATGGTGGGACCGCTTGTGTGTAGTGCAATATACGTGTCTTTATTGAACCGCCACGTCAGGTGGAACGAACGTAAATCAATACTCAGCAGTGTAGAGCCTGGAATTCAACTTTTGTTTTGCCTTTAACCTCGGATCGAAGTAAAGCCAGAGGTAGGTAAAAGTATCTACAGCTCTACACTTTTGATTTTTATGTTGGATTACGTATTATATACTGTGTTTACTACCAATGTAAGAAGTAGGCCTACACAGGCAGCACATTTTCTGTATACGTTTTGGATTATATTGGGCTGCTGTAATAATCTGGGCTTATTGTTTCGCATGTAACATATCAGTTTGACTTTAGAATGGTTTGGAATTGCGCTATATGGTAAGCCAGATAGGCCTATGATCTCACAATGATGTGTATGTGCGTGTGTGTGTGTGTGTGGGTGGGTGTGTGTGTGTGTGAGCGCGCGCGAGCGCCGTATGAATTATCTTCTGCTGTGAGAAGCAGATTAAAATAAGGTTTAATACTGTCGACTACGTCCTTCATCGATTATTGTATTGTACTGCTGCGTAAATCTTTCCGGTAAGAAAAGTTCTACTCTTGTTCTGTTAAAAATGTCTTGTCACCAACATGAATGAAATGTGTTTGGCCAATGCATACATCAGTTGAGGAAAAAACCAGGTAAACTATTGCACGTAGGCTTACTGTGTCAAATAAACGAGGGTGCAACACAAAATTAACTTTTTTGTTGTTCAGGGGATGGGCAGGTAGAGATGAATTGAGCAAATGGGAAATGGAGAGGGGGGTGGGGGTGGGCGGTAGTGTGTGTGGATACATGTACAGTACTTCGCCGTTGCACAGGGGCATTACACGATGGGCGGATCCCCGATGGCGCAGCAGTAGAGACCACACAGCCTTTACCTGTGGCCGGTGTGAAAAAGTCAAGACGAAGTAAGCTCTCGGCTGTTACTGCATTGGTTATGGGATATACTATTAGTAAAGCAGTTTACATAATAAAGGTACAGCAGTACAACTTTTGTGTTGTGCGCTGCAAATTCAGAAGTATACCCTATCACATCGAGTTTTGGTCGTCGGGGATTGGGGAAGTTGAGGGGGTGGGGGTGGGGGTGTCAGGTGGGTGTGTGTGCGAGAGAGAGAGAGAGAGAGAGAGAGAGAGATTTCGTAGAAAGCGTACCATATATGTGATTTCTGATTTAAAGTATGATTATAGTACAGTATGAACCAGTTGAAATACGGCCACATCCTATCTATCTCCTGTAACGATATATTGTGCAAGCAGCACTTCACCCAATGAAATGCATTGCAATAAACCGCAATCCGTTACATAGTTCAACGATATTTTTACATTCTTATTCTGAACATCCAGACATGCTTGTTTCACCGAAACGTGATAGGCAGTCTTTGCATCGCATTATAGCCTAATGAATTCTATTCTTAGCTACCTTAATGCTGTTTAGTATATATTTACATTAGCATTTTATTCCTGTACATCGTTGCATGATAGCCAAACATATTGCGATGTAATGCATTCAGCTGAATGCTGTATAGCTATAATTGTATTTGCACTTCCTATTACTGTGGCTGTACGTCGTGGAGTTGCATGACTGCACACTGTTTCTGTCCTTGTACGAAAGTTCTACTCTTCATTCTGTTCAAAATGTTTTGTCACCAACTGAAATGTGATAGGACAGTGCCACCAGCGCATGATGGGTCTCCCTGCTGTGTATAGATTTAGAAGGGGTACGCGTGTCCAGATACAAGCGCCTGTGGCCAATGCTGCAATAAAACTTTCCTTAGCCTTCCTGTCTTTTGATGCGTTTTATTCATTGCGTATTATATTGTTCTTTGACATGTTTCGTGTGTACGTTCAAAAGCCGTCCACATGGTCAAAATTCCTTTGGTAAATTGAGGACAATAAGTCATAGGGATGGTGAATCTTTCTTGCTTAGTTCAATTCTGTTTGAGCGGCTTGAGCCAAAGCTTTGATCTGGAATATCGCTATGCAATACAAACACTTAAGCGAAAGACTATAGACTAGGAGGCATTTTTCACACACAACACTTGACTATAAGCTAACTAGCTGGTGTATTTTTTCACATACTGCACTTGCCTATAAGCTAGTTATAGATCTAATGTTAATAATAATAATAATAATAATAATAATAATAATAATAATAATAATAATAATAATAATAATAATAATAATAATAATAATAATAATAATAATAATAATAATAATAATAATAATAATAATAATAATAATAATAATAATAATAATAATTATAATAATAATAATAATAAGGGTATTTATATACGCTTTTTTGTACTGACATCAGTTCAAAGCGCAGTTCTCACGCATTTATACTTAACGTTAACATCGAAATAAAAACAAAAAGAAGTGACATAAAAACAAGACACTAATAAATTATGCAAAGACATAATACAAATATGAAAAATAATATTTAAAAATAAAATATAAAAGACGAGAGAGGGACGGGTAGTATAAGAGCAGCTAAAATGTAAAGGGATTGGGGGCGTGCTGTGTGACGGTGGTGGTCTGAATCATAAAAGAAGGAATGATGATGGCGATGGGATACAAAATGGGCGAGACATTTTTAAGGAAGAGGTGAGTTGAGTTGGTTAGATTAACGTCTCCGGACACAGAAGCATATAGGAGACTTAATAGAGATGAGTTTTTAAGAGTTGGACTTAAATGTGGCTATGTTCGGAGAGCTGCGAAGATAGGGAGAGAGAGAGACAGAGAGAGAGAGGAAGAGAGTTCCAAGTTGAAGGACCAAGCACTGAGAAAAGATCGACAGCCTGCATAAAAGAGTTGGATAGCGGGGTACTTGTAACATGAGGATGTCAGGAAGAACGAAGATATCTAGATGACTTGTAGAAGTGAATGTTCTGGGTGAGGTAGGAAGGGGCTAATTCATGGACGCATTTGTAACATAAATGACAAATTTTGTAGGTAGTCCTCTGAGATATAGGAAGCCAATGGAGAGAATGTAGGAAAGGTGTAAAATGATCAGATTTTTTTTATAACCAGCTGCGTTCTGAACACGTTGAAGCAGATGAACAGAAGAGGAAGGAAGTCCGGGCAGAAGAGAGTTACAGTAATCTAAGCGTGACAGGACAAGAGAGGAAATGAATTTGGCTGTAGCGTTAGTGGTCAGATGCTTGTGGGCATGGCCTATTCTACGGAGCTGAAAGTTGCATGTTTGACAGGGGAAGAAGACAGATTGTGTTTGGTACCCGTTAGCATAACTTCAGTTTTGTTAGCATTGAGCTGGAGCTTGTTGGCAGTCATCCAGTTAGAAATGTTTTCAAAGCAGTCAGAAGTTTTGGTCAGAATAGATGTAAGGTTTTGAGGAGTGTCACTGTTTTTAGCTGTGTATCGTCTGCGTATAAATAGTGGAAAGTGTCATGGTTTTGGATGATCTGAGACAGAGGTGATGTGGAAAGAGTGAATAGAACAGGGCCTAGAACAAACCCTTTGGGAACACCGAAGACAAGTCTGGACGGTTGAGAAAGGTGGTTGATGATATTGCAAACAGGTTGGAAACGATCGGAAAGATATGAATGGAACCAGCTTAGGGAATGGTCTTTTATTCCAAAAAGAGTTCTAAAGGCGCTGAAGAAGGATGGAGTGATCGATAGTGTCAAAAGCGGCTGAGAGATCGAGAAGGGTCAACAAAGAGATTTGACCAGAGTCAGTGGCAGAGAAAAGGTCGTTCACGATGTGAGGAAGAGGTGATTCAATAGAGTGGCCAGGACGGTAGGCAGGCTGGAGTAAACAGAATTAACAAGTTGTTGAAAGAGAGATGATAGCTGAGCTTTTTCAGGACAACCTTCTCCAGGAGTTTGGATAGGAAAGGAAGATTAGAGACCGGGCGGTAGTTCTTCAAGTCTTCTGGATCAAGCTTTAAAAAAAATTATTAAGAAGGTGTACAAACAAGGATTTTGGCAGCTCAAGTGCCTACAGTCAGTACGTTGCACATTGCAGATCATAGTGTTGCATTATTAGTCGGTGAACGCACTATGCAGAAGCACTGTTATAGGAAGTAATAGTAATAGAGTATATTGTGTATTTAATGATCAAATTTCAGAGAGAGGGAGAGAGAGAAGAGAGAGAGAGAGAGAGAGATAGAGAAAGGGGGAGGGATGGGGGCGTGTGGAACTTCACTTTTCTCTGGGCTATCTTAATGAGGGTCATGCTTAGCTCCTCTCACTTCCTACCCGGCTTTAATTTCCCCAGTGGTAAACAGATACAGGTACCCATTCACAGCTGGGTGCTCTTTGGTTCGTTAGTTGAGTGTAGCAGACTATTCATACTACAATGTCAAAGCAGGACAGTACTATGCATTGAAATACTATAATTTCGAGTTTAAAAGAGCAAACTACTTCTCTAATACTAGTATCCTAATACTGGCGTCTCTTCTCTTCTATATGTTATATAGGCCTACTACTAAAGCAAACCGATCTGGTCACAGAAAAGAGGGTCAAGCATACCTTGAGAGGGAGCCTACACTAAAGCTCTGAACACACGATACAACTTTAGCCTATGTTTACTCTGCCCTACGCCTTGGACCATGAAGTGTAGGGCTCCCAGTCTACGCAGTAGAAGGGACGCAGTAGGGTTGTGGTTTGGGCATGTTTTATGTTAAGCAACGTCGAGAGGGGTTAGTGCCTGGATGGATGACCATACTTGGAAGACAACCACCAAACAGCACAGATGGAAACAAGCGCACGACACACTCCCCTCCACCCAGCTGTTAATTGGGTAATAATAATAATAATAATAACGGATTTTTATATAGCGGATACTCCAGCCTATGACCAGACTCACCACACTTTACATAGTCATTACATATAAATACATGCACTCGATAAAACATCACTTTTGCTACAATACACCAAAAGACGGAACAGTAAAGGTACAGACTATTTACAACTATGTACATAAATTACAAAAAAGACAGAAATAGACTATTTACAACTATGTACACAAATGACAAAAAAGACAGAAATAGAATAGCAAATACCTATTCACAGCTATTTATATGCCCGGTTAGTCCCAGGAAGAAAAACAGTATAAATATTTACAGCCATGTATACACTTACGGATCAGACATAGACAAAAGATGAGAGAATGGCAGCGGGATACAAATCAATCTGAATAATGCAGTTTGAAGAGGTGGGTTTTGAGGGCCTTTTTGAATGCTTGTGTTGATTGTATGTTGCGGGTATGGGAGGGAAGGGAATTCCACTGTTTAGGTGCGGAGTAAGCGAATGCACATTGGCCGTATGTCTTAGTGCGGGTGACGGGAACCTTGAGTGTGCGAGTGTCAGCAGAAGATCTTAAAGTGCGTGAATCTGTTTAGTACCTGAATCTGTTTAGGGCCGGGGAAGGTACAGCAGCGAAGGAGAGGACATAAGCTGGCCCAGACAAAAGGGAGGTGCCACACACTTTCCTCCCCAACGACCGAAAGGTTACAGGGACGCCACACAGCACACTCTATGGTCCAAGGCGTAGGGCAGAGTAAACATAGGCTAAAGTTGTGTGGTGTGTTCAGAGCTTTAGTGTAGGCTCCCTCTCAAGGTATGCTTGACCCTCTTTTCTGTGACTCTGATCGGTTTGCTTTTGTAGTAGGCCTATATAACATATTAGCATGGAAGAGAAGAGACGCCAGTCCATGCAGTAGTAGTAAGCTTACCTCCAATACATAGGTAGGAACCATTCATGTATAAACCTAGTGCTCGGTGAGTGCGTTAATGTGAAGTTTAACTTATGACAAGTGAAAATGATAATTTTAGGTTTTGGCCCATTTCCAGACAGATTGCTAGAGCCAAAATGGAACATTAAACATAATCACGCGAAGATATTTGTTATTTTTCAATGATAATTGTAATTATCCCTTGAAATGTGTAATTTTCCTATGATATTTGTAATTATATCATGATATTTGTAATTATCAGGTTTTGGCGCTAGGAAGGCGTGGCAAAAACTGGTAATTATTATTTAACACTGCGGATAATCTGTATCTCTGTAAATAACACAGAACACGTGTTAATTTCAATTATCTCGTGATATATATAATGGTAACTCTAGGTTTTGGCGCTAGTAGTCCGTCATATTAACTGGCACTCGCCCGTCCAGGACATGAGGGTCAGGATCTTTGAAAGTCCGTGCGATGAAGAAGAACTGCTAAAGAACTAGCCCAGCACACTGAACAGTTATAGTTATTAATTTACATTAAATTAAAGTCATGTTAGAATTTGTGTTGAACATATAAAAGTTGAAATCACATACATATACGACGGGTGTCATTCTATTTGTATTATTGTGTGTCCACTAACTCTTCTTCTCTTGAGACCAAGTAAACTAGTCCTTTGATTAATAAAAAGCATTTCTTAAAGTGAACCAATGATACTTTAAACCCGAGAACAAATATAAATTTTTATGTGACCAAGCGCCGTGATTAGTCTCTCACATCGCTTTGGAATTTTGTAAAGAGCGCCTGATAGAGGTAGCCTAACGCCCCATCTATCTACAAGTCTTACTCCCCTTGTAAGATAAGCGTATCTTCTCCAGGATATCATCACAGAGACTAGCCCTCGGTTTATGCACTTCTTCGAAGGTTGAGGAGGAGGAGGAGGAGTCTACAAGCAAAACGCCTCTCTGATCTATGTACATGCCATGCTAGTTTATATTGATCAACACACTAAAGGTACTCACTGGATCTTGTACAAATAGATGAAGATTACAATCGACTTGTAAACAGCAAGCTGTTGTCTAGTTCAAAGATCGATATAACCAATGGAAAGAATGACTCACTTTTTCGATGTAGGACATTCTATCAAATTTGCTTGTTTAACTGAGCGACATTTTTTTGTTTTTGTTTTAGTAGCGCGTGTATTTATGTGTGTGTGCGTGCATGTGTGTGTGCGTGCGTGTGTGTGTGAGTGCGTGCGTGTGTGTGTGAGTGCATGCGTGGTGTTTGTGTGTATGTGAGAAAGAGAGAAAGAGAGATAGAGAATCATCATGATCGCCATCATCATCATCATCATCATCATCATCATCATCATCATCATCATCATCATCATCATCATCGTCGTCGTCGTCGTCGTCATCAACATCATCATCATGAACATCAGTATCACGATCTTCAATCGTCATCATTATCCTCGGTCATCAACATCATCATCATAGCCATCGTCATCATCATCATCATCGTCGTCATCATCATCATCGTCAACATCATCAACATCATCAACAACAACATCAGCATCACCATCTTCAATGGTCATCATTATCCCGACCAACGGGTCACTCGAGCACCTTGCTTTTTTCGAGAGCATTCCTTAGCTCTCTGAGCTTGCTTTCTGAATCTTAAAATTGTTGGATGAAGTCAAGACTCGAGTTTGCCCAAGACGCGCACTAGCTGTAAGTGTGGGCGCTGGCCGTGTAACGCCAACTGGGAAGTCATTAATTTACCTCAACCATATTATCTCATATAATACTATCGCTACCCCAATGCTATCGGGGATCCACATATTCTTTCAGAAGATCCGTTGACTATGACTCTAACAGACTTGAGTTCCACTGCGTTACAGGTAGCCTACCGCGGAGTTAGTATTTTCTATGCAGCTGAATATTATTTGAGTGCCGCAAAATGAGCTGACTGTGTATTTTCCCATGCTGGAGTATCAGAGCGTAACTGTATTGTCGTATGATATTAAATTTAATAACACTGCTAGTGTTAGGCGTGTAAATGTACAGTACAGTACAAACACTCCGTTGAAAATTAAAGCTTTTGTCGAGGCTTGAATCTCTCACTAGTTCTAAAAAAAAACCTCTCTTGTTCGTGGAAAAACAACACCTGTGGAAGTTTATTTTAGTCTTTATGCACGTCGTATCGTCAAAATGTTAAATTAGAAATCTTGGTTTATATATATATTTATGTGTGTGTGTGTGTGTGTGTGTGTGAGAGAGAGAGAGAGAGAGAGAGAGAGAGAGAGAGAGAGAGATTGTGTGTGTATTTTATTTATATTTTTTAAATTGTCCCTTTTTATCAGGAAATTCTGTGCCGCCTTCCATGGGGAGGGTGTAATTGCAGACTGTGGCGAGCCCCAAACTAAACTACTTAATATTAGTTGTGTTTTTGAAATGTTGTTTGGGGGGAGTTCCCGGAGAAAACCCCCGAGACGTTGCCCGAGTCGAAAGTAAATAATAGTCGGAGAAACATAACGCCCAGAGGCGGGATCGATCCCACACCCATCAGACGCCATTGCTTTCTACCCTGTGGACAAGGCAATTTAGTTCCACCTTAAACAACTCGGCCACAACGCTCGCTCGTATGTACTTGTGTGTGGAGGTAGGTGTGTGTGTGTATGTGTGTGTGTGTGTGCGAGTGTATGCGTGCGCGCGCGTGTGTTTGTACGTGCGTGCGAATGAGAAAGATAAGGAATAAAGTAATAGAATAATTACCGAAAGAAAAAGAAAGAAAGAAAAGAGCTGAGCGGATAAACTAACAGCCTATCGGTCAACATGCATACTGGATTAAACAAACAAACTAACAATAAATAAATAGTTGGGCACACAGAGACTTAGAAGTTTGTATGATATTAGTTGTGTTCAGTATTTCAAAAACGCTTTTATCTAGGATCTGTACGATTCCGTTCACAGATAATGTCCGCTTTTATTGTTATTTCCCGCTGTGCGAATGTTTGATGTTGACAATACAACGCAGTTGTTCATGGTGTTTGACATTCAGAATTACCCATCATTCACCGAGGTGCTTGAAGTAAACTGATTATCAGGTTGAGGTAATTCAGTTGATCATTCCCACGCGCGTACAACATACACAAAAACACAGGCATGTGGACTTACAAACAAACAAACCACACACATACACACACACACACGCACACACACACACACCTCCATTACCACCCTCACCATCACTAAACGCCCTCCATCAACATTGCAATGAAACTCAGTGTAGATCCATGCATCATGTTCTTCTTATCGTATTTTCAACACCGCAGTTGGTACAAAGCAATGCAATAAGCCACTGCTTTCAATCTGTGTATACTGCGACTAGATGGGCTGTAGATAATCCACAACCCTAATTCGTCTCCAAAAAGGTCTGCTATGAAATTAAATCTAAAGCAATAAATGAGTAGGCCTAGATCTGTATATATGTATAGAACCACAGGCGCTTTTTCCTTCGTGCGTGTACTTGCTTCTGTCGTGACTCTACCAGTAGGCGCAAAATGTACGTCAAAGAAGGTCTAATTGTTTTTTTTATTTATAACTTAGTACAGTTTTCAAAAATATCAAACGCCTGTTTCTCACTCTGCGTTGAAAGTTTTACATTCTGTACTTGTGAACAGGCAAGTGGCCGATCCGCATGGCTGCATTACATGTAGTCCACGACAACTTAAAAAAAATATATACATTTTTTTATGGGTCATTGAATGTTGTTGAGTCGGAGCGTTAGGTCGGAGTGTTAGTACAGAAATGACTAACCCTGTCCAATTGTTCCACAATAGAAAGTCTAGGTCACACTGAGCTCGGAGATCGTGCTGCGGTAACTGAGTCTCTAACCGTGGCTACGTTTGCTTCTCCTCAGTGGAGCATCCGTCTAGTCTCAGAGAGGTTACAACAGCAGTCACTTTTAACATATAATCCTGTTCAAAACTACCAAGACTGCAACCCTAGGTTTTATAACTATTTTCGGCAATGAATTCTCCTTCAAAAATTTAGGTGCCTTCCCATTTCTGCTGCCAACCAGGCAAATTGTGGATACTGTTTTCCCATGTTTTTTTTCCTGTGTACCTCATTCAGGCGTCTTCTCATGCTTCGGAAAATCAGTCCTTAAAAGGTAAAGGTAAACGAGGTCTCATAGCCTTGTGGCCGTAGGGGAGCGTGATGTTGGAGATCACACTTATCTTGGGCCAGCGTAATGAGGGTGATGCCCATCTCTCTCCCTCGCTGCTTTACCTTCCCCACCCTTAAGAAGTCCTCTCCAGGATCGCACAAACAACTGCTGCCCTGACAAGGTTGAAGCCCATTTGGAAAGACAGGACCATCAGTCTACATTCCAAAGTAAGACTGCTGCGCTCCCTTGTCATCTCCATCTTCCTATATGCTTGCGAAGCATGGACCCTCACAGCAGATCTCCAACGAAGAATACAAAGCATGGAGATGAGGTGCTACAGAAGACTTCTGGGCATTTCCTATACCCAACACATCACCAACTACGAAGTCCGAAAGACCATCACACAAGCCATTGGACAACACGATGACCTGCTCACAGTGGTGAAGAAACGTAAACTCCGATGGTATGGCCACATCACCAGATCATCAGGCCTTGCAAAGACCATTCTGCAAGGAGGTAGAAGAAGAGGGAGACCGAAAAAGAGGTGGGATGACAACATTCGAGAATGGACTCTCTTGACACTGAGCGAAGCCATCAGGGCTGCTGAGGACAGAGAAAGATGGAGTATGCTGGTTAAACGATCATCGGTGGTGCCCCTACGACCTCCGGGTTACGGGACAGGATAGGATAAGATAGGACCCTTAAGAGAGTAGGTACTCAGTCACAGTTGAGTCAACTGGGGGCGTTGTTATTTGTCGCTTCACGGTTTGCTGTCACCCATCCAAGTGCTAACCGCACTGGACGGTGCTTAACTTGCGACACAGTAGCGAGTGCTCCAACCACTGCGCTATCCGACACAGTCCTTACTTCTGTTAAAATTCAAATGTTACACTCACAAGCTAAAAATACAGCTAAATGGCCGTTTTCTATGGCACAAAATTAAGTTATATATCGGCAGCAGTGGAGGGGGAGATAGAACTTTGAAACACTTCCCGCATTTCATGGAGGATAGCTTTTAATAAGCATTATATCCACAATGCTGTCAAATAGCTCCAATGCCATATGCTAACGATAGAGACACCTCAATAACATTTTTTTTTAAAAAATTCTAGATTTACAAACTTTTTGTATTCTAGATTTACATAAGATTGAACTGAAAGGGGCATATCTCCTTGATGACATTTTTTTTAAAAAGGGATGGTTTGTAGGTAGGACTTTAAGTTCAACGATCGAAGCTCAAACGCGTTATTCGAATTTGATAAATCAATCAACTACAAGCTTTTATCGGGCATTGACGTTGACAATGGAAAGGTATGCGTCATTATTTAAGTCACTAAGCTGTGGATCTCATTGTGCGCGAGTCTGCGAACATCTAGTAGATACAAAGTGCGAGAGAAAAAAAACAACACTCACAACCTTTTAAAATGTCCATTTTTATTATTTGCTTTATTATATGCATGTGTGTGTGTGTGTAGGTGTGTGTGTGTGTGTGTGTGTAGGTGTGTTTGTGGGTGGGTGGGTAGATAATAATTATTGTGAAATTTAAACCTAACATCAGACACAAGCGTTCTTAAAAGATTAGCAGTACTGGGTGAGCTCCCTTTCGAATGGCTCCTATATGCAAGACAAAGAAGGTTAACTACCTTCTTTGATACGGACAAAGTTAGGAGGGAAGGTGTTGAGGGTGAGGGTGGGAGGGAAGAGGGGGCGTGTGGTGATATTAGAGAAGACCGACTTTTGCTCCACAGTGGCCAGTTGGTTATTTCCTAGGACAGTGGTTTTTTACCATATTACCTCCCTTCTTGGAAAGAAAGTGGAAGACTCAGCTTATGGTTAGAGTGTAGGCTAATAATAGGACATGGGTTAGAAACAAACCAACGACATGCTCCTAGTATACGACCGGCAAGTTTTGATTGCTTTATTGGAAACTTCTTGCCTCAACGCTCTAAATTCACCTTATCAACCGCTTTCACTTCACAGCACTGTAATTAGTGAGCTCAGTTGTCCGGGCTTCGGACCGTGCGCCCAAAGGCAGCAAATGGGCGCCTCGGGCGGTTTGAGTTAGATCCAGTCTCGACCAGCGCCTTGAGCCGCTCTTGAGCTTGGAAAGCGCTATATAAAAATGGTGACTTAAATAAAAGTTGGCATAGACTTTAATTAAGTACCAGATGCAATGCTTGCAGGAAACGGAAACTCCGATGGCATGGCCACGTCACCAGAGCATCAAGCCTTGCAAAGACCTTCCTGCAAGGCACGGTGCAAGGAGGCGTAAGAAGAGGGAGACAGAAAAAGAGGTGGGAGGACAACATACGAGAATGGACTGGCTTGACACTGAACGAAGCCACGATGGTTGCTGAGAACTGAGAAAGATGGAGCACGCTGGTTAAACGAACATCTGTGGTGCCCCAACGACCTTCGAGGTACGGGATATGATAGGATAGGATAGGAAGGATAGATATATTATGAGTTTCCTTGTTGGTCCACAGCCACTATGCAGGTTGAGAGCATTTTCATCGCAGCTGGCATCGCCGTCATCCTCGTGCTCGTGTGTCTACGACGACGAAAGAAGAACACTAGCGGAGTAGACAAAGAAGTCACAGAAGAGTTCACGTCATCTGAAGTCCACGGTGACGGCTTGACGCAAAACAGCTTTTTACGGGTAAATAATAACTTCAGAAATTTGGGTAATAAGAAAAAAAAATCTCTCTCTCTCTCTCTCTCTCTCTCTCTCTCTCTCTCTCTCTCTCTCTCTCTCTCTCTCTCTCTCTCTCTCTCTCTCTCTCTCTCTCTCTCTCTCTCTCTCTCTCTCTCTCTCTCTCTCCCTATCTATCTATCTATATTGTCTGTTTTACTACATTATGTCCATAATCAAAACATATGAGTGACGTCAACATTTGTGTGACAGCTGTTCAAGACCAATGACGTCAATGCCATAGCGGATAAATTCACCAATCTTGAGGACGTGAGCATTGCTATCAGGAGAGCAGGACTGGAATCTTGCAACTTGATTTTCGGTCAGTTAAACACAAAGACTGCATTAATTAATTAACTAATGTATTTATTTATGTGAGTATTATTTTATTTCTTTCTTTCTTTATTATTATTATTATTATTATTATTATTATTATTATTATTATTATTATTATTATTATTATTATTATTATTATTATTATTATTATTATTATTATTGTTGTTGTTATTATTATTATTATTATTATTATTATTATTATTATTATTATTATTATTATTATTATTATTGTTATTATTATTATTATTATTATTATTATTATTATTGTTATTATTATTATTATTATTATTATTATTATTATTATTATTATTGTTATTATTATTATTATTATTATTATTATTATTAAGCACTATATCAGCTCTAAAGCTATTTAAGGCGCTGAACTGGAAAGCCGCTTAAGACGTCAAACTTGAAGCTTTCGTGCATCTCATCTAAAGCCAAATACAATTGAGTAATCCAAACGGACCCAATGTTTTGCTCATCGTGTTTTATGAAACACGTCTTTCCCCGTCTAGGATATGAGCATCAGCATCTTTAAAGTTCGTGCGATGAAAATGCCTGCGTGCGTAGACGCGGCCTCGATTTATACTCGTCTTCCAAGTGATATTTGAATTTATAGATTATTTTGTTTGTGTGGACAATGTCGTTTATTTTTAATGCGATGCGTTAAAAATAGATATGAAATTTGGGAACTTTATTGATGATGATGATGATAATAATAATAATGACGTTGGTGATGATGACGACGACGATGATGATGAAGACGACGACGACGACGACGATGATGATGATGATGATGATGATGATGATGATGATGATTGATTAATTGATTGCATTGACCAATTGATGAACCTTTTGAATGGCTAGTATGCTGATTGGTTGATTGATGACAAATGTTCAGGTATTGACTACACTGGCAGCAACTACATGCAAGGCAAGAAGACATTTGGTGGGAAATGTCTGCACAACATAGACCCTAACGAGCTCAATCCTTATCAGAAGGTAGTCAAGCTCATGCAATCATCAGCTGTCCCGACCTGACCATGATACCTGTGACCTCGACGTTCTCATCTTCGTTCACATTCTCCTCCTCCTCCTCCTCTTCCTCCTTCTTCATGTTCTTCATCTCGTTCTTTATTCTTCTTGTTCTTGTTCTTCTTGTTCTTGTTCTTGTTCTTGTTCTTCTTGTTCTTCTTCTTGTTCTTCTTCTTGTTCTTCTTCTTGTTCTTCTTCTTCTTCTTCTTCTTCTTCTTCTTCTTCTTCTTCTTCTTCTTCTTCTTCTTCTTCTTCTTCTTCTTCTTCTTCTTCTTCTTCTTCTTCTTCTTCTTCTCCTCCTCTTCATCATTATCATCATCATTACACATTCGTCAAATATCAGTATATGTTTAGTGAAAAAGTTAGAATTGCACGTTAAGGGAAAATAGCAGAAAAAAGAAATGTTTGCGATGATTTTACGGTGACGTAATCTTGATAGATGGTGTAATGCAGTCATGTGTTACGCAGGTGATTTGCATCTTGGGAGAGACGCTGGAGCCGTTTGATGACGATGGCGCCATCCCGGCCTTCGGATTCGGAGACACCTACACTCGTGACCATTCGGTCTTCTCGCTGAACAACATGGTACCAGAACACGCTGTACTGTTTGATTGTTTTTATTCACGGTTTTGTGGTGTCACTGAGGGCTTACCTAACTGCGGTGATGTATGTAGCAGTAACAGCAGTGTTGGTGAAATCTGTGGGCTTGTAGTTTTCGAGATGCTTGTGTAACAGTGAATTCCACAATATGATAGATACACTATACAGTTTAAAAGCACCCGCTTTGACCTCGCAGCTCCCCCCTCTCCCTCCCCTCCCCCACTCGCCTCCCCTCAACAAATCCTTTTAACATTCATAGTGAGCGTTGCACCACTTAAACAAATAAGCTTTTAACAACAATAACAAAAACAAAATTCGGTAGTTCTTGTGCCTATTAATAGCAAGCCCTAGTCAGCACACTGGAGCTTAAAATAGCAGCTACGAAAGCCCGTAAGAGGCAGAACCCAAGAAATAAATTTCGTTGTATGGTGTTTCGTTGTAGGTTGATACAACAGATCCTACCCTACCCCACACACCAGAGAACGCGCTCTTGAAGTCGCGTGGTTCATTCAGAAATAGGGTCAAAGGTCACACGGCTATGGTATTGGCGTTCCATCAAACAGGGGAAACCACTCCCTGTCAGAACAGAAGCGGAAAATTCAAACTTCAGCGGTCGGTTTGAGCAACCCATGGTTTAGTGCAACGACAATGCGAATTTTAGGGTAAACCCGGTTTTGCCAATTGTAAACAGTTTTGGAATGGGCCCTGTAGTTGTTTCATGCACGGTTTTGTCATGTCACCGAAGGCTTATCCAAACTGCGGTGATGTTTGTAGGTTAGTATGATGTAGCCCATGTGATGCATCATCGATTTTACCGTTTTTTATTAATCAGCTTAGTAGCCCACCAGAAGTACGCGTTTAATTTGTATTGCTTTATGCATGCGCCACCCACTTTGTTGAGGGTTTGTCAAAATAGTGGTGATGTATGCGGTTACTGTAGTTTGAATGGTGTAATTATTAGGCCTATACAGATCTCAATGCGGTAACGAAGAATACAAAGATCGAGGTCAATGCTTGGGATCATTCACCCATGCGTCTGCTGGAAGTTTATACGGGCAGGTATATCCAATCCTGTAAGCTGCATTTTGATCAAATACCGCTCTCTTGCTTCTGATGAAAGCTTCTCTAAATACGTAAACGACATGGTAGTGGAAAATTGCTGACTAAACTTGAGCGAAACCTAATTGCTCTTCAATATCTTACACCGACTTCCGTCAAAGCTTTCCCCCAAGCCATCATGGCGGCTAGGGTTGTCAAGTTTGTCACGTGACTTGTGACGACACGCCGACCTCGAGACAGAGATGAGGTGCATTTGAAGATACATAACTTCTTGGTCTCTAGGAGGATGTTAAATATAAAATGTATTAATATTTACAACAAGAACAACAACAACAACAACAACAACAACAACAACAACAAGGAGAAGAAGAATAAAGAAACTACAGTGTTTGTTTCGTCATTGTTTGTTTGTTTAATTAGATTAAACGTCCCCGGACACAAAAAGAGCATAATGGACGGGCACGGGAGAACCACATAGTTACAGTTGAGCCTACTGGAAGTAGCTCCAGATTATTCTAGTTTGATGTTGTTGTTGTTGTTGTGGTTGTGGTTGTTGTTGTTGTTGTTGTTGTTGTCGTCGTTGTTTTTGTTGTTGTTTTATACCACCACACCATGGAAAACACGGCAACTTACTAGTAACAATCTAGAGCAGCAAATGAATGATCAACGTATTGATTGTGGCTGCTCAACACAAGAAGAAGACGAAGAAGAAGAGGAAGAGAACCACATTCAGGCCCGATATTTCTTACGTAAATAAATAAATAAATACAATAAAAATACAATTAAAATAAAATAAATAAAAATAAAATAAAATAAAATAAAATTAAGAAAGGAAACCAACGTCATTTTTATATTTCGATACTTGTGGTTTTTTTTTCCAGGGTCCCTGCCAAGGGTTTCAAGA
This sequence comes from Oncomelania hupensis, assembly GCA_036898135.1. Taxonomy (NCBI): domain Eukaryota; kingdom Metazoa; phylum Mollusca; class Gastropoda; order Littorinimorpha; family Pomatiopsidae; genus Oncomelania; species Oncomelania hupensis. The sequence continues at coordinate 7,761,122 of CM072524.1, read as the reverse complement.
TGTGCTGAGAATTTACAATGAAATCACACCCAAAGTACGACTTGGAGGGCCCACAAACTTCGCCCCTCTCATCAGGAAAGCCATCGAGATCGTTCAGAAGAACAGAGGGGTGAGGATATTAGAGAATTATTGCTGATAAATAACATCATCATCATCATCATCATCATCGTCATTATCGGCGCTGTAATCGCTGTTACAATCACCGTTGTTATCATCGTCCTTACATCGAGGGCTGTTGGTTATTAAAGTTATATCGTGCAAAATCTTCCTTGGTTATGAACTCGTAACCATGTTCAGTGCGGTGGATTTAGTTTATTTCCTCTGTAGATTATTAATTAATTTATGTATAGTATTAGTTTTGCGGATGACATTGATGGATTGGCTGGAGAGGAACAAGAACTTTAACAGCTGGTACAGAGGCTTGACACCACCTCCATAGCTTATGGAATGGAAATAAGTGCACAGAAGACCAAAATGATGACCAACAACACCAATGGCATCAACACGGACATCAAAGTCCAAGGCCAATCCTTCAACACAGTGCATAGCTTCAAATATTTAGGAGCCATTTTATCAGACAATGAGTCCCGACAGGAAGTCCTCTCCAGGATCGCACATCACCAACGACGAAGTCCGACAGACCATCACACAAGCCATTGGACAACACGATGACCTGCTCACAGTGGTGAAGAAACGGAAACTCCGATGGTATGGCCACGTCACCAGATCATCAGGCCTTGCAAAGCCTATTCTGCAAGGCACAGTGGGAGGAGGTAGAAGAAGAGGGAGACCGAAAAAGAGGTGGGAGGACAACATTCGAGAATGGACTGGTTTGACACTGAGCGAAGCCATCAGGGCTGCTGAGGACAGAGAAAGATGGAGTATGCTGGTTAAACGATCATCTGTGGTGCCCCTACGACCTCCGAGTTATGGGACAGGATAGGATAGGATAGTATTAGTAGGCCTATTTTAATTTTATTATTTGGATGTCTTTTTAACTGCAGTATTTTTAGCAGTAGACTACCAGGTTCTCAGCAATTGCTGATGCACTTGTTTCTTAAACATGAAAAAAACCACGATTAAATTAAATTAAATTAAATTTAATTTTTGTACCCCCCCCCCTCATCCCCCGCCCTTTTTCTCCCCTTTTTCATGCAGTTTCACATCTTGGTGATCGTGGCCGATGGGCAAGTGACAGCCGAACGGGACACAACCGCGGCTATCGTAGAAGCGAGTTACTGGCCTTTGTCCATCATCATGGTCGGGGTGGGTGACGGCCCTTGGGACACGATGAAGGACTTCGACGACAAGTTGCCCAAGCGACAGTTTGACAACTTCCAGTTCGTCAACTTCAGCGATGTGATGGTCGACAACGCCAGGAACCCGCAAGCAGCCTTCGCACTTCAAGCTCTGATGGAGATTCCTGACCAGTACAAACACATCATCAAACTGGGGCTGCTGGATTTTCAGGAGAAGCTTTAGAACAGAAGCGAGTTGACAGTCTGGTATGATTAGTTATTAGTGTTTCACTGGTTGTTCACTATTAATTACTCAGGTGTTCAGCTGTTCATTGGAGAAGAAGAATTTGGGAGGAAGAACAAAGTGATTAACAAGCAAAACACCAAGAAGATGAAAAGCAAGAGGATGATGTCGGCAATGACGACCAAGTGGAAATGATATCCACTGATACGTATGCCTTTATACATAAAACAGTGCAGTAGATACTGGTTAACTTCATTTAAACATGTATCGCTAATCGTATTGTATCATTGTCGAAACTACTAACATGAAGAAGAAGAAACAATCCGAATTACTCGTGAGTCCTACGGCGCAGTATATTTCTGTAGCTGATGGAAGATCAAACTACAAAGATTTAGGTCGAGGTCATCTAAACGCTAAATTCAATTAACTAAAAAAAAAATTATGACCCTCGTTTCCAATGACTGTTAGACTATGCTAGATGTGAATAAATGGCTGTCAACTTGTCAGTCTTTTTATTTCTTTTTTTTTTCTCTCCAATTTTAATACACTCCACGTACTAACTGCGCCAGTAGTACAAAGAATATTTCACATTCCAAGCCCTCCACTTTCTCTTTTCTTGTCTCCCTCCCCCTTCCCATGATTTGAAGGTCATTAGGCAAGTTTGAAGGTCGCGTAAGATGTCCTAGACATTGGTGCTATTTCCTTTAAATAAAGCCGTGATATTTGCATTACAAGGCGGTAATCTCAAACGTTTGTGCTGTTCGAATTATAAACGAAATGTAATAATAATAATAATAATAATAATAATAATAATAATAATAATAATAATAATAATTAATAATATTAACAATAATAATAACAATAGTACTACTACTATTACTCACTGGGGCTTCATATGATGTTATTATTTGGCAATGTAGGCATTTTATATGTATGTGTTTTGTTGATATTGTATACTGATGTTTGTATTCTATTTTGTTTTTGTTTCGATAAATTAGAGTATAGCCTCAGCGTCTCTTGTGTAGGATGTCTTTATTGTAAAGTGACCGGCTGGTAGATTGCCTTCAGTGTTGCCACTATGATTGTTTCGGCAGATCGTTTTTGCGGATCAGGGGTGAGTCCTCTTTCACTTCTCTGGTCCTGATTTGGCTCGGGCTGGACCTAAAGCAATAACCATGTAATGTAATGTACTACTACTACTACTACTACTACTACTACTACTACTACTACTACTACTACTACTACTACTACTACTATTACTACTACTACTACTACTACTACTACTACTACTACTACTACTACTACTGCTACTACGATTAATACTACTACTGAAAATGAAATAATTTTTAGATGCCGCAATTTCCCCAAGACGTTAGACTCAAGATGCAGCAATTGGTAATTATTCTATCAACAGTCTGCGATCATGCTGATCATACTGTTACATATTGTTAAATAATATAAGATGATGAATCATTAAAAATATGTTATTGTTGATAAATGGGGCAGGTCTTTGCTTTACAGCATACAGAATACAGAATTCATTCAGCCAAAACAACTAGCAAACAAAAACAATGCAAGTAAAAATTACCCCGACTTGGTAAGCAGTCACACACATACACATACCATTCATACCACAGATGCCAGAAATTATGATCGTGTGTTGTAAGATTTTTTTTTAAAATGGAACTTTCCTGCTGTAAATAACTTCTTTTTGAGGATGATTGTCCGCAGTTTCAGTTTATATTTACGCGGGGATTTTAAAGGTAGCTACTTCTACTAATTTTTGGAATCGGGCAGCTCATTATTGATCTTCGTCTCTTTTTCTGTATGAGTTAGTGTAGTAACTCATTCATAGCCATAAAATCTTCTTGTACAGCACAAAATTCGTGATTTTGTTGTTTAGAGAGATGGTAAAAGTGGGGCGTGGGGTGGAGCTGGGGCTACATCTTTCGATACATCTATATATCAATATCCCCATAACGAAAAAAGTCGGCTTTGGCTTCTCCTGTGACCTAAACTATACCCGCCTACCAACAACCCATGGCAGGAAACGAGGTTCAGATTGAGAACTAGGTCGTATTGTAAATGAGTTATTTCCACAACGATTTCGTTCTTCCCTTTGCCGATGAAATCTGATTTTTGTTGTTGCCCTTATCCATTATATTGATACATTGTTGTGATAACATTATTTTATGTCTTGCACACTGTTTTCCTGCCTTTTGCCAATTAAATGTGGGTGCTTTGTCTGCTCTCTCTCTCTCTCTCTCTCTCTCTCTCTCTCTCTCTCTCTTACTCACTCTCTCTCTCTCTCTTTTTAGCAAACCTTCATCTCGTTATTCAATTTTCAGACATAATTTAACCTTGCCACAGCCACGCTTAGACATATTTAAAACATCTCTGTCATATTCTGGTCCAAGTATGTGGAATTCTCTCCCACAAGAGATCAAGGAAAGTAAATCATTATCATTGTTTAAAATTAGACTCCACAAATTTCTATTTTCCCTTGCTCCTAATATTTAAGATGATTGTATACATTTTGTTCTTTCCTATCTTGCGACAGTTTAATTTGTTCGTGTGTTAATTAGCTTGTGTATGTGTGTGGTTGTGGTGGAGGGGGTGGGGAGAGTGGGAGTAGGAAAGGGGTATTGGGGGCAGGAGTATGTGTATTTCGGTACAGTAATTTTCTTAGTAATTTTTTTAATTCTTACCATTGTTAAGGTTTGTGTTAGTTTGCAATCAATTTTATGTTAATTATTTTGTTTGTTCTGAATTTTTCTTTTCCTTTTTTTTTCTTTTACAATTTTATTAAGGACTAGCTGTAAGACAGGTCCATAGGACCTAAGGCTATTATCCTATTAAAGGTTTCGACTTCGACTTCTCTCTCTCTCTCGCTCTCTTTTTATATACTTGTTACTTTCTTGCGAACTTAAACAATTTACTTGTTGGTGTGGACTGTTTGAGCTGCAAAATTGAATCTTATTCTCATTGAATAAATGATACAGAGTGATGTATACAGTAATTACGATTTTAGAATGTTAGAATGTTTTTGAATCCAGTACATGCATTTGTGAAAGTTAATTAAAGTACACTTATATGCAAAATCATATGATACCAATAGTTTTAATGTTTCTGGTTTAAAGATATTTTTTTTATTTTCTTAGTTGGGTCAATTTTAATATTAATTGTTAGGTTGCTTGTTTATGAAGTAAGAGGTCATGTGGTTTTTGTCAGTTGTTATGTGTTGTTTATTTTATATACTGCCGTATTGTATTACAGTTTTATTATATTATATTCAAACTTTATTTTTTGCTGAGGATGATATTTTGTTATTAAATAAACCAACATAATTGTACACTTACAGTTAATTTAGTGGACTTGTCAATATTGTTCATTTGCTAAAGGGAGACTATTCGTCTTTCGCCAATCACACCCCATTCTTTGACTATCTTCTGCGCAGAAATATATGTAAGTGTGTAGGAGCGTGAGTGTGTGCGCGCATGTGTGTGTGTGTGTGTGTGTGTGTGTGTGTGTGTACACAGTGCATAGCTTCAAATATTTAGGAGCCATTGTATCAGACAATGAGTCCCGACAGGAAGTCCTCTCCAGGATCGCACAAACAACTGCTGCCCTGGCGAGGTTGAAGCCAATTTGGAAAGACAGGACCATCAGTCTACATTCCAAGGTAAGGCTGCTGCGATCCCTTGTCATCTCCATCTTCCTATATGCTTGCGAAGCATGAACCCTCACAGCAGATTTCCAACGAAGAATACAAAGCATGGAGATAGGTGCTACATAAGACTTCTGGGCATTTCCTATACCCAGCTCATCACCAACGACGAAGTCCGACAGATTATCACACAAGCCATTGGACAACACAATGACCTGCTCACAGTGGTGAAAAAATGGAAACTCCGATGGTATGGCCACGTCACCAGATCATCAGGTCTTGCAAAGACCATCCTGCAAGGCACAGTGCAAGGAGGTAGAAGAAGAGGGAAACCGAAAAAGAGGTGGGAGGACAACATTCGAAAATGGACTGGTTTGACACTGAGCAAAACGATCAGGGTTGCTGAGGACAGGGATAGATGGAGTATGCTGGTTAAACGATCATCTGTGGTGCCCCTACGACCTCCGAGTTATGGGATAGGATAGGTTATATATATATATATATATATATATATATATATATATATATATATATATATATATATATATATATATATATATATATATATATATATATATGTATATATATATGTGTGTGTGTGTGTGTGTGTGTGTGAAGGTATGAGGAATGGAAAGAAGCGAAGTAGCCTACACACGACTCTGTCTCTGTATCTTTCTCTGTCTGTCTCTCTCTCCCTCTTTGTCTCTTGCACTCTGTGGAAGTAGCCAAGGAATGACACAGATTTGAAAGGTAGCCTATGGACAGTAGATACCATTCACACAATGAAGTCCTGGAAAAGTCAAGATACCCAAGACAGGATGCCCGAATAAAGCCAGTATATAGGATTTTGTGGATCAATCAACTCTATCTATCAGTCATTCAGTAAATCAATCAATCAATTCACCCATCAGCCAATAAGTCAGTCAGCCGAAGATTCTCGTACCGCACTCTTCAAATATTACAGCGTAGGTATAAAAGCAGCTGTCTACTCCTGACTGTATATTATTATTATTATTATTATTATTATTATTATTATTATTATTATTATTATTATTATTATTATTATTATTATTATTTATGTACACCAAAAGAAGGATATTTTTATAGCCCTTTTTCCAATAAAAATGGAGAGGAAATAAAAAAAATACAGAAAAGAGACACATAAAAGAAAAATAGAAGAAGAACCAAATAATTATATACACGCTTTATACAAGCTGTGGCAGATGTGGGTTAGTATATAGACCATGTGGAATAGACCATGTGGAATAGACCATCGAACGGGTAAAAAGCTCTTGCGCGTAAAAAGTTTAAACTGTTTTAGTAGTTCCTAAAAGAGTTCGGTTCGTATCTTTGTGTTGATGAGCCACTTGGAACTTTTATCCACATCAGGAATATACTATTAAACTTAAAAGGACAAAAATATTCAGTTAATAAGATACAAGCTTTCAATTTGCGGCAATGCACATAGTAAACAGTAACTGTAGAATAGGTTAGGGTCTCTGTCAAAGTACACGGCAGTATGATAATCTCAACTTGGACGACAAAACTTCATTGGGAACGAGTTATTACTTCTTTTTGTACAAAAAATAACAAATAAAAAACAAACGTAACTATATGTTGAAAGGTAAGTTGGAAACAAATTCAAACCCAATGACACAAATAAATAAATAAGTAAAATGAAGAGGCAAACGGCTTGTCCGACCTGGCTTGCAGGGGAGAATACTGTTAACCTCTCTGTTCCAGCTTTCTATGGTTCGAGTATCCTCCCTTCATTCACTGCTTTGGCGACCGGCGAGTAATTTTAAGGCGCGTGCTTACCGTAATTATTTGCTACATTGCAAAGAAGGTAAGAGAGAGAATTAAAACAAAATATTCACGACAATTCATACTAAGAGAGAGAGAAAGAGAGAAATGGGGGGGGGGGGGGGGGTAACAGGGCGTGAAGGGCTATGGGGGAGAGGAGGGGGAGTTAAAGTGGTCATTTGGTTCGGTGGCAGGAGAGTTTTAGAGAGAGAGACAGAGAGGGAGAGACAGAGAGAGAGAGAGAGAGAGGGAGAGACAGAGAGAGAGAGACAGAGACAGAGAGAGAGAGAGAGAGAGAGAGAGAGAGAGAGGCCAGTAGACAGATTAGGACATAGGCAACCTCAGGCCAACACAATTCTACAAAGAGCTGATCGTAGACTTAATCATGACCTGTTTATTCAATCAATTCGCACATTATGACGACCAGTTTATTAAATTAAATCGTACATTATTATGATCAGTTTACGCAATCAAGTGATTACAGTGTGATTTTCAAACCTCGTTGATTTAAAATATCAAATCCACAGTCCTCACATATTTATTTTGTACATGACAAATCGCTAGAAATCAGCAACACATTCACTTGTTTACTTTATTAAGAACAATGAAAATATTTTTTTTTTATACATAAGCGAATTAATCAATGAATAAATAAAAAAAGTTCAGTAAATAAATAAATAACCAGAAGTTCATCACAGTTTCGTCATATGTTGTACATAACACATAAATGGCAATGAACTTCGTTATATTCGCGTCACTCATCGAAAACAGAAACAAACAAACAAACCAACAAATAAATAAATATATAAATAAATAAATGTGCATCACAGTTATATAAAACGTCTTACATTACATACATTTTAAAGAATTCGTTTTATTCTCTTTCGCTTGACTGTTGTCGAGGCGGTTCATACGAAATGAGGAAATTCTAAAAACATGGTTTTGTCATGATAATGCTGAAAGAAAGAAAACGATGAGAAAAAGGAGGAGGAGAAGAAGGAGAATGAGGTGGAGTTAGTTTGTTAGTCACTCATTATTTATAGGGTCCAGCGGACCGCGAAGAGCCGAATCAGGACCACAACTTGGAGGGAAGAGGGCTCACCCCTGATCCGTATAAAAGATCTGCTGAAACAACCCTAATGATAACACTAAAAGGAACTCCACCCGCCGGTCACTGTACAATAAAAGGCATGCCACGCTGAGGCTGTACTCTAATATATCGAACCCCCGTTTGCAAACGCAAAATAGAATATAAACATCATAATAAAATAGTAACAAAACACATTACATACATATAAAATGCCTACATTGCTAAATAATAGTACCACAGGAAGCCCCAAAGTGACCATTTTGCAGAAAGCGTCCAATATCCCCAAGCTGACCCATCAGGTCCCATACGGAAACCAGGAATTTGTTGGAGAGTTTCAAGAAAAACGGTAGGTGACTGGTCTAGCGAAGAAGACAGTAGATTGATAGAACAGATTAGGAGCGAAAAAGAACAAATGAGAATGCCAGAAACAGTGCTAATTTAAAGCACTAAATTTCCATAAAGTGGGGATACTGTTTAGAGGAGGAGGAGAAGAAGAAGAAGATGATGATATCTTGTTGATGATGATGATGATGAGGAGGAGGAGGAGGAGGAGAAGACAAGGACGAGGAGGATGAGTAGAAAATCGCATACAAGGAAGATAAATTGGTATTCGTCTAAAATAACATGTGTGTCGTTCGAAATACGTTTCCCACCGCACAGACCACGCCAAACTAGCAATACTACTGGTGGTATACAAGACTTCTAACCATGAATGACTATATCAATCAATCAATCAATCAATCAATCAATCAATAATAAAACAATGAATGAATCGATAAAGCAATCAACATTTAGTCTACATACAACACTACTGAAGAAACAGACGCGCTATTCGACATATTTTGATTATATCATTGAATTGGTAATCATAATGAATGATAAGCCTTCATTGAAATGTTGTATAATTGTGTTAAGTGTGCGGGATTTATGGCACTAGAACAGTCGGGTTGACATTTGGCCTGTGGTGTGGATGTATGCCTGAATGTTCACCAACATCTGAGCAGTTTCCATGTATGTGCGATATTTGTTTAAACTCTCTATTCTGTAGTCTATAGCAAACACTTCAAAATAAAACGTTTCGCTAGCTTGGACTGTTCATCATCATCATCGTCATCGTCATCATCGCCATCATCATCATCATCATCATCATCATCATCATCATCATCATCATCATCATCATCATCATCATCATCATCATCATCATCATCATCATCATCACAGTTCGGCACTAAAATAGGTATCAAACTATAGCAATCATCATCATCATCATCATCATCATCATCATCATCATCATCATCATCATCATCATCATCATCATCATCATCATCATCATCATCGTCGTCGTTGCCGTCGTTGTCATCACAATCAACATCATCACAGTTCGACACTAACATATGTATCAAACTACATCAATCATCATTATCATCATCATGGTCATCATCGTCGTCAACATCACAGTTCGGCACTGAAACTATGCCCCATGAAACTACAACAGGCACAAGACATTTTGGTTAAAAGCAAAAGGCGCGCAAACAGAATCCGACGCCAGTAGATCGTGCGCCGGGCGCCTGTTGTCGTCGTCAGCTCTTCATAGGCGACTGTAGTTAGTTGCATGCCAGAAAATAAGACTAAAGTATGCGAGCCGTATTTCCTGTATTTATTACCCTAGGTACAGGCTTATACCGACTTGAACAAAGAGCCCAACCTTTTCAGTTCCGTGCATCCAAACTATGCGCGCCTGTGGTAGGCTACAGGACAACGAAGGCATGAAGAGTTCCTTTGCACAAAACTAGACGCGCGTGACCTTAAATTCACCAATATAAAAAAAAAAGAAGATATTAAGTCAATCATGAAATACCCCTCCTCCACCCCACCTACCCCCACCCCAAAAAAAGGAAAAAGAAAAGAAAAGAAAACGAACAAACTACACAACAAATATGTGTTACTGGCCTTTCCAACAAACTCGCCGTAACGACGACGTACAGGCTTAACCTTAATTGTGCCAGACATTATGACAGTGAAACACACAATTAGACTTAAAGAGTAAAACCTCCAAACAATAGCAGCCAGGGGTGGTAGGAGGGGGGTAAAGGGGGAAGGGAGGGGGTTGTTGAGTGGACGGGGGTGGGGGGACGGGTGAGGGGGGGGGGAAGAGGTCGAGGAGGAGGAGGCAGGTTTATGAACAGGTATTTGTATAAGGAACGAATAAGGATACTTACACATCTACAGCTAGGCATAGATTACATTAGAGCTACGTGTAAGTCTACTACGTGTAATACTTAGGCTACTCGCATAGTTAGTTAACCCCCGCTCATAAAACTGCCTCCTGATAGCTGTTTTATTTTGTGCAAAAGGTGACTGCGGAACATATGATAATTAATAGTAACCACGTGCAGTATTAACAATTGTTATCGTAGTGTTTTGGAGCAAACACTAGACCGTTATTATGACGTTAACATTTAAAAAATCAAACATCAAATAAAACTGTACCGTAATTGAAGCGTTGACACGAGATTTGGCACGTGGTTATCTCGTCAAAATTAATTCTGATTCAAGTTTGTACTAGTAGGAAAAACAAACAAAAAGAAAAAAACACACAAAAAACCACGTAGGAAGTACAGTCGTGAAAACAAAAATCAACGATAAAATACACGAAAATCTTTGGATTCGGGTTCTTAAACAGTGTGATCGATGGAGTACGCTGGTTAAACGATCATCTGTGGTTACATTACATTACATAATTGTTGCTTTAGGTCCAGCGGACTCTTCCGAGCCAAATCAGGACCGGACAACCCCCGATCCGCATAAAAGATCTGATGAAACAACCCTAGTGGGAAAACTGAATGCCCTCCACCAGCCAGTCACTTTACAATAAAGACATCCCACGCAGGGGACGCTGAGGCTGCACTCTGATTTATCGAACCCCCGTTTACAAAAAACAAAATAGAATACAAACATCATTATAAATTATCAACAAAACACATACATATAAAATGCCTACATTGCTAAATAATAACATCATAGGAAGCCCTAGTGACCACCTGGCAGAAAGCGTCCAATATTCTCAAGCTGATCCAACAGACCTCACACACAAATAAGGAGTCTTGTCCCAGAAGAGTTTTTAAGAAAAAAGGTAGGTGACTGGTCTAGCGAAGAAGAAGATAGTATAGCAGATTGATAAAACAGTGCAGGAATGAGAAAGAACAAATGAGAAAGACAGCGACAGTGGGAATTTAAAGCACTAAATTTCCAGAAAGTGGGGATACTAATTAAACTGAAACCCCCGGCACCCCAACGGGGGTTCATCTGTGGTGCCCCAACGACCTCCGAGTTACGGGATAGAATAGGATAGGATAGGATACGATCGTGTCAGTATAGCATAAAAGGATTGTTCTTAAAAGGAGTGTAAAGTCTATATGAAAAATGCTATAAAAATAACAAACCTTTAAATGGTCTAATTCACATTTAGAAATAACTCATAGTGTATTATATATATATTCATAATTTTTGTGTGTGTCTAATAATTATGTGCGAAATTTGAATCTAACACATCGTGACCGTGCGTTCGATAGGATCGTCTGCTATAGCAGTCAATGGCTTATTGATCTCCTTTAGAATACTAGGCACAGGCACACTACAAACAAAACGCAGCGGAGCGCGACCAACAAAACCCGTAGCGTGGCAGCGGTTAAGCCTGCAGGAAATCCATGGTTTTTGTGTGTGTTCTTTTTATTTATTTTAACAACTTTATTATCACCGAGGTGAAATTCGGGCACTTTTATTTTTCGAAAGTACAGCAGCCCCAAGTGAAGCGCTTTACCCAAGGTACATGCCGGGTGTGTTCTTGTCACCGGCACTCACCCGTCTAGGACATGAGCGTCAGGATCTTTACAGTCCGCTATGATGGAATGCATGCGACACAGACTAGACCTCGGTTTATACACTCATCCGTAGGAGTAGATGTGTCTGTACTATGGAGTGACGCTCCGTGACTGCATTGGATACCTTTGTTGCAAGCTCTAAGAAGGCGTGGGAAATACTGATAATTATTAATTACCACCGTGGATTACCGGTATCTCTGTAAATTAAACAGGACACGTTTTGATTTCAATGATCTTGTGATACTGGGAACTCTCGGTTTTGGCGTTAGTAGGTCGTCATAACTAATGACGTTGGATTATCTACCGCTACGCTATCGAGAATCCGTTTCTACCACCGCTACGCTATCGAGAATCCGTTTCTACCACCGCTACGCTATCGAGAATCCGTTTCTACCACCGCTACGCTATCGAGAATCCGTTTCTACCACCGCTACGCTATCGAGAATCCGTTTCTACCACCGCTACGCTATCGAGAATCCGTTTCTACCACCGCTACGCTATCGAGAATCCGTTTCTACCACCACTACGCTATCGAGAATCCGTTTCTACCACCGCTACGCTATCGAGAATCCGTTTCTACCACCGCTGCGCTATCGAGAATCCTTTCTACCACCACTACGCTATCGAGAATCCGTTTCTACCACCGCTGCGCTATCGAGAATCAATTTCTACCACCGCTACGCTATCGAGAATCCGTTTTTACCACCGCTGCGCTATCGAGAATCCGTTTCTACCACCGCTGCGCTATCGAGAATCCATTTCTATCACCGCTGCGCTATCGAGAATCCGTTTCTACCACCGCTGCGCGATCGAGAATTCATATCTACCGTTGCGCTATCGAGGATGCTGCCTTGTGATTGCAGCTGAATCCTCCTCCTCCTCCTCCGGCATTCTCAGTGTGCATGCTTTGTGAATAAAAAAAAGTGTACTGCATAGCTGAGACTTGCGGAGGATAACGTCCCACTAGCGTGCGATGTGCTTGACGAACCTCGGCTGCGCTGTACGGTGATGCAGTATAGTCTTAGCGCCGCTAGTATTCTATTTTGACGAAACATCGACTGTTCTGCGACCTACTTCTCCACTAGCTCTATGATTGTCCCAATCTATGGCAAGTCCATCAGCGAAACTAGAGTCGATTTGATATATACTAGGCCTAATTCTATTATTAAAAAAAAGTCTTGGTATATAAATAAATAAGACTTCTTGGCATTTCCTAAGCCCAGCACACCTCCAACAACGAAGTCCGACAGACCATCACACAAGCTGTTGGACAACACGATGATCTGCTCACAGTGGTGAAGAAACGGAAACTCCGATGGTATGACCACGTCGCCAGAGCATCAGGCCTTGCAAAGACCATCATGCAAGACACGGCGCAAGGAGGCAGAAGAAAAGGGAGACAGAAAAAGAGGTGGAAGTACAACATTCGAGAATGGACTGGCTTGACACTGAGGGAAGCTATGAGGGTTGCTGAGGACAGAGAAAGATGGAGTACGCTGGTTAAACGATCATCTGTGGTGCCATAACGACTTCCGAGTTACGGGATAGGATAGGATAGGATAAAAAAAAAGAAAAGAAAAAAAAGGACTGAGTCATCGTCTTGAATTTGCATGAGCCAGCGGGTTTTTAATCGGTGCCACCTGTTCGTCTGGTAATGTCAGAACCAGACCCTATATACAATTCATCAATGCGTTGCTACTTTCACGAACACCTGGTGAATTTGTCACCTGTTTTGGGGGTCTTAAAACGTGACGACGTGTCACGAATGAGAACCTCTGTCAAGTATGCTTATCAGAAGCCTTTTAAAGCAATACGTGTGACACCTGGTTCACCATGACTGTGACACCTGGTTCACCATGACTGTGACACCTGGTTCACCATGACTGTGACACTGTGAACCATAATAATGTTCGACCCTTGTAGTTTACTCCTTGGCGATCGATGCGGCACATTTACATGTAGCATCTGGAGTTCGTACCAACTGGTATATTGCGTCGTTTTATACGACAGACCGTAAACGATACTTCAACAAAAAGGAATCGTTGAGGCAAATGGGGGTTAGGGAGGGGGGGGGGGGAGATTTTTTTTAATTGTGAACACCTGGTGCAATGATAAAATGGTCTTCACGTTTCTACACCTGCTTCCACCTGATAACCGTGACGACTGGCAAATGAGTCACCTAGGAGAAAGGTAAGCCAGCTGTTGTTTAACATGCATGACACCTGGAGTATAACCTGTATAAGCCTAGGTACGTTAGTTCAACCTGCCAGGCCACCTCACGTCTTTGTCATGTCCGCCTCACATAACACGTCAGGTCTTCCAGCTGGAGCTGGGCGTCAGCTGGTGCAGGGGAATCGCGTCGGACATTGCGCCAGGTGCATCGCGTCACGTCTTGCAGCTGGTACAGATGGTCTCGGCCGAACTGTTGTCGGACAGACGAACCACCAGGGCCGCGTGAGAGCGGTGGTGGTCCTCGCTGCTGAGCGGGACGAAGCCGTTGTTGTAACCCGAGATGGCTCCCCCGGTGGTGATGGACCCGCGGCTGATAGGGGAGCAGGGAGGGCGCAAGCTGGAAGAGCGACAGGAGTAGCCCCCTGCCAGATCCTCCCTCCCGGCCTTGCTGGAGCCGAGCCCCGTGATGCCGCCTTTGATGAGCGACATCACCGTGTTCCTGAAGTCCCTGCTCATAGAGCAATACAGCACGAAGTTGACGCCGTTGTTGATGAGGGCCAGCATGTCCATGACGTCGCCCAGCGGGACGTAGATGTTCATAAAGAAGCCTTCCAGGCTGACGCTAAGGAAGATCAACACGGCCTGAGGCAGCTCGCTGAAGACGAACAGCACGATCACCACCAGCAGAAGGCGAGTGGTTCGAGAGTTGTCCGTGCCTCCGGACCCTTTCGGTGCGCCGTTGGACGTGATGGACAAGGTGGACATCCTCCTGAAAACACACACACACAAACCCCACTTGTAAAAATTAAACATAAAATTCATCATGTGTACAGGCGCAATAAGCGTCTCGGGTTGCTCTCCAAGACAGTGCTCAACTAACAACTGTGTCCAGAGTGAGTGTTAGGGTCAAGGTTTCGGTTAAGGTAGATAGAGTTGGTTAGAGTTACGATAAGCATTCGGTTGACCGGCATAGCAGCGATACGGGGGTGGGGGAGGGCAAAACAGCACACCGCACCGCTAAAGGCCCCGCCACACATACCGGTTTGAAGGCCAATTCTAGATCGGGTTTCGGATCCGTTTGCGATCGGGCCGGACTCCAAAACCGATAGCACTGCCACACGTATCCGATCAGGTCGACCAGAAACTTCCACACAATGTGCATTGTTTATATTCACTTTCACTAGTGTCAGTGTACACGATCCCCAACCCCATCCAACAGTTTACCATCCCCATCCAACAGTTTACCATCCCCATCCAACAGCTCATCTAGTCTGAAACCACATCAGAAATAATGTCTCTACATGCTACAAAAACTATTTAAAAATAAAAACGTAATGGAAAACCAAATCAAAACCATACAAAACATCGCGGGTTGCATCACAGGCTCTGAAGTCTTTTAACTCGTGGGCCTCCTACATAGGTAGCCTACGTAGTATAGTATATATAGTATGTAATTGAGGCCTACGAAAGACGAGACTTCCCAGCCTGTCACCTGTCATCAGCTTCGTTTGTAACGCCAAGTTGACAATGAACACGGGACGCATTCTGATTGGTTGGAAGTTTACAATCGGGGCCGATTTTGCACAGCAGAATAGAACAGGCTCTAATCGCACGATACCGAGCCGATTGCAAATCGGACCGCAGGCAAGCAGTAGTTCTGACGTCATCACGTAGCAATCGGGATCGGATCGCAAACAAAATCGTTGCACAATCGGCATGTATGGCGGGGCCTTAACCTCTTGCTTCCGTCCCGCCTATAATGGATACAGACAACCTTCATTCAAAGAAAAAACGTACCAACAATCATTTCAAGAGCCGTCTCGCTTTCCAGACCGTCATAGGGATAAAGATAAGATAAGATAAGATAAGAATATTTATTAACCAAGTAAAAACGTTACAAGGATTTTGGTGTGGCATGG
>CM072524.1:7715108-7740108 GCA_036898135.1 Oncomelania hupensis | reverse complement strand
AGAGTTTTCAGGGGGTACAAAGGGAGATAAGATCACTCAATTTGAGGATAAAAGGGGAACAACAATGCGAATGGTAAGGGTGCATAAGCAGAGACAAACAGACACACTGGAACGAAAACACGTGCACACACACATACACACACCTACAGACACACACACACACCCACCCCCACACACACACCCCTGATACAAATAAATGGGCAAAACAACAAGTGTTGTACGCACCGACGACAGCGGGCGCACATAATTATGTTAACATTATGTATGCTGAAACACACATGTCCACTCAAATACATATAACCTTGCGCGCACTCGCTCGCACACAAACACACACACAATCATGCACAAACACGCAACGACACACACACACACACACACACTGGGCTAACTGAACTCATATATAAACTAGGAGGGTAGAGCCCATATGACTCACATGCTCCTTATGGAACTCCCAATATTTAACATGAAAATGAGTGCCCCTCCCTTACCGCCCCCCCCCCACCTTAAATAAAAGATTTGGTGGCATTAAAATTCAAAAGTAATACCGACTTTGATCTTTCTATGCTCTTGATCTTGGGAAGACATTGACCTCTGGCTCCAAATACACTCATGTACTATCAAATAAAGTACCGCAAAAGTTGTATTATGTCAACAAAAAATAAACAGCAAAAACCAAACCAAACCCCCCCCCCCCAAAAAAAAAAAAAAAAAAAATCAAACAACCGTGACCTTTTGATAACCTTGACCCTCACGAGTCTCTCATGCATGTCTGATCAAATAACCCAATGTTGTTGCCTACTATGGGTTAAATAAATAACCATTCTACTGTGTATACTTTGTTTTTTTGCAAGGCCTAAAATGACCCTGATTTTGAAGATCAACGCAAAAACGGAACACATATGAAAGATAAATCTATCATCTCTAAATACAACACGTTTGGACTTTCAGTCTCTCAAAGTTTAGGGTCAAGTCAATTCAAAATACCTATACAAACCGACTTTGGGCAGATCCAATGACCTTGACCTTGGAGTGAGGTTGACCAAATTTGCAAAGTATGTGTGTCTCATAAATATCTATCAAGCCTCAAAGAATCTTAAGTAAAATATTAATAATCTAGAAAAAATGTGAAATTTTGTGAAAAATTGTCATTTTTTAAAGTAACAGTTGATGACCCGGTGACCTTGACCTTGAAGTGAAGTCAGCCACTCACTGATCCTTTATGAGGTCTCATGGGAATACACCATCTTACCATGTTTGGTGGTAATAGATGAAATAGGTTCTGAATACGTAGCCATTTTAAAGTGTTTGCACAGACAGACGGCGGACGGCGGATAGACAGACGGTCGTACGGGCATTTTGTTTTGATAACATTTTTGGACGGTTTAGGACTCATCTCACACATAGATTTGTACAAATCTTGAATTTTTTTTAGGGTGGATGGGTGAGTAGGGGGAGGATGGGGAATGCATAGACCCACATTGCTATGCATGCAAATCAAAAAGAATATTCTGGACGTCACACACACACACACACACACACACACACACACACACACACACACACGCACACACACACCCACACACACGCACGCACACAAACACACACGTACCTCGACAATACGGTGATGTTGATCAGGTTCATGGGGATACCGAAGAGGCAGACCAGAATGCTGAGGTATCCGTGTACACCACCGTACCACTTCCAAAACGTCCATAAAACGGAATTGTGAAAGTCCGAAGATGACAACGTGACGTTGGACATCTTGCATTTCACTTCCGACAACAGCTGTTTTAAATTCGGTTGAATTAAACCTTTATCTGACCGCAATTGTCACGGCCTCACGTGAAGCGGAATTTATGTTTCAACATGTTTGGGTTTCACACCTGTAAACACGCACCAGCTGTTTTAACCGTTGCCTAATTAGACAATGGCAATGAGAGGTACTTTACCGCTTGTACTTTTGGCACACTCCAAGAGGAGCTAACTTATTTGAAGATTCATATCCGCTGCCAAAACGAGCACACTTTAGAATGATAATTATTACAACAAAATCCCTTATACTGTGTTTGTTGTATGTACGTAGTTTCTGTACATTACACAGCTAGTTTACGATAACAGTTGTAACCGTCACAGGAATCACACATCTGAAGTCAACAGTACAGCATCTTACAATTTCAGTCCTAGGGTCTGAGATCTTTCACGCTTATCATAGAGAATAAACGGTAACTTTCCCGGAACTAATTTAACTTTTGCAACACTGGCTAAAGAGGAAAAAAAACTTCCCAAATCATAACAAACGTACTTTCAGGATAATAACACACACACACACACACACACACAACCAACAAAAAAACCACACAATGAAATTGCAGAATTTGTTTCTCACATATTCCGAATATCAAAAGGATTTCGATGGTTCGATGTTGCTTTGAGGTGTGATGATCTTTCCAGCAGTTGGTCGATGTGTATTTCGCCGCACAAGCGTGTTGGACACACATAACAACTTATTATAGATCTGTGTTATTTGTAGCTTAAGCTGGTCGCAGGTCGTTCGGCTATCGATTAACGAAGAGCATATTTGTTCACGCACCCGGTGTTTCCTGAACCACAGTTAAGCCTACTGCAGTTTAAAAAAAAAAAAAACTTTGTTGTATGGCGACTAGAATGTGGACGATTCTTTTCATACTGTAAGACTAGTGACGCCCAAAAAAAAAAGAAAGAAAAAAAAAGCCAGTGTTTCCTGAATACTGTTGAGTCTAGTGCCAATTTATGACCATAGGAAGTCGACGTTTTCTTAATACTGTCAGATTAATACAAACGGTTGATTCCAGCAATACATTAATACTTCAGATCAACAAGATCAATATACTGTCGAGCTTCTAAACATTTGTATTGTTTCCAAATGTATGAAGATGGGGCAATAGGCACCGGCAAATAATGATGCTAGCTCTACACAATCTGAATTCTAATTAATAGGTAAAATGTTCACTAAATTATAATTAGTGGACAAAATGTTCACTTTTTATTTCGTGCGCTTGTGTATCTAAGCTACAATAGTTTTCAAATACAAAAGTTTCTGCTCGTCTAGGATTTGGTTTCAACACAATGATACCATTGTCCGTCTGGACTTTCCGTTTCGCAACTGGATGCAAGCGTTCGTCTGGAAATACAACGCCCGATACAGGTAAATTGTTTCTTCTCTTCTGCAGTTCGTAAAAACAAAACAGTTGTTAGTCATCGTAAACACTCTGGACTCTATAGCTTGCAACGCAAAAGCAAGCTAATGTGGTCACTAAGTGTGTTGTTTTGACGTTAAACTCGTTGAGAGCTGCTTGATTACTGACACAGCAAAAGATGACATCAGTGTAATTACTACGACGGATAAAAATTAAATCAACACGCGAAGTACTCTTGTCATTGCTTCACAGCTCCATCACCTGTCATGATCAGTGATGTAGATCTGTTGTTATGATCTTTACACATGAATTGATGAAGAGAGGAAAAAAAAAATGAACAGCCTGTGGGTAATCTCACAGTCGTATAGAAACTGACGCGGGCAGCTTGGAGTGCGTGGAAACTGGCAGGTGAAAATCAAGCAGCTGTCAAAGCCTGTCTTGTCAACGCCACTGTAAAACTTGATCAGTTCCTTCTTCCTCTCTCTTATTTTTTGGTAGCCCCAGGGCTTGGTGTTCCCTGTCAAAATAGAAAACAGTGAAAATGACTCAACAGAATGAATCACAATGCATCAATGTATATCTATATCTATATGAGTGAACAAAAGAGTGAATTGATGAAGCGATATATCAGTCCAGTCTTCAACCATCAATCCAACTTTCAGTCCATCCACCCATCCATCCATTCATCCATCCAATCATCCCAGACTTCTACTTTCCAACAATGGCTCAATTAAAAAAACAACCAAGATGGCAAACCATTTAAATGTATTTCCAGGCATTAAAACACACACACACACACTCACACACACCCACACACACCCACACCCATAAACACACACACACATACAGATGATTTTTTAAAATCTCCAAAAGTACTATCTTTCGTGGACCTGTTTTGTTTCGGTTTAAAATGAAAACGGGGGGGGGGGGGGGGGGGGGGGGGGGGGGGGGGGACATCGGCCACTATCTGAACTATACTCAAGTAAACAGGCAGCAACAACAACAAAATCATTAAAATCGGTTCAGTCAATTTTGAAAGAAAGCGCAACGCAACAAAATGACTTCAGGGACCTTGACCTTTGAGTAAATACGATGCGTAGCATGGGAAGACTACTGCTGGCCACATTCCCAGGTTAAGTCCCCTGGTGACGTTTTTATTGCTGTGGTACTTGAGGTAATATGACAAGCGACAGACCGACCGACATATAGATCCACATTTTGGCTCGGTCTGAATCTCCTCGACTATTTCAAAGTATTTTCAGATCACTGCGGAAACGAAAAAGAGAAGAAGAAGAAAAAAAAAAGGTGAGAATGTAAATGTTATAGCCGCTACAGCTGTTTCCGGTCGACAGCAAACGGCCATTTTAATAATAACTAGTAAACGTAATGCTAGCGATATATCTGTGCCAGCCATCAAAATATATTAGTATGTAAACAGACCCTCATTAAAAACAAAACTAAATAAAGTCGCAGCAAATAATTTAACCGGACCACGTGAAATGTGGCTACTCTTTGTGCAACAACTTCATTTGTGAAGCATAGAAAGTTGTAACGCAGGAATGTGACAGTTTGGTCACGGGAGGAAATAAAAAAGGAGTTGCGGCGGCAATTTGCCACGTGACATTTTGTCACACTTGATAAAAAATTACAGGTAACGTACCGCTTAAATTTGAAGGAAATTAATGTTGTATAAAGAATATGGCTAGTGACAATAAGTCATAAGAGACGGCGTCGTTGATCGAAAACATTTCACTGGCTTTCTATTTGTGTATGCGATTGCATGGCAGTTGTAGCAAAAGCGTAACACATCTTCAATGGCCCCAATTCGAAGGCATTGTTTACTGTTGGCCAACAAGAGTTTACCATAAAATTCGCATTGTTATTACATCACACCGTGGGCTGTCCTTGCTCAAACCAACCGCTAAAGAATGAATTTTCCATTTCCGGTCTGACAGAGTGATTTCCCTTATTTAACGGTACTTCGATACCATAGCCGTTTAGCTTTGACCCTATTTCTGAGTGTACCACGCGATTTGTAAAAAAGCGTCTTTGGTCTGGGGTAGGGTAGAGTCTATTTTATCAATCTAAAATAAAAACCCTACGAGCAATAGTCTTTTTTTTTGACGGGTTCTGTCTTTTATCGGCTTTGGTAGCTGCTATTTTTAGCTCCAGGATGTTGGCTGGTAAGCCAACGGCTGTTGCTATTAATAGGTAAAAAAAATAAATTACGGAATTAATTCTTTTTTAAAAAATAACTGTACCTTCGAAAGAGTTTTTTTGTTGTTTGTAAGCTTTTTTTCCCAGTGGGACAACACTCACTGTGAATGTTAAAAGAATCTGTGGAGGGAGCGTGTTCACAGTTTGTCTACATGCTGGAAGTAAATTCTGGGCAGCAATTTAGAGCCCAAACTGCTGACAGATCTTTTGATTTATCGACATGAAATGAAATAGAATTTTAACGAAAAGGTAATAACATCCCTTCCTTTCCCTTGGTCCGTGAATTCAATTAAATTAAAATTTAAAAAAAATAAAATAAAATAAAAATTACTGCAGGTTTAGCGGAAATTAACGGCTTTGCGGAAATGAACGGTTAACATTTTTAAAACAGATATATTTAAACAAAATAAATACAATTGAAACCAAAAGACAACAACTGTAAGTACCAACAAAGAAATGGATTGTTGTAATTAAACACAGTTTTTAATATTGGTTCACACACACACACACACTCACCTCTCTCTCTCTCTCTCTCTCTCTCTCTCTCTCTCTCTCTCTCTCTCTCTCTCTCTCTGATTGTTAGTGTGGCTATCACGCACACATTATTATATCCATACACACACACCCACGTCCTTCCTCCCTCTCTCTGTCTCTCTCTCTCTCTCACTCTCTCTGTCTCTGTCTCTCTCTCTCTCTCTCTCTCTGATTAGTAGTGTGGCTATCACGCGCAAATTATTATATCCATACACACACACACACACGACCCCCCCTCCTCCTCCTCTCTCTCTCTCTCTCTCTCTCTTATTAGCCTATTTATCATGAGTAGCAACTAATTCCAACACCCACCCACCCACCCCCATATTCACCGCAACCCTTCCTTAGCGCCCCCTCCACTGTTTCATTTTCAACGCCAGCAGCAACAAGCGACATTCATTAATATCGTATCACCTCCATCAAATTAATAGTACCCTTCAGACCTGGAATCAGCCTCAAACGACAGCAATTATATCAGTAACGCTTCTAAGAATTCAAATAGGAATCGTGATTGAACTCACAAGTAGGGTTGGAAAGCATTATTCAGCTGGAATATTCCGAGTTAGTTTTTCTTAATGAACAATTAATTGTACCCTTTTGACCACAAGCAGACTCAAACGACTGTCATATTTAAAATTAAGCATATTATGTTAGACTATCAATGACATTAGTAACGCTTAGATGACTCCAAATAGGAATCATTATCGAATCGACGAGCAGCATTAGAAAGCATAGTTGGGCGTTAGGTTTGTTAATATAAAATTAATGACGAGCAAGTGCTCGTCATCACCGCTAACAATGTTAATAGTAATCCTCCTTCTATTCCTCCCTCTCCTGCTCCTCTTTCTCCTCCTCCTCCTCCTCATCATCATCATCACCCCGAAAAAATACCATTAACGCCAAATAACAAAAACAATAACACACATTGTAATCGCTTCGGGCTAAAATAAATAACATTGCAGCTGCAACTACAATAATGACAGGATTCGTTTAACTTCGCCCAATAGTTTGTTTGTGTTTTAAAGCGTAGGACGGGGTGATACCATCAACATCAACCACATAATCACCGTCACCACTACCACCACCACCACCTCCATCACCTCTAACCCTCCTCGTGTCACCACAACCACCATAAAAAAACCCACCTCCAGCATCAGCACCACCACTAACACCATCTCGACCACCATGGTCGTCACCGTAACCACCTCTACCGTCGCATCCCCCAACAGCAAACATTCTAAAATCGCTTCGCTTTAATTCAAGCTCTTTGCAAACGGCATGAACTGCAAGCTGTAATTACACGTTGTTGTGTACCGTTTTCCTATAATTATCTGCAGAGGTTTGCTGCAATGGAGCATGATGAGCACACGGGCTCCGCAGTTCAAAGTTTTAGCTGACTGCATGAGTATCTAGTCCCTTAAGCTGTACGGTTGTTGGGTGGGGCGGAGGGGATAGAGGGAAGGATAGAAATAAGGAAAAAAAAGCAAACATCGGCTCTCCTCCATTTCAGCCAGCTCCGTCCAAAGAGGTTATTCGGTCGGTCGGACGCCGTTGTTCAACTTGGTAAGAAGATCAGGCAACCTGAATCATACAGGCAAACGTTTTATGTGGTTCTGAAGAGTCCATAGGCTACATAGGCTACATAGGCTGTACCTCCGTCCTCTTTAGGTGGAAATTCAGAGCAAAAATTCTCTAAGCACTGGAGTTTCCCGCTCCATTAGCAAAATCATCGATCCATCCTTTGTTGCCTTTGAATCGTCGATCCATCCTTTGTTGCCTTTGAATTGTCATTAACATTTAAGATTGAAAAAAAAATAAATGAAAGGGTGATCAAAATATTGCATTTATTTATTTATTTATTTATTTGTAACATTCATGATATTAAAACAAAATACTGCATTTAATAAATAAATGATCGAATAAAGAAATGGATGCCTAAATGCTGGGAAATTTAAACTGCTAACATCAAACCTATTCTGTATAGCATTCTATCTACTCTGCATAGCACTTTTTATTTTGTATAGCATTTATTCTGCGTAGCATTCTCTCTATTTGTCACGAACTGGCTAGCTTTAACGCTGCACATTTACTATTTAGCCTTGTGTAGTTTTTGTAATAGTAGAGAGTCAGTATAGTACACAGCAGCAATTACAGCACACAGCGAGCCACCCACATCGCAGTGAGTCAGCACTTGAGTTTTGAATCGGACCGTTTTAACCAATCAGAGCAGGCTAAGTGGGTAGAGCAGTTTTGACTGTGTCAAATCTTAGCGCAGTTTGAATCAGTCGTGTGTGAGACGAGGTAGAGTCAACATCTCCACAGCTAGAGAAATCTCTACACTCATAGACCAGGAAGCAGGACTTTGAAATCTTAGAATTCTCTCAAGTCATCACGGGCCTGAACTTGTCAAACAGGTAAATGAACACCCTTCTGTTTCATCGTGATATATTTATATTATTGTGGAAATTATGTTTGTGGAATTTGCTATGCATAAATGTGAATTGTTAATCCGAATTTGCCGTACCACGTGGAAGAGCCGAGCACGAGGCGAAACACGACCGGTTGCGCCGCCATGTTGTATACCATACGGAACCACTGTTGTTTAACTTATATGTATGTTTGCAGACCAGTGGCTGTACCACTGAATGTTTATATTATTATTAATTCTGTATGTGTATAGTTAGACACGATTGATATTTATGTATGTATAGGAATTTAGAGTTGAGATTCCAGTGGAACCCGGAAGTAGCAGAATGTTCGTCGCTTATGTATAGAGATGTGGAGCTATCACTGAGGGCTACTTGGCTTTCAGTGAGACGCTCTGCACAAACCGATTATTCAGGGTTGTGCAGAATTTCGTCTCTTATATTACAGACGAGCAGGCGAGCTATCCCGAGCTATCCCGAGCTATCCTGTGTGCCCCACTCCACAGAAACGACTAGTTGGTTGAGGAGACTCTACCGCACAAGACGGAAAGAGATACCCGAAGAAACACCCTGTCAGACCCCACAGCGTGGCAAGGGAACCCAACTACACAACTACAAAGGTGGACCAGAAGCTACCTCACAGAAGGACTTCGAACCCCCACTCATGAGTTAAGTGCATAACACGAAGGTGCACTTAAACTGATCATAACAGGACCACAGTAGTCCAACTCTTCAGAAACTGTAAAACGGACCACAGTAGTCCAAATCTACATGAGATATTATAGCAAGTGCCCGAGGAAGATATAACAGCTGCCTAGACTATCAGCGATCGAACTCTTAGCATTGAAAGAGACTTTTTAAGTTAGATTAGTACTTAGAGAATCTTGTATAGAGTAGAAGAAATAAATGTGTGATTTTAACTGTTATCAAGTGGCTGGACTACATATGATTCATAGCCGTGTGAAAGCTAGTGTGACAGTATTCTTTTACCATTTTTCTATCTATTTCTGTACCCCAACCTTAACACAGAACGAGCTAAACAAATAAATTTATTAAAGTAATTCATAGGGTGACTTACTAGCAGTTCCCACCGAATAAACGTGAGGGTCCATAATTCCATTGTGCAGAGCCCATAAAAACCCCGCGTGACACTATTAGGTGTAGCATTCTCCCTATTCTGAATAGCACTCTTTATTTTGTATAGTATTCTCCCTATAGCGTATAGCATTCTCTCTATTCTGCATAGCATTCTCCCTATAGTATATAGAATTCTCTCTATAGTGTATAGAATTCTTCTTTAATACTGTATAGCGTTCTCCTTATTCGACATAGCAATCTCCACATAGGGTATAGCATTCTCCCCTTACTGTATAGCATTCTCCCTTTACTGCATACATGTAGCATTCTCCCTATACTGTATAGCATTCTCACTATCGTGCATAGCATTCTTCCTTAATACTGTATAGCGTTCTCCCTATATTGTATAGCATTCTCCCTATACTCTATTGCATTCTCCCTATACTGTACAGCATTCTCCCTATACTGTATAGCACTCTCCCTATTCTGTATAGCATTCTCCCTATTCTGTATAGCATTTTCCTTAAACCTTAACAACAGCACCAAACCCTGTTCCTTGTGTTGCGTGTGTATACTCCATCGGGCGCCAAAGGCAAGTCAGTATACAATGTGCCTGCCGCAACCACAGTTTGTTTTCCATTTAAAATGAGCTGATTTGTTGCTTTAAACGCAGGTGCGGATTTTCTGGCACCAGTGGCAGCCACACTCAAATAGAAGATTCAGAGAGATCGTCTCTGTGATGCGTCACAGGGACCTAGCCCCCCTATTATCATAGACGCATCACCAAATTACCACATTTCAATGTATTCATATGTCACCAAGAAGAGAATGTATTTCTGACTCTGGCGCACAAAATGGAAACAGAAATTATTATTATCGTTAGGGTTTACTTTGTCCTTAATGACTCTTTGTTCGGTGTTCACGTCCATTCCATGTTGCCTCAAACACTCAGTGCTTTCTACAGTCAAACGGGTACAAGGTGATAATTATGCCGACATAAAATACACAACGCCGACAGGCAGGGATAGGAGGAGAGGCAGAGAGTGGGAGATGGCCAAACAGACATTTACGCACCTCTCCTTCCCACCCCCCTCCCACGACCACCCACTCACATGCATGCAGGCATGCACTCACACACACACCTACACACACACACACACACACCTATATTTGTACATCACAAATGGGTTCATTTAAGAATGTAGGAATCGGAAAGTAATTTTTTTGATGGAAAAGGGTTAGGGCAAGGGTTAAGGATAGCTCTGCAACTAACCCTTATCCGAACCCTTTGCTAAAACGTTGACCTAGTTCGTCTCCTATAGGCGACGAATAAGTCTAATTTTCTTCAAAATTTCTCCTAAAATTGACTGTATTTTCTCCGTCCCGGATAGAGCACTCCTGTGTACTTAAAACACTCTCATGCACTGCCGTTCTAGCGAACCCAGCATTACATGACATGATTATTGCTTTAGGTCCAGCGGACTCTTCCGAGCCAAATCAGGACCGGACATCCCCTGATCCGCATAAAAGATCTGCTGAAACAACCCTAGTGGTAAAACTGAAGGCTCCCCACCAGCCAGTCACTTTACAATAAAGACATCCCACGCAGGGGACGCTGAGGCTATACTCTAATTTATCGAACCCCCGTTTAAAAAAAAACCAAATAGAATACAAACATCATTATAAATTATCAACAAAACATATACATATAAAATGCCTACATTGCTAAATAATAACATCATAGGAAGACCTAGTGACCACCTGGCAGAAAGCGTCCAATATTCCCAAGCTGATCCAACAGACCTCTCACACAAATAAGGAGTCTTGTCCCGGAAGAGTTTTCAAGAAAAAAGGTAGGTGACTGGTCTAGCGAAGAAGAAGATAGTATAGCAGATTGATAGAACAGAGCAGGAATGAGAAAGAACAAATGAGGAAGACAACGACAGTGGAAATTTAAAGCACTAAATTTCCAGAAAATGGGGATTTTATTTATACTGAAACCCCCAGCACCCCAACGGCGGAAGCGAACCAGACATAGCGGCTTCCTGAGAAAAGCGATGACGGCCTACTAGCGCCAAAACCGAAAGTTACCATTATCAAGAGATAATTGAAATCAACACGTGTTCTGTGTAATTTACAGAGATACCGGTAATTCACGGTGTTAATTAATAATTAACAGTATATGCCACGCCTTCCTAGCACCCAAACCTGATAATTACAAATATCATGAGATAATTACAAATTAATATTATAGGAAAATTACAATTATTAGGGGATAATTACAACTATCAAGGGATAATTACAATTATCATTGAAAAATTACAAATATCTTTGCGTGATCATGTTTAATTTTTAGTTTTGGCTCTAGCAATCCGTCTGGAATTGGGCCCAAACCCAAAATGGTAATTTTCCCTTGATAATGACAATTTTTACGTGTTAATTGTAAATATGTCGTTGATATTTTGTTTATCAGGCTTTGGCGCTAGTAGGCCGACACAATGGGAATTACACAGAACACGTGTTAATTACTGTAATCACTGATACCTGTAAATTAACGTTTTGGCGCTAGTAAACCCCCTTAGTCAGAATTACGCATGATCACGTAAACATTGAAATTATGAAATGATCATTTTAATTATCAAGTGAAAATTACAATTTTTGGTTTTGGAGGCCAAAACGGAAAATTAAACATGATCACGCAAAGGGTTTTTACACTCTTTTAAAGGTAACCCTTGATAATTGTAATTATCATGTGATATTTGTAATTATCTCATGATATTTGTAATTATCAGGTTTTGGCGCTAGTAGGCCGTCATAGTTAGCACCATAACGGTAGCAGCCGTGAGCGCTATGTATCATGGTTTTGGAAATGAAATGATTCATAAAGCTTGCTCCCGCTGTGCCATCGAGGATCCACTGCCGCTGCACAATCGAGGATCCATTTGACTTGGTTAATGCCACTGTGCTATGGCTTTAACCAGCCAACAAAATAAAATAGGAACATCTCTCTCAAATAAGAGTCTTACATCTTGCTTTGAGTGGGGCTTGCCACTGGATCTGCACCTGCCTCTAAAAGCAACACATTAACTCATTAACTACGAAAATAACTCCCATTGCGGCGGAATGACACGGCAGTCCTTAGAAGCCCGATTGAAGCTACACACGCCAATAGGCGGCGGGGGAGGGAGAGTGAGGGTACCAAGAGAAAGAAGAAAGGTGGGCAGACTAGAGGGGGGGGGAAGCTCAAATTAAGAAAAAGCGTGGTATCAAACAGGCCACGTAGCACTAAACAACCACATTAATGCTAATATTTAAAAACTGATTAAGATTGAACATCCAATACGATTACCAATTGAAATCCATAGACATATCTACCAAAAAAGAAACATACCAAATCTTCAAACATATAAAAGAAAAAACGACGTGCCGCCAGAAGAATCAGAAGAAGAAGAATCAAGAACCAAGAAAGACAGATAAATCAAGAAAAGTAACCATACTAAAATCTATTGTTACTTAAAAACACTCTTAAGAGACTGAGAGACAGAGAGAAACTATTCAGCCACTACAGATAAAAACTTACTCGAGCTCGAGAGAGTACCTAGAAAGCAAAGAAGATGTGAGAAATTTGACGATATGCAGAATAGATTCCCATGAGACATCTTGAAAAAGACAAACACCTCCTCGCTCACCCTCAGAACATGTCAGAAACAACCAAAGAGAGACAGAGGATGTGACGGCAAGAACCAGAGAGTGAACTCAGAGAGAGAATTTCTGAGACACCATGTCAAGGAAGTGAGAGAGAGTAGAAAAGACTAGTGAAAGTCTCGACGCTCCTAGGCCTCATAATTAAAGCTGGAGGAAGTGCAACTTTTTTCATCGACTGCAAGTATATCTTAACGATTATCCTACAGCATCCGAACACTGACAAATGGACCCGGAAAACAGAAAACGGACGTATTTTGGACAAAATGTGAGCATCTTTACCGTGCTCCAAAAATGGACAGAATGACATCGGCGCCAGTCATCCCTACCCGATTTGACTCAGGCTACGCGCAATTTCGCACCGACGCAGCGACTTAGGCCTCGGAGCAGTACTGCTACAGCGCGACCCAAGAATGAAGAGACGCTATTCCCTGTCGCCTACGCCAGCAGAAAATGTGAACGCCGAGACCCTCTACGCCACGTCGGAGAAAGAATGGACTAGTCTGGGCCATACAGAAATTCCAAGACTCTACCTGTCCACTACACAAACCAAACCACATCGCAATGATATCCTCCAAGTCTTTGAACTCTCGCCTGATGCGATTACTCTACGCATTGTGAGTCATTTCAACACCCCGACTACCTCAGTCGTGTGTGGAGATGCCCCCACAACTAAGGGCCACAGCACCAGAATTCGTCCCGGTCACTTGAAGCGCACTAGTTGTCATAGTAATACTGTAGTCTACATTGCACTTTAGAGCAACATTGTGTTGTACTGTCACGAACTGGCTCAGTAGTAACTCGCTTCTTTTTTTTTCAGTATGTGAGTCTTGTAACATGAGAAGTTAGACTATTACGCCAGTAATTAAATGTAACAGAGAGTATTAAATTTACACAGCAGCAAGTAAATTACACAGCAGACCACACACCGCGAGCCCGACCCACATCGCAGTGAGTCAGCACTTGAGCTTTGAATCGGACCGTTTTAACCAATCAGAAGCAGGCTCAGTGGGTAGAGCAGTTTGACTGTGTCAGAGCCTAGCACAGTTTGAATCAGTCGTGTGTGAGACGAGGTAGAGTCAACATCTCCACAGCTAGAGAAATCTCTACACTCATAGACCAGGAAGCAGGACTTTGAAATCTTAGAATTCTCTCAAGTCATCACGGGCCTGAACTTGTCAAACAGGTAAATGAACACCCTTCTGTTTCATCGTGATATATTTGTATTATTGTTGAAATTATGTTTGTGGAATTTGCTATGCATAAATGTGAATTATTAATCCGAATTTGCCGTACCACGTGGAAGAGCCTACCACGAGGCGAAACACGACCGGTTGCGCCGCCATGTTGTATCCCGTACGGAACCACTGTTGTTTAACTTATATGTATGTTTGCAGACCAGTGGCTGTACCACTGAATGTTTATAATATTATTAATTCTGTATGTGTATAGTTAGACACGATTGATATTTATGTATGTATAGGAATTTAGAGTGAGATTCCAGTGGAACCCGGAAGTAGCAGAATGTTCGTCGCTTATGTATAGAGATGTGGAGCTATCACTGAGGGCTACTTGGCTTTCAGTGAGACGCTCTGCACAAACCGATTATTCAGGGTTGTGCAGAATTTCGTCTCTTATATTACAGACGAGCAGGCGAGCTATCCCGAGCTATCCCGAGCTATCCTGTGCACCCCACTCCACAGAAACGACTAGTTGGTTGAGGATCCTCTACCGCACAAGACGGAAAGAGCGGCCTTGAAAGACACCCTGTCAGACCCCACAGCGTGGCAAGGGAACCCAACTACACAACTACAAAGGTGTACCAGAAGCTACCTCACAGAAGGACTTCGACCGCACCATAAGAAAGTTAAGTGTACACCCGAAGGTGCACTTAAACTGATCATAACAGGACCACAGTAGTCCAACTCTTCAGAAACTGTAAAACGGACCACAGTAGTCCAAATCTACATGAATCTATAGCAAGTGCCCGAGGAAGATATAACAGCTGCCTAGACTATCAGCGATCGAACTATTAGCAGTGACTGAGACTTTTTAAGTTAGATTAGTACTTAGAGAATCTTGTATAGAGTAGAAGAAATAAATGTGTGATTTTAACTGTTATCAAGTGGCTGGACTACATATGATTCATAGCCGTGTGAAAGCTAGTGTGACAGTAATCTTTTACCATTTTTCTATCTATTTCTGTACCCCAACCTTAACACAGAACGAGCTAAACAAATAAATTTATTAAAGTAATTCATAGGGTGACTTACTAGCAGTTCCCACCGAATAAACGTGAGGGTCCATAATTCCATTGTGCAGAGCCCATAAACCCCACGTGACACTTTAATTGGCGAGCCTAGCTAGGATCTGTGTAATAGGAATTGGGTATAACCGGATCTAAGTACAATAAAATTAGATAACAGTAGGAGTAGTAGAATAACTTAGAATAGTGGTAACAAGGACTGATCAGTTGGGTGCACTATTCTTTAGTTAAAAACTTTTTTGCTTCAAATATTTTTGTGCCTGTATGTTGCATTGTTCTTTTGCAGGTTTTGCTTAAATAACTGTTGTATGCCATTTGACTCTTGTTTTATTCTATTATTGATTGCGAATTTGATTGTCTTTGCATTGTTGTTATTGACTTGCAATATTGCTAGTGTTTTGGTATTCCACGTGATTCAGAGGTTGTTCATAGACACGTTTGGCAATGTCGGACCCAGTGGCCTTGAGATTGCGTTTCAAGGAATTAGGGGAAGCTTTACACTTAGCAGGGGGAGACCTAATTGCGTATATCAATGCAGAGGTAGAGAAGCAGGAGGCTAAGGCAGAGAGGGCAGCAGAGAGAGAGGCAAAGAAATTAGAAGCAGAGCAGAAGAAACTAGAGTTAGAAGCAGCAAGAGAGCAAAAGAAACTGGAACTAGAAGCAGAGCAGAAGAAATTAGAAGCAGAGCAGAAGAAATTAGAGGCAGAGAGAGAAACGAGGAAATTAGAAGCAGAACAGAAGAAGGTAGCAGCAGAGAGAGAAGCAGAAGTTAGGAGATGGGAGTATGAGAGGGCAGAAAAAGAAAAAGAAAGACAGCATGAGTTAGAGCTAAGAAGATTGGGATCAGGAGCTTCAAGTTCTTCCTCAACCCCTCCCCACTCAGATCAGCTAGAGGTAGCACCCAACCCCGTACAAGGAATGTCATTTCCACTGGGAACATTCAATGAGAGAGAAGAAGGTCTAGATCTCTATCTGACTAGGTTTGAGCGTCTAGCAACAGAGTACAAACTAGATCCCACTCATTGGTCTTTTAAGCTTAGTCAAGGGCTTAGAGGAAAGGCTTATGACATCTACAGTAAGCTACCGACTGACAGAGTGACTGACTATCACAAAGTAAAAGAGGCACTCCTAACGGGATTCGAACTAACAGGAGAATGCTACCGGCAAAAGTTCCGCACCAATCGGAGAGTGAAAGGAGAGAGCTATGCGCAGTTCGCGGATCGGTTGTCCACAACGCTGGATAAGTGGATTAGCCAGTCAGCCACGGCTAAGACGTATGATGGACTGACAGAACTGTTAGTATGGGAACAGCTACGGGAAACCATGACCCCCGAGCTGAGGACATTCTCAGTAGAGCAGGGCGCGGAAAGACTGGAAGATCTGGTCAAGGTCGCAGATAGGTACGTGGCCGCACACGGAGAAGCCAAGAGCTTCAGGCGAGACCTAAAGCCTAACGGGAAAGAGGCACAGAAACGAAGCCCTAACCGGGAAGAGCGCACCGCGAATAAGCCGAATAACCCCAGACCTGGGCAGAATAAAGGACCCAACACGGAATTCGGGAAAAGAGGTCCTGCAGAACAGAGACGGTATTGTTCGTTCTGCAACAGAAACAATCACTCCACCGCAGAATGTTTCAAGTTGGCCGCACAACGTAGGGAAGAGCGCGAAAGCCGGCCAGCGCACAGAGTTCTAACTCAAAGCAGCGGTAACAAGCCACACACTATCGGAGATCACCCATCGGTGACAGACACGGTCAAGGTCAACGGAAAAGAAGCGAACTGTCTGTATGACACAGGTCTATCATACGACGCGATAGTTAGCGAATCTCTTGTATCGCGCGCGGACTTGACAGACAAGACAGTCGACTTACAAGGAGCAGACTTGACGAAACCGACGACTACTTGCCCAATAGCATGGATCGAAGTAGAGAGTAGGTACGTCACAGGACGAATCCAAGCAGCTGTTTTACAGAAACCCCTGTATGATCTAGTGCTAGGTTGTAGGTATGTGTTCTTAGGCACGCCCCCAAAACTGTAGAGATAGCTGCAGTGCAAACCAGGGCCCAAGCTAAAACCCAACCACCCCAGCCCGAGTTCGCTCCGAATCCAGGACTCGAAGAGATCAAAACAGCACAGAAAGAAGACACCTCGATAGCGAAGTGCTTCCAGAAGCTACCCAAGGCGCACACACCCCCGCACAAGGGAGACTTCTACATGGAAGAGGGAGTTCTACATCGACAAGGAGATGGAGATCACACCCAACTAGTACTACCAGCCACCCTTCGAGCCCAAGTACTAGAACTAGGCCACAGCATGCCACTCAGCGGACACATGGGAATTGGAGCCACAGTGCAGAGAATCAGCGCACACTACTATTGGCCAGGAATCACGGAGGATGTCAAGCGCTACGTGAAATCTTGCCACCAATGTCAACGATATTCCCCGCGACATCACACCGTACCAGTTACCTTAGGACCATCGGTAGTAGTCGGCGTGCCATTCCAGCAAGTCTCAGTAGACATAGTAGGACCACTGCCCATGACCAAGAAGCGGAACAGATTTCTACTCACACTCGTCGACGCATGTACGATGTGGTGCGAAGCAGTCCCGTTGCCAGCGATCGACACCAAGAAGATTGCAGATGCACTCATCGCCATCTTTACCAGAGTCGGATTCCCGGACAGCATTAGAACGGACAACGGATCTCAGTTCACCGGCCGCCTGATGCAAGACGTGTTCGAGTTGATACAAGTTCATCACATTCGCACACCACCATACCACCCAGCCAGCAACGGACAAGTAGAAAGACTGAATGGAACCCTTCTCACCATCCTCAGGAAAGTCGCCGACGACAATCCAGAAGCGTGGGACACCTACGTGAATGCGGCACTGTTCGCATACCGAGAAACGCCCCATGCAGCCACAGGCTACACCCCGTCAACATTGCTATTCGGCAGACCTCTAGCAGGACCGCTAGAAGCCCTACGCAGAAGTTGGACGGAGGCCAAGATAGACGACACACCAAGAGGTGCCACCAAGTACGTCGCAGACCTGCAGGAAACCCTCAAAGCAACGTGGAAGAAAGCTGGTGAAGCACTGAAGAAGGCAAGAGCCCGTCAGGCGAAGTACTACAACCGCCACGCGAAGGACAGAGAACTGCAAGTCGGCGATCAAGTGCTACTCTTACTTCCAAGTGGAACCAACAAGCTGGACATCGCTTGGAGAGGACCGTACCGGGTGACTGCCAAGAAATCCAAGACAGTCTACCAAGTAGAGGTGAACGGGAGAGCCCGATACCACCACATCAATCTCCTCAAGAAGTATACCGACAGACCAGCGACCCCCGGCACACACACATGGATGGCCATCGCCATCGCGGAAGAAGTTCATCCCCAACTACCCCAGCATCGCCGTACCACTGACAAATGGAACCCGGAAAATCGCCCCGGACAAAGTAGTTTGGACAGCGGAATGTGAGACAGCATTCCAAACACTCAAGGACAGAATGACATCGGCGCCAGTACTCCACCTACCCGATTTGACCCAGCCATTCGTTCTTCGCACCGACGCAAGCGACGTAGGCCTCGGAGCAGTACTGCTGCAGCGCGACCCCAAGAATGCAGAGACGCTATTCCCTGTCGCCTACGCCAGCAGAAAATTGAGACCCGCCGAGACCCACTACGCCACGTCGGAGAAAGAATGTCTTGGACTAGTCTGGGCCATACAGAAGTTTCAACTCTACCTGTATGGGACCCACTTCACAGTTCAGGTGGACCACCAACCACTATCGTTCCTGGCAGCCTCCAAGTCTTTGAACTCTCGCCTGATGCGATGGGCACTCACCCTTCAAGCATACTCATTCCAAATCGAGTACATCCCCGGCAAAGAGAACCACGGAGCCGACTACCTCAGTCGCCATCTCGTGGAGGACACAGCAGCTGTCGCCCACCCAACACAACTAAGGGCCACAGCACCAGAATTCGTCCCCGCCCAGTAATACCCTGTCACTAGTGTCCATAGCTACCTGGCACAGCATTGCAGCTCAGGTAGAGCAACTTAATTAGTTTGTAAATAGGACCCTAGGATAGTGCAGTGTAAACTAGGCTCTGTAGTAGAAAAAGGTCGAATCCAGTAGTCATCGCCTTTTTTCAGTTGAGGGAGCCTGTCACGAACTGGCTAGTTTAACTCTGCTTATTGACTATTTAGCCATGTGTAGCTTAGAAGCAGCAAGTAAATTACACAGCAGCAAGTAAATTACACAGCAGACCCACACACCCGCGAGCCCGACCCACATCGCAGTGAGTCAGCACTTGAGCTTTGAATCGGACCGTTTTAACCAATCAGAAGCAGGCTCAGTGGGTAGAGCAGTTTGACTGTGTCAGATCTTAGCACAGTTTGAATCAATCGTGTGTGAGACGAGGTAGAGTCAACATCTCCACAGCTAGAGAAATCTCTACACTCATAGACCAGGAAGCAGGACTTTGAAATCTTAGAATTCTCTCAAGTCATCACGGGCCTGAACTTGTCAAACAGGTAAATGAACACCCTTCTGTTTCATCGTGATATATTTGTATTATTGATGAAATTATGTTTGTGGAATTTGCTATGCATAAATGTGAATTATTAATCCGAATTTGCGGGACCACGTGGAAGAGCCTACCACGAGGCGAAACACGACCGGTTGCGCCGCCATGTTGTATCCCGTACGGAACCACTGTTGTTTAAACTTATATGTATGTTTGCAGACCAGTGGCTGTACCACTGAATGTTTATAATATTATTAATTCTGTATGTGTATAGTTAGACACGATTGATATTTATGTATGTATAGGAATTTAGAGTGAGATTCCAGTGGAACCCGGAAGTAGCAGAATGTTCGTCGCTTATGTATAGAGATGTGGAGCTATCACTGAGGGCTACTTGGCTTTCAGTGAGACGCTCTGCACAAACCGATTATTCAGGGTTGTGCAGAATTTCGTCTCTTATATTACAGACGAGCAGGCGAGCTATCCCGAGCTATCCCGAGCTATCCTGTGCACCCCACTCCACAGAAACGACTAGTTGGTTGAGGATCCTCTACCGCACAAGACGGAAAGAGCGGCCTTGAAAGACACCCTGTCAGACCCCACAGCGTGGCAAGGGAACCCAACTACACAACTACAAAGGTGTACCAGAAGCTACCTCACAGAAGGACTTCGACCGCACCATAAGAAAGTTAAGTGTAACTTAAACTGATCATAACGGACCACAGTAGTCCAACTCTTCAGAAACTGTAAAACGGACCACAGTAGTCCAAATCTACATGCAATCTAGAAGCAAGTGCCCGAGGAAGATATAACAGCTACCTAGACTATCAGCGATCGAACTATTAGCAGTGACTGAGACTTTTTAAGTTAGATTAGTACTTAGAGAATCTTGTATAGAGTAGAAGAAATAAATGTGTGATTTTAACTGTTATCAAGTGGCTGGACTACATATGATTCATAGCCGTGTGAAAGCTAGTGTGACAGTATCTTTTACCATTTTTCTATCTATTTCTGTACCCCAACCTTAACACAGAACGAGCTAAACAAATAAATTTATTAAAGTAATTCATAGGGTGACTTACTAGCAGTTCCCACCGAATAAACGTGAGGGTCCATAATTCCATTGTGCAGAGCCATAAACCCCACGTGACACTTTAATTGGCGAGCCTAGCTAGGATCTGTGTAATAGGAATTGGGTATAACCGGATCTAAGTACAATAAAATTAGATAACAGTAGGAGTAGTAGAATAACTTAGAATAGTGGTAACAAGGACTGATCAGTTGGGTGCACTATTCTTTAGTTAAAAACTTTTTTGCTTCAAATATTTTTGTGCCTGTATGTTGCATTGTTCTTTTGCAGGTTTTGCTTAAATAACTGTTGTATGCCATTTGACTCTTGTTTTATTCTATTATTGATTGCGAATTTGATTGTCTTTGCATTGTTGTTATTGACTTGCAATATTGCTAGTGTTTTGGTATTCCACGTGATTCAGAGGTTGTTCATAGACACGTTTGGCAATGTCGGACCCAGTGGCCTTGAGATTGCGTTTCAAGGAATTAGGGGAAGCTTTACACTTAGCAGGGGGAGACCTAATTGCGTATATCAATGCAGAGGTAGAGAAGCAGGAGGCTAAGGCAGAGAGGGCAGCAGAGAGAGAGGCAAAGAAATTAGAAGCAGAGCAGAAGAAACTAGAGTTAAGTTAGAAGCAGCAAGAGAGCAAAAGAAACTGGAACTAGAAGCAGAGCAGAAGAAATTAGAAGCAGAGCAGAAGAAATTAGAGGCAGAGAGAGAAACGAGGAAATTAGAAGCAGAACAGAAGAAGGTAGCAGCAGAGAGAGAAGCAGAAGTTAGGAGATGGGAGTATGAGAGGGCAGAAAAAGAAAAAGAAAGACAGCATGAGTTAGAGCTAAGAAGATTGGGATCAGGAGCTTCAAGTTCTTCCTCAACCCCTCCCCACTCAGATCAGCTAGAGGTAGCACCCAACCCCGTACAAGGAATGTCATTTCCACTGGGAACATTCAATGAGAGAGAAGAATATTACATACCAGGGAAGAAGAAAAAAAAGAAGAAGAAAACATGTATTAAACAACAATCACGCTGCACTCGACACACCCAGACTAAAGATGTGTGGATCACTTGTAAAGATGTTTGCCGAAAGTCTTCCCGGTTTGTGGTTTCTACCCTGCTTTTTCGCCACCATTGTAATGCCCCGAAACCAGTGTACACTGTGCGCCCAACGGCTGCAAGGGGCGCTTCGGGCGGCTGGAGTTCGATCTTGTATCCGTCAGCGCCTTGAGCAGCGCTTGAGCTGGAAATTCGCTATTTAAGAACGATTTCATCAAATGGATACAAAACATCTCCACTATGCAATTAAAGATTTCTGTATGCAAAAAAAGTGATAAATGTGTGTAATGTGTAGATAAGAGTGTTCGTAATTTGTGAGATGTTATACGTTGGTTACAGATCGCCGCGCTTTGAGTCTCATTTAGGAATAAAGCGCGTAGCGCATCCATTATTATTATTATTATTATTATTATTATTATTATTATTATTATTATTATTATTATTATTATTATTATTATTATTATAATACTACAACATCGGTCAAGGTATAGGTCAAACTATAGATTAAAATCCATGTTAAGACAACGGTCCTTGTAATCATAAGATGGATTGACTCATTCAGACGTGATCCAAAGCCTCACCAAAAAAAAAAATCTAAAAACAAATTACATTCCGTAGTAGCGCTTATACTGCCAATGCCTTACAAGAAGTAGAATGGCAGAGTTAAATTCAACGGAACTAATTTGTAAACAAAATACCTCATCCTCGTTTACTACATAATTTATTAAGATACAAGATTACGAAGTGATTATTTCTACACTCGTAAGATTTGGTGCCAATTAAGGTGTCGAAGAAAGCCGAAGTACGACGATCTGAACTATTCACAAGCAAAAGATTATCGAAATTGGATCAGCCAATTGATAGACACAGCGCATTACGTGTTTATAAATGTAATGTTGAAGCACCTTTATTTTTATTATTATTATTATTATTACGTGTTCATAAATGTAATGTTGAAGCACCTTTATTTTTATTATTATTATTGAGGATTTTTATAGCGCACTTATCTCGCCGTACTTCACCAGACTCTAGGCGCTGGCCAATACAGGATCTAACTCAAACCGCCCGAGACGCCCACCCGCAGCCTTTGGGCGCATGGTCCGACGCCCAGACAACTGAGCACTATCCTGGCCAGCCAGGGATGGGGGAGAAGGACCAAGTGCATATGCTGCGTGTGTTCTTGTTACCGGCACTCACCCGTCTAGGACATGAGCGTCAGGATCTTTACAGTCCGTTATGAGGGAATGTATGCGACACACAGACTAGACCTCGGTTTATACTCTCATCCGAAGGAGTAGGATACGGGAGTAAAGTGTCTTTTCCAGGGACACAACACAATGGCCCGGATAGGGCTCGAACCCGGGACCTTCAGATCCGCAAGTCAAAAAAGCACTACCAATAGACCACCGTGCCTCTCTTGACTCGGGCCTTTGAGAAAGTGTAAATACGAATGATCTAATACGCCTAACAGTAGTTAAGGTTTTCGCAAAAGTAGAAAGAATGAATTTCGGTTCAGTGATTCTTGAAATGAGGCAAAAAGTGTGTTT
Source organism: Oncomelania hupensis (assembly GCA_036898135.1). Classification (NCBI taxonomy): domain Eukaryota; kingdom Metazoa; phylum Mollusca; class Gastropoda; order Littorinimorpha; family Pomatiopsidae; genus Oncomelania; species Oncomelania hupensis. The sequence goes on along the minus strand of CM072524.1, from coordinate 7,716,513 downwards.
AAAACAAAGTTAAATTCGGTCTGACCGCCTGACCGTCTGCTACTGAAGGTGGGCCCATGATCTGCGGTACCTCAATACCAAAACGCAACAAAATCGCTTCAGCCCTGAGCAATTTTGAAAGATATTGAGCAAAACGTGTATAGCAACAAAATGAGTCCAATGACCTTGGCCTCTGTGGTGGAGCGAATCTGATGGACGGGAGGGAGGCGGGCCACCAATCTAGATAATGTTCCTATGAAGTTTGGTCAAAATCCCTCCAGTTGCTCTTAAAATATAGCTTGCAAAGAACAGAGACTTGGACAGGCAGACGGAAGGATCGTTCGACCGACAGACCGACCGACATTTGGGTCGTTCTGATTCCACTCCGGCCATTTCAAAGTGTTTCCAGAGAAAAAGAAGCCAGGGATCTATCATCAACACACTTTTAAAGCTTTACAAGAACCCTTTTAGCCACACCAGTTACAGGCCATAATGGATCGCTGGAAACTCGAAGCCTACCGTCACAAGATTGCCGGAGCGCCAAGGTGAAATAACGTCTGACGTTCTTTGCACATCGGAGTTTTTACCGTCCACATCCACTACCATTGGTGATAATATGGCAGATGACGGATAACCCTCCTTGGCAAGGAGAGGGTATAAAGGGACGTAAATCAACACTGAACCACCAGACCTATCCCACTGCTAAGATAGAATGTCTACTTGTATCTTAAAATAATATTGAGAAACAAAGGCGTACACAAGATTCAAGAATGCTAATGTGGACAAGAAGAAGGCAAAACCACACAAATCACATTTTGGGTTTTGGCGGACACAACCCAAAACTACAATACAAGACTTCCCAACTCAAGTCCAAGAAAGAATGAAATGATATTTATAAAGGAGCAATAATAAGAGGCGAGTAACGGTCAAAATATTCAAACTAGGAAGGGTGAAAAATACCCTGAATAGAGTTTAAGATTCCAATGAAATAATGATAAATTCAAATAAATAAATAAATAGATATTTACATAATATTCCTAAAAACAAAAAAGTAAACAAACGAATACATATATAAATACTAGTATCTTGCCTACCACGGAAAGTTGAACCTGGGTCCTCCTTGAGGTGTTAGGCGAATACAATACAATACAATACAATACAATACAATACAATACAATACAATACAATACAATACAATCTTTATTACCTCAAAAGAATTACAAAAGGCAAACATTACGGAGAGAATTTACAGATTTAAAAAAAAAACGGCTCACAATTCTGCTTATAGGCTGAGGGACGTACATGTTCGTGTATCAAACACAGATGGAAGGGCTTGAAAGAAAGATTTTCAGTGAGTATAGATACAAAGAGAGGATTGAATGCGCTGCACGAAAGGAGTTCCCAGCTTAGGAACAGTGTTGAAGGA
>CM072524.1:7700108-7710108 GCA_036898135.1 Oncomelania hupensis | reverse complement strand
ACCCCCATCACACACTCACATACACGCACACACACACACACACACCCACACACACAAACACACACACACAAACTCCCACCCATCCCCTTCTTCTCTTCTCCCACCAACAACTAACCTCCATCCTTTTACATGCCGCCAGCCTTTCCCCACACCCCACCCCTCCCACCCATCTCTTCTAGTTCTAATACCACCTGGTATGTTTCGTAATGGGTAGCAGCAGCTGGTGACTGTATCTCAACCCGACAAGGTCAACGCTACAAATTCCTCCGACATTCCACTTTTGTAAGAGTACAAATGTTTATCACAATAATTGAAATGTACAGTGCACAAACAAAAAAAGGGGAACAAATATAACAGAACTAGACAAGTGACAAAAGTAATAGGGAGCGATAGGTATTTACTGAATTGGGGATGTCCGTGGAGATAAAGGAAGATTTTGTGTGCAGGTGGTGAGATAAACGAAATGAGAGAGAGAGAGAGAGAGAGAGAGAGGGGGGGAGGGTATGGTGTGGCGAGAGAAAAGAAGATAATTTTATTTTGCAAGGATAAAAGATTAAGCTCTGGGTGCACATTGTTTTCATCTTGCCCTTGGGGCTTGTAACATTAACTATGAAATACAAGGTTCCTTGTCTTCCTATGCCGAGGGTCGCTGAGTCGAAACCTCGCGTGGAACCGACTTCTTCCGTGACTAAAGTACGAGACTTTTCAAGACACCGAGAGTTTTCTCCGGGTACTCCGGTTTCCTCCCCTCCTTATAAGAAAGGTATTGGATGCAGCCCACCAAACATGTCAACAATAAAATCTTAATTTCGATTTTCGTCTTCTTATAGCGACTGGCCTCTGACCACGTGTTTGAATGATGAATATGTGTTTTGTTGTGTATGTAGGGGTGTCTTAACAAGTGAGCGTGTATGTTGGTTACAGATCGCCGCGCTTTGAGTCTGATTTAGGAATAATGCGCGTATAGCATCCATTATTTTTATTATTATTATTATTATTATTATTATTATTATTATTATTATTATTATTATTATTATTATTACAGTATTATGAAACAACAAATCAACGTTATAACACTACTAACATGGAACCAAAGCAAATACACACAGTTATTGTCAGATAAAATCCATGTTAAAAAAAAGAAGCTAATAAATCAAATGAATGTTGTTGTTAGCGACCGAGAGAGAGAGAGAGAGAGAGAAAGAGAGAGAGAGAGAGAGAGAGAGTGAGAGAAGGGGGTGAGAGAGAGAGGGATGGAAAGAGATAAAGAGAGAGAGAAGTAACGAAAAGAAAAGAAAAAAAATCAGGTAGAGAAATGAGAAAGAGTGAAAGGGAGAGAGAGAGAGAGAGAGAGAGAGAGAGAGAGAGAGAGAGAGAGAGAGAGAGAGAGAGAGAGAGAGAAAGAAAGAGAGAGATAGAGATAGAGAGGAGAAGAAGAAGAAGAAGAAGAAGAAGAAGAAGAAGAAGAAGAAGAAGCAGAAGAAGAAGAAGAAGAAGAAGAAGAAGAAGAAGAAGAAGAAGAAGAAGAAGAAAGAAGAAGAAGAAGAGAAGAAGAAGGAGAAGAAGAAGCAGAAGAAGCAGAAGAAGAAGAAGAAGAAGAAGAAGAAGAAGAAGAAGAAGAAGAAAACGAAGAAGAAGAAGAAGAAGAAGAAGCAGAAGAACAAGAAGAACAAAAGGAACAAGAAGAAGAAGAACAAGAACAAGAATAGCTGAATTAACTGATTGCACTGAAACAACGTAAAGGTGTCGCTGTCACCCTCACCGTTGACGAGATAAGATACAAGGAATAAAGGAGCTAAATCGCTCCAGATTAAAAGATTGGCACTGAAAACACACGTTCTAGAAGATTCAAGATTCAAGATATATTGATAGTCCCTATAAATTACAATTATACAGTATCTAATACAGCATTTTATGTTGTTGTCGTGGTGGTGAAAACTGTGCATTATGGGTCTTTATGTGTGTGTGTATTGGTGTGGGTGTGTGTGCGTGTGTGTGTGTGTGAGAGAGAGAGAGTGTGTGAATTTTTCAAACAGTCCTATTTTGTGATTTGGCTTAGCACGTGATGATCATGTCTGTGCATGGGTCGCGTGTGTATTGTACGCCTGTGGTTGGTGTTTGTGCATGACGGCGTTGGTTTATGATGGTGTTTGGGGGTGCAGGTAGGAGTGTATGGCATAAAGTATGTTTGGGATGTGGAATAGTAGTTGTTTACAGATAGTTTAGGCGTGGCATTATTGATTTGTTGCTTGTACATGTCATTCTCTTAAAGATATTCTACATTGTACATTGACTACGTTGGTGCAGGCGAAAGGCAAATTTCCATGGAAATTTCATAGACGAATAAAGTCTCAGTCTCAAGGAAAGTTCGTGTGTGGCGTGACAATTGCCAATCAACAAAAAAACCAAAGGCAATAAACCCATGCAGAAATACAATACAACTTGTGCATAATTGTGGAGGCGACTGCTTCAAGCTTGGGAGAGAGGTTGTCTACCTTAAATTTGTTGGTCAGACTAGCCTTGGGTGGCTCCTGCAGTGCAGAATCCTTTGGAGTGGCCATTGGGTTATGCAGGACAAGGCGACACGACATTTGTTCTCCAGGGCTGACCATTCGTCTTCTGCTTGTGGTGGTGAGCAGGACTACATTGTCGGCAGTCATTTTATGCAAGTCAGTGGCAGTGGCTTGTATGGAGTGTCGTGGCACTAGCAGCCGGCAAACCGGTTTACTATCAACACGCTTCACAGCCGGCCTTGACTGCAGTGCAATAAAAGATAACGTTAACTTTTGCTTCCAGAAACCCTACACTACGTACACGCATTAGACTATACATAAGCGAGCTAACAGGCAATCAAACAACAACTCTCACAGATAACATTTACAAATGCACACGTACTTCCTACATATATAGAGGTAAAGCTACAGTGTATAAAATAAAATGGCAATAAATGAAGCGAATGAAACGCTACTAACACACGCACTATAAAAGTTATTTTGCTCGACTAGGTTTAAAAACAAACAAATGTGACGTTACACATTAATAACTCAATAAAAAGAGATGGCCGCAGGTACAATTTTAAAAAAATTCATACTTCGTCAAAAGGCTCTGGTCAAATAATTGCATCCTGAGCGAGAAATAATGGATATGGGGCTATACAAAAATCATCATCATCATCATCATCATCATCATCATCATCATCATCATCATCATCATCATCATCATCATCATCATCATCATCACCCACCCATTGCACATAGCTACGATCGAAAGAAAGTATACTACAGGCACACGCTGCGCAGCAGGCCAAAGTATGTCCCTTGTCCTTTGAAGGGATACTTTGGCGAGGTTAGCAGACGGCTCAGTTACAGTGTCGGAAAAGTAAGTTTCGTCTCCTCTAGGCGACGAATTAGGTCACGCTGTATTTGTTTCTAGGTCAACTGCCTTTTACCAACCGTTTGAGAATCTTTTCGAAACGCTTATTGACGCCGGATAGTGTCCTCACTTGGTTTCATACAATTTAAGAATCCAAGAAGGTAAAGGGGTTTTTGGGACGGAAAAAGAGCATTTTTGTAGAGAAAAGGGTTAGGGCAAGGGCTAGGGATAGATCTACAACTAACCCTTACCCGAACCCTTGTAGCAATATTCCGCTCTTTCCGTCACTTTTAAACAGTACTGCGGTTCGCATCCGCGGCTACCAGAGAGCCCAAAGTATACTTTGAAGGGATGGGGGGAATACTTTCACCTGCTGCTAGCGGGAGTTTTGGGGATACTTTCTACCGATCGCAGCAATGTGTATTACCTCTATCATCATCATCATCATCATCATCATCATCATCATCATCATCATCATCATCATCATCATCATCATCATCATCATCATCATCACCATCACCATCCTTATCATCATATTGATCATCATCAACTTGTTGTAGACGTTTACTGAAGCAGCGGCGGTTTCTGGTGCAGTCGTGACAGCTGACTGGAATATCTGGAACATTCCGGGAGACGCCTTCTGCCAGTGGTACGGGCTGTTAGTCCTCGATATAGAAGGTAATGACGAAATGAGCGCAGAAGTGTACGGGATGAAGAGGATTTAGAGAAGGTAGGAATCGAGATTGATATTGATGGGTGACGGAAAAAGGGCCCAAATGCAGTAATGCATATTACACTGTTTCTCTGCAAGATGGCGCTCTTTCCGTCACAAAACCCGATTAACCTTCTTGGATCCTCAAATTGTATGCAACCACATGAGAACGCTATCCGGCGTCAACAAACAGATCGAAAATATTCTGAAACGGTTCCAAAATGACAGTAGAATTAGATAAAGAAAGTTTGACCTAATTCGTCGGTCGCCTATCAACTGTCTTTATGTTGACCGTTATTTGTTGCCCTAAGTCGCTATTTTTGGGAATTCCGTTGTTCGGTTGCCATATGAACTGTTTTATGTTTATAAATATAGCAAACACTGAACCGCGGCCGGGTGGGGTGACAGAAGGGGTATCCCAGACTATAATCCCGTCAGCCGTTACGACTGCGCAGAAGATATCTTTATAAACAAAAAAAAGAAAAAAAGATTTTCTTGTCTTAAAGGTGGCTTTAAGATGTCACCAACTCCTGGTTGCTTTAAAGAGCTTGTGATGATATTATTAGTGGCGACATAAACACACACATTTATCGATTAATATCAAAACACTACTTTTGAAAGAGGTTATTTAGGGTGGGTGGGTTAATCGTATTATTTCAAGTATGGCAATACTCATCGTGCATTCGTACCGTGACGCTGAAGTGTCAGTCTCTTTAAAGCAGCTGCTATATCGTATTAGGAAAATAATATTAGCTATTAATTCACCACCACCACCACCACCTCCACCATCATCACCATGGAGATGATTTATTGTCGCCAGTTTTACACAAAGGAAATTCCACATATGAGCAACAGAACAATATCAAAGAATAAAACATGAGGTATAACATCAACAATCATTCCCATAAACATCCTCAGACACCCCAACAATCATTCCCATAAACATCCTCAGACGAACCAACAATCATTCCCATAAACATCCTCAGACACCCCAACAATCATTCCCATAAACATCCTCAGACGAACCAACAATCATTCCCATAAACATCCTCAGACACCCCAACAATCATTCCCATAAACATCCTCAGACGAACCAACAATCATTCCCATAAACATCCTCAGACACCCCAACAATCATTCCCATAAACATCCTCAGACGAACCAACAATCATTCCCATAAACATCCTCAGACACCCCAACAATCATTCCCATAAACATCCTCAGACACCCCAACAATCATTCCCATAAACATCCTCAGACGAACCAACAATCATTCCCATAAACATCCTCAGACACCCCAACAATCATTCCATAAACATCCTCAGACACCCCAACAATCATTCCCATAAACATCCTCAGACGCCCCAACAATCATTCCCATAAACATCCTCAGACACCCCAACAATCATTACCATAAACATCCTCAGACACCCCAACAATCATTACCATAAACATCCTCAGACACCCCAACAATCATTACCATAAACATCCTCAGACACCCCAACAATCATTACCATAAACATCCTCAGACACCCCAACAATCATTACCATAAACATCCTCAGACACCCCAACAATCATTACCATAAACATCCTCAGACACCCCAACAATCATTACCATAAACATCCTCAGACACCCCAACAATCATTACCATAAACATCCTCAGACACCCCAACAATCATTCCCATAAACATCCTCAGACACCCCAACAATCATTACCATAAACATCCTCAGACACCCCAACAATCATTCCCAAGCGTAACCAGTCGCATCCTATTTTGCCACAACTACATGTTTATTTTGAAAAAATTTTTAAACCGACAGTCCTCATGAGAAGATAGAAAAATACAACAACTAGAATGCAATTTAAAGAGTTATTGACCTGCGAGATTCATTCGAATGACAATTTCCTTTTAAAATTAAATTCTCCTGAAATGACAAGAAAAGAATTGGGGAAAAAAACCCACCGTGGATGCCCCACCAATTCTGAGCCCCATCCCCTGGGCTCCCCGGAGAAAAATGGCATTTTTAGCATGCTTTTAGTAAAACAACGAAAACATAACCAAAGTGTTAGACAACCCAAAGTACTTCAAATGTCATCTCCTCTTCATCTTCATTATCATCCCACAATTGATCGATTACTTCCCGAGTTGTGTACAGTCGCTTAGCGACGCTTCCTTGATTTGTAGACCTTCGTTTCATGACGCAAAATTGAGAAAAAAACGTCACAAAAACACGCACTGTGCTGCACTAGAGCGCTGACATTTTGCTTTACCTTATTCCCAATAACCCTCAATAACCCTATTCCAAACAGCAAGTACTAGAAAGAACAGTAAGCTGTGTACGGACCGCAAGATTAACGGTAAGGTTACGAGACCGATTTATCGGTCATTTCGGGGCACAGCTGTTTAAGGGCTAGACCGATATATCGGTCTTTCGGGTTCAAGAGGTTAAACACAGGCATTGCCCCCTTCCTGCGAGAGTTACTGTAATCGCAATTCTCCTTTCAAATTCAGTAGGGATTAGGAAGCAGGTGCCGTCCTCACATGAACAGCGTTCGTAGTACACCTCAATGAAGAGTTGAATGCACGAGTTAAACTTGGCGTGAAAAGTCGCTATTACTAGTAAAAGGTAAATCAAGAAATTCCGATTGTCATTTTTTGACATTTTAGGTAGACTGTTTGCGATACCATTATGGAAGTACGCTTGTAAGCTCAAAGAGCAACTCAAGGAGCTTACCACACCAGCTCAATGACTATGTGAGCAGCACTCTTAGGTTCTCCAACATTTTGCTGGCAGTGGGCTATTTATAGCTTGCCTACACCCTCCCTTTCAAGGGAAGGAAAGGAAAGAAGAGCACCGGCGAAGCTATTTATTGTTAGCCTGGCTGAACTAACTTCAAAACCTAAAAGCTTTGGTTGAGTCAGTGTGTTACAGCTATATATCAAGATCAATTTCAAGCCTCCCAGAGCTGTCAATTTCCAGTGCGCGTCAATAGCATTTCGGTCAAAACTTGCCGGACAACTGGCCGAACCGCAGCGATTGACTTAAAAATGGAAATGCGCGTGTTTAACTGAGCCTGTCATTTAACCTCTTGTGACGTAATGGTTAGGTTCTTTAACGTGCTGTTTGGCACAAAGTGGGGGGGGGGGGGGGAAGGAAGAATGGGAGGAAGTAGGGAGGGGGGTCAACCACCGTATAAAAATTCATTAAAAAGAAAGTTGCCACAAGTAAAAGCAAGGAATCGCTGATGAAAACGATGCCGTTGGTTTGAAACTCTTGACGACGTGTTTTATAATAGCGTCGTGAATCTGTGTGCGTGTGTGTGTGTGTGTGTGTGTGTGTGTGTGTGTGTGTGTGTGAGATTGTGTTTGTGTTTGTATGCTTGCGAGTGTGTGTGTGTGTGTGTGTGTGTGTGTGCCCTGCGTGTGTGTGCGTGGTTGCGTGCGTGTGTGTGGTAATCTCTTTCATCCTTTTTACATGCCTTTCCAATAAAGCACACCGAATCTTTCTTCAACCATAGTAGTAGTAAACCTATATATATATTACATTACATAATTTCTCCCCAAATCATTAATCAGGTTCAAAACGCGGTGATCTGCATCAACAGTACATGCTCACATGTTGCATCCACTCTCACAAACCCAAACCCAAATCTATCACCCAAATATGGTGGTTCTTCAAACAAAACATCGCTACATAGCAAGACAAAGGAAATCGAATTTTTCTTTGGAAATTTTGTGCATCAAATCCCTTTACTGAAGAAAGGGTGGATAAAACGGGATTCCCAAAAAAACCCTCTGTGACCTGGACAGTCTCGTACCTAAGTCACATAAGTTAGTCCATTGCGGGAATCGAACCCGCGACCTTCAGCATAGGAAACCGGCGACTAATCCACTACGCTACGAGGCTACCCCTGCCATCACGAATTGAACCTAAATACTTTGGCTCACCCGCCTGTGCATTCTACGATACCGGTAGGCCAAATCTAAAACCCTTATTAATTAAGGTGCACCATTATAACCTTCCTTCAAACTCGCAAACATCTCTGTGCACTTTTCACAGCAAAACACAGTCAAGCAGTTCATAATGGAATGGTGTTCCTTCAAACTCGCAAACATCTCTGTGCACTTTCCATAGCAAAACACAGTCAAGCAGTTCATAATGGAATGGTGTTCCTTCAAACTCGCAAACATCTCTGTGCACTTTCCATAGCAAAACACAGTCAAGCAGTTCGTAATGGAATGGTGTTCCTTCAAACTCGCAAACATCTCTGTGCACTTTCCATAGCAAAACACAGTCAAGCAGTTCGTAATGGAATGGTGTTCGGGAAATGGCTAAATTAGTCGGGAACAGACTGTCTGTCTGGCCGTCCTTCATTCCCTGTGCCCGCCTTATCTCATGAACCGCTAGACGGATTTTGCCTAAACTTCATAGGAGCATTACCTTAGGCTAGTTGCTCTCCTCCAGCTCTATCATAAGTATTTGCTCTACCGCAAAGAGTAAGGTCGCTGGAGTCATTCCGTTGCTAAACACGTTTTGCTGAATATCTAAAAAAAAAAAAAACCCGGCTGAACCGATTCCTATTTCGTTGATATTTTGGTATACAGACACTTCAACTCGCAGTCAATCCCATGTGTGCGATTGTCTGGAATGAAAAACAACAACATTTTAAAGCCTTGCCATCTTGTTAAGACTGGTTCTTTCTTTCACGGATGTACATTTTCTGGGAGAGGCCAAAAAGGTTTATTTCACATCGCCAAATTGATCACAAAGAAGAAAGGGGGGGGGGGGGAAGAAGAAGAAGAAGAAGAAAAAGAGAAAGGAAAGAGTGAGAGCGCTGTAGTGACGTCAAGACGTGTTAACGTCACTGACAGATCAAAAGGTGTAAATTCCGGGATAAAAGAGTCGAGAGAGAAGGGAAGTATGACGGCCTACCAGCACCCAAACCTGATAATTACAAATATCAAGAGATAATGACAAATATAATGGGATAATTACAATTATCCAGGGATAGTTGCAATTATCATTGAAAAATTATAAATATCTTCGCGTGATCATGTTTAATTCTCAGTTTTGGCTCTAGCAATCCGCCTGGAAATGCGCCCAAACCGAAAATTCTGTTCTGCTTTGGACTGTGTTCTTGAGCAAAACGCTATCGGCCGCAATTTGCCTTCATGCTCTTGAAGGAGAACACATCCAAAGCCGTTGCTACTCGCGTCTGCGGAAATTGTCGTACGAGGATGAATGATGATGGATGAGGAAAAAAAAAGCGGTAATTTGGTAAATATTATTTTTATATGATTTTCTTGTGTGGAAATGTATAATGGAATAAGATTGTTGAGGTTGTTGCAAGAAGGGGTGTCAAGGGTGATGATGTATGATAGTATGGTAGAAAGGTGATGATGTATGATGGTATGGTAGAGGAGTGATGAATAGGAGAGAGAGGATGAACCAAGATTGTTGATTAGGAATACAATTATAAGCATGTGTATAGTAATTATGTTCGTGTGAAGTCAGTATAAATTATAGAAGAAATGTGAATTGTTTGCAATGCATAAATAAACAGGTCAAGATGGCGGACGGCGGAAGGAGTTATTTCCCATGCTATGTTTACATCGTATATGTTAGTCTAGTAAGATGAGTTGTTATGTTAACCAGATTGGGCCTGCTTGTTTGCTATTGCTTCTATGCTGTTGTTGCTATGGCGCCGTGCTATGGTTCAACAATGTTCTGAACCGCTCCGTGAAGCTGAGAGGTCGCGACTGCTTGATGTTGCGTGCGTGACCTTGGCTACCTTGGTGCTGCATGACCCTTACTACCTTGATGCTGCATGACTGTTGTCGCTTCGGCATTGCCTTCAGCTTCCTACCCGTAGCCACTTCCTTTAAAAAGATAAAAATAAATTTTAAAAAAA
>CM072524.1:7692608-7695108 GCA_036898135.1 Oncomelania hupensis | reverse complement strand
TCCTTTCTTCCCTTATTCATAATCTCGTCTCAGCCTTCCGGCTATCCCCATTCCTCCAATCTTTTTTTTTAAATTTTGCTTCCGCCTCCTCCCTCCCCCCTCTCTCTCTCCTCCTCCCCTTCCTCACACTAATCCGCCTTCACTTCTTTTATCTTTAATTCTTCCGTTTCTGTGCCTGTTCTTCCTTTACTGCTCCAAAAATACTCCCAGCGTGAGATGCGTGCCCGGGGCACGAACGTCACAAAAACGCCAAAGGTGACCCGTACTCCCACCCCCAAAAGAACAACAAAACAATCGATTTGACGGGAAGATTCTTCTTCTGCTTCTTCTTCTTCTTCTTCTTCTTCTTCTTCTTCTTCTTCTTCTTCTTCTTCTTCTCCTTCTTCAGGAGTGGCCTAGTTGATAGTGAGCTGGTTTTCCACGCCGAAGGTCGCGGGTTCGAACCCCCGCGTGGGTACGAGACGTTTCAGGACACCGAGGGTTTTCTTCGGACACTCCGGTTTCCTCGGTCCCTCCAATAATGATATTGGATGCAGTCACCCTAAATTTTCAGAAATAAAAATTCATTTATATTCCGACTTCTGTAATAACGATCTCTTCAGATCGCCGCGCTTTGAGTTCAATTGAAGAAAAAGCGTATGACAGCATCACCACTACTTCTTCTTCTTTCTTCCTTTGTTTCGGTTTTCTCTTGCTTATTCGTCGTCGTCCTCTTATTTCTTTCTTTACATCTTGCTCTTTTTCTTTCTTTCTTTCTTTCTTTCTTTCTTTCTTTCTTTCTTTCTTTCTTTCTTTCTTTCTTTCTTTCTTATTTCCTCTTTTTCTTCTTCCTTTGCTTTTTTTCTTTCTTTCTTTCTTACCACGAGTCTCGAGAATGTCAATACTTTTTTTGGGTCAAACTTTCCCTTCCATACATAAGTGATTCGTTAAGTTACGAATATAACTTTAGTATTAGGTCAGGCGTTTTCCCAAATGTCTGGAAATCTGAAAATCTGGCAAAAGTGATTCCTTTACCAAAAGGGAAAGATCTTTGTGACTTCAACAACTTTCGTCCATTATCCATGTTGTCGGTATTGTTTAAACCTCTTAAAAAATATATTCATATTAATGTTATGCAGTGTAATGAACAACATAAACTATATTGTATCCTTTTCAGTTTCGTTTGTGTAAATTTCACTCGTGACCTCACGTCGAGGTGTGATTCACGGCTATCGTCTATTAATCAAACCCAAATCGTGGGTGATGTTCTTCTTGATCTCAGAAAGTCATTTGACCATGTTAATCATAGAATCCTTGTAGATACATTTCTATTGTACACTCAAAATGATCGTACATTCATTAAGTCGTTTCTGACTGATAGGAAGAAACGAGTACTCTTGAATTGGACTTACTCTTGCGTAGACTATGTCACAACTGGTGTATCTCAAACATATGTCCTAAGTCCGTTACTATTTTGCCTATTTATAACTGATATGCCCCTTCACATATCTGTAAGTTCTGTATCCTGTGATCTCTTTGCAGATAACAGCTCTATCTACACGTCTTCTCAATGACCTAAACAAAATTCAGTCAGATCATCAGGAGGCAATTAATAACGTTGAACTATGGTGCAATAACAACAACATGTTTCTACCTCCAAAACAGACAAAGAGCATGGTCATAACGTGCAGACAGAACCATCAGAGAACGTCACTCTGCCTTTACCTCGTTGTTGGGACCAATGTTGTTGACTATGTTGAAACTCATCGCGTGCTTGGAGTTATTATTGATAACAAATCAGGTGGCATAAACAAGTAGATTACGTTTGCAAACTTGTCTCCAAAAATCTGTACCTCTTAGGTAAATTAAAATATTTTTGTCGGGCCTGATGCGAGAAGAACTTTTTTGCACGTCCCACTGCCTTCCACATCTCAATTACGCGTCATCAGTACGGTGCAGTGCAGGAGAAGTGCACATCAATAAACTAAACTCTTTGCACCGTAGAGCAGGGAAGATTATCATAGATGATCCCAGTCTTTCATCATTTGAAAAACGTAAAGCAACAAACCTAATGTCCTTATACCACCAGTTTTAATTCGACATAGTGACCCTCTTGTTTAACGTGCAACATGGCCGGCACCATCTTATTTTAGCAATCTATTCACTGCTGCGTTGGAACGTTACGGGTCCACCAAATACGCCTTGCCTCGAACACGAATTGACCTGTTTAAGAATAGTTTTGCATTCTCAGAATCTCTCATCTTGAGCTCTCTTCCTTTAAACATGAGATCGTGTACCACTCTTCCTTCATTCAAACGTACAATAAGGCAACATTATCCTAATATGACCACTGATTTTGTGAACCGTTTTGCAATCTGCTACTTGATCTGCATTTGATGCGTCTTAGAATGTATGTGTAATTGTACCATCTGATTATTTCAGACACATTGGGTTGTTTGTTATGTGTTGTGTAATTGCAAAACCAATTCTGATTGGCATATATAATTTTGGCATGCTGCAT
>CM072524.1:7680108-7687608 GCA_036898135.1 Oncomelania hupensis | reverse complement strand
ACAAACAGTTTGAAGACAGAACATATCAGGAGAAGACATTAGAGAAGAAATTAGCTTTGAGGTTTGCTTTCGGCATGCTGCGGAGAGAAAGTGGTAATGAATTCCAGGCGTTGGTCTAAAGACCACAAAAAAAAAAGATTTAGAACCAACAGAGAGCAGTTTGTGGCGGGGTACCCTGAGAAGGAGTGCGTCGGATGAAGAGCGCATGTTGCGAGAGGGAGTGTAGCGTTGGATATCATCGGAAAGATATGAAGTAGCTGAGCCAGGGAGACATTTGTAACAGAAAAGACAGATTTTGTAAAGAATTCTTTGCTGTATGGGAAGCCAGTGGAGTGAGCGAAGACGTGAAGTAATGTGCAGATACATAATTACACGCAAATAAGAGTGCAAAGCTTACGATAGCGGCACGCGCTTTTCGATGCTATTTCCGTTCCATGTTTCGTATTTCCTCTTCATTCACATCCGGCGCGCCATTTGGCGAGCAATAGCGCTTGCGCAATTTGGCGTGTAAGTTTCGACCAATCAGCTACTAAATGCGCGTGCAATTGCGTGTGAAATTGTGAGTGCATGCGCAGTATTGCGTGCAATTGTGTGTACTTTTGTTTGCGTGTAACTGCACGCGCATCTGACGCTTTCCGCGTTCCATAGTCCCCTACCCCACTAAACCAATTCCTCTCAAGAACATACATATATATCGACTCTTTGTCGCCTTCATGACCATACATGACATTAAGTTCAATATACGTGACACGCTCATCTCTCAAGCCAAGTAAAAGCCATTTATATTGCCGGCAAATAAAAACGCAGCGACTTGAGAGTTTTCAAGAAGGTCGAAAGTTTGAAAAGTTTCCAAAAGTTGCGCCAAACGTACAGATACATAATTACACGCCAAAATGAGTCTGTACTGCAATGCAAAGACCAAGACCACAATAAGTCTGGGACAAAAGCATCGCATTCAGAACTAGAACAACTGTTTGTGTCTAAGACTACTGTTGAGGTGCTCTCCATGCATCAGAACCCCATACTGTTATTTATATTTTAAAAAAGCAAAATGCGGAACTTTTCCCTATCATAGGTCTATATTGTTTCACTCTAAGGGAACATTACACCTTCGTTTTTAGGCGGTTTGAGAACCCCGTTTGAATGGCGGATTCGTTTCGCCAAAGACAGTGTGATCACACTCTATGAGACATAGGAATGCTGTCTACCTCTCTGCTATCGTGGATCCACTTTCAGCGTGTGCATTACACGTTGTGGCCTTTCTCAAGGAATAGGCTAGTCATTGACAAAGAGGGGAATGGAAATGACGTCATTCACGTTTTGACGAGGTCCGAGAAAAGGTCCGTCTTGCGCTGTTTGTCAAATGCACTGCGGCTGGCAATTTAATTCCAAGCACCGTCCGCCCTTCGTTACCAATTGCTCCCGCACTCTCCCTTACCCCCTTCCTCTCCCCCACACGCACACACACAGACAACACAACCCCACTCGAAAAACAGTTCAAAGTACAAATCTCTACACAGCACTCACATTGTACCAGTCTCCATGCATTGAGTAAACAGGTTTGAGGATTAATAATAATGGAATCCAACTAACTCTTGCCAGAAAAAGTTAATAACTACACCACAATCCAATTTCCGCCCTTGGGGCGAAAACTCGTACCAGTCTGTTACAGCTAGAAACCCGATGCTATTAAGTCATAGCAATCTATGCTTCGTAATGATTATGGCGACGTCATATTGCAATCTAGGTTTCAATATTATGATTATTGTTTTTGTTGTGTTGTTTTGTGTTGCGACCGCCTGGCGAAGAGCTTAGCTCGTAAACTTGCACTGTCTTGTTTGTGTCTTGTTAGTCTTGTTGGTGTCTTGTTTGGGTTTTGTTTGTCTTGCTTGTGTCTTGCTTGTTTTGTTTGTGTCTTGTTTGACTTGTTTGTGTCTAGTTTGTCTTGTTCGTGTCTTGTTTGTATTGTTTGTGTCTAGTTTGTCTTCTTTGTGTCTTGTTGGTGTCTTGTTGGTTGTCTGTTTTGTGCATTGTCTGTGTCTTGTTTGTCTTGTTTGATTCTTGTTTGTGTCTTGTTTGTGTCTTGAGTCGTTATTGAGTATTGTTTGAGTCTTGTTTCTGTATTGTTTGAGTCTTGTTTGTATTATTTGTGTCTTGTTTGTGTTGTTTGTGTTGTTTAAGTCTTGTTTGTGACCAAATTAGCATTCATTTGGTTTATGTTGACATTTGTTTCTCATTATTGTCAAGTTTGAAGGCTATACAGTTCTCTGTTTTGTTCCATTATCATACCACCGCCCTCACAAAGCTGGCCCAGCTGAAGGAAAAAGCAGAGCGGTTTCTCATGAAGCATCTTTCCTTTACAACCTTTGCTTTTGATAATTATACGCATCAATAGGCTAACTAGAACTATACGCATCAATAGGCTAACTAGAACTATACGCATCAATAGGCTAACTAGAACTATGCGCATCAATAGGCTAACTAGAACTATACGCATCAATAGGCTAACTAGAACTATACGCATCAATAGGCTAACTAGAACTATACGCATCAATAGGCTAACTAGAACTATACGCATCAATAGGCTAACTAGAACTGCACCGTGGCAGACACAGTTCTTTCCCCACTTGAATGTTATTTTATGCGTGAATTTTGTTTTGAAATTTCAGATCGACCGCATCCAATACCCTTATTAAAGGGAGGTGGAAACCGGAGTACGCGGATAGAACCCTCGGTGACCTGAAAGTCACGTACCAAAGTCGCATAAGTTCGTCCCCTGCCAGGTTCGAGAGGTTGTAACCCGCGACCTTCGACCTAGCAAACCAGATCCCTATGAAATGAGTTACAATCCTATCTTATCCTATCCAATAACTCGAAGGTCGTAGAGGCACCACAGATGATCGTTTAACCAGCGTACTCCATCTTTCCCTGTCCTCAGTAACCCTGATTGTTTCGCTCAGTGTCAAACCAGTCCATTCTCGATTGTTGTCTTCCCACCTCTTTTTCGATCTCCCTCTTCTTCTACCTCCTTGCACTGTGCCTTGCAGGATGGTCTTTGCAAAACCTGATGATAGGGTGACGTGGCCATACCATCAGAGTTTACTTTTTTTTATCACTGTGAGCAGGTCATCGTGTTGACCAATGGCTTGTGTGATGGTCTGTCGGACTTCGTCGTCGGTGATGTGCTGGGTATAGGAAATGCCCAGAAGTCTTCTGTAGCACCTCATCTCCATGCTTTGTATTCTTCGTTACAAGTGAGTTACAAGGCCATCCCAAATTTAAATCATATAATTATGTCACACACAAGGAAGCGAGAAATTGGATTGTTCGGGAATGCATGAAATACAGGTAAATGGGAGATCTTATGTACACCTCAAAAAGCCGCACAAATCGCTCGTCCAGGATTTTAACCCACAATCGTTTTCCTATTGTCAACGGTACTCAGCAACTCGGTTTTTTAGTTGGTATCTCTTCCTTAAAAATGTCAGATCTCGTCTCCCATCACCAGCATTATTCCTTCTTTTCTGATTCAGAGCGCGGCCGTCACACCGCACGCCCCCGACCAGCCCCTTCACTCCTTAGCTGCTCTCCTACTACACCTTCCCATCCACCCACCCCCCACCCCTCGTCTTTTATAGATTACTTGTAAATATTCCTTTGTATGTTTGTATTATGTCTTTGCATAATTTATTATGGTCTTGTATTTGTTTCACTTCTTTTCGTATTTATTTCGATGTAATGTTAAGTATAAATGCATGAGAATTGCGCTTAGAACTGATGTCATTTGGGGGGAAAAACCCGCTATATAAATATTATTATTATTATTATTATTATTATTATTATTATTATTATTATTATTATTATTATTATTATTATTATTATTATTATGTGTGCGTTTGTTTGCTTTCTTCTGTTTAGCGATATCTATCCTATCCTATCCCGTAACTCAAAGGTCGTTGGGGCACCACAGATGATCGTATAACCAGCGTACTCCATCTTTCTCTGTCCTCAACAACCCTCATGACTTCGCTCAGTGTCAAGCCAGTCTATTCTGGAATGTTGTCCTCCCACCTCTTTTTCTGTCTCCTCTTCATTTGCTTCCTTGCACCGTGCCTTGCAGGATGGTTGTAGATCTGCTGTGAGGATCCATGTTTCGCAAGCGTATAGGAAGATGGAGATAACAAGGGAGCGCAGCAGCCTTACCTTGGAATGTAGATTGATGATCCTATTTATTTGTTTAGTGATACCCTTACCGAGAATGTATTTATTTATTTATTTATTTATTTATTTATTTACGTACTTATATCATCATTCTAATGTAGCGCCCTACCAGCTCAAGAGCTGCTGAAGCCCCTGGCCAATACAGGATCTAACTGAAGGCGCCCACTGTTGCTAAGGCCAGGATCGAACTACAAAGCAACCTAAGACGGGCGTTTAGCTACTCCAAGCGCGTTCACCACCTCACAAGCCAGGTGCCACCGGACCAACGAGGAACAGCCAAAGCGCTTTACCGGTCGTTCCCCGCAAAAGGAACAAAAAAAAAACAATTATAGTTAATCGAACCATAGCTAGTGAAAAAAAAAAAAAAGAGGGGTGGGGTGGTGTTTGGGGAAGAGACTCGCCCGTCTGAAACCGATCGAAATTCCAACAGTACACGTCCAACATGCTTGAAGTCATCCCCGTTACAATTTGGCCCGGCAGATCTCTTTCCTCTCTGCTCGGTTAGATTCAAATGAACAAACAGATATAATAGTATGGAATTGTTAGTGCATAACATAGCGCCTCTCCAACATTAAGAGCTTCTCAAGGGCCGGCGCTGGCCGACAGCTCTGGTAGCTCAACCAAAATAAGCTTATAACACAAAAATAACTCTTTGGAAAGGTTAGTTGTTTTGGTTTTAACTGAATACATTCCGCAGATTTTTGTGCCTATTAATAGCAACCGCTAGCCAACATTCTTGAGCTATAAATAGCATCTGCCAAGGCCGGTAAAAGACAGAACCTGTAAAAAAAAGTGTTCGGTACGGTTTTTCGCTTTAAGTTGATACAATAGAACCTACCGTACCTTACCCTACCCTAACCTACTGCAGACACCAAAGACGCACTCTTGAAGCCGCGCGGTTCGCTCACAAATAGGGTCAAAGGTCACACGGCTAAGGTATCGAAGTACCGTTAAAACAGGGGAAATCACTCCTTGTCAGAAACGAAATGGAAAATTCAAACTGTAGCGATTGCTTTGAGCCATGAAAGCCCACGTTATCATTGTTTAATGTAATAACAATGCCAAGTTTAGGGTAACCTCGTTGTCGTCAAAAGTTAACAAAGCTATCAAATTGGGTCCTTTTAAGTAAGGAAGATCGTCCCCGATGGTTATTGAACTCACAACCTACCCCAACCCCCACTACCTACCCACAAACAAACAAAACAAAACTTAGGGTAGTCTGCTGCGCTATCCGATCTTTGTCACCAAGAGGAGGCCAGATTACCATTAACATACGCAAGTGTGGCCAAACTCGGCTGGAAAACCTTGCCACGCAAAGGCTTGTTAATAATAATGTCACCTAACCCTAACAGGGTCTCATCAATGTAGACATTATTTTTCTGAAATTCTCTCAAAGCTTGTCAGGGTTATAACAAAATGTACAGGTATAGGTTTAGCCCTTTCCCCAAAAGGACACAGTTAACATTCCGAGTTCCAGATACCGCTAACCCTTTCCTTTCACAGCGGTAGGCTGCCAAAGAATTGACTAGACCTGGTTAAGCTCCTGACAAATACTCCTACTGGGATTATGTAGGTTCGATTGGCCTACGATTGACTGTAGCAGGGTAGCGTCGCCGAGATATATGCTGACAGAGAGAGAGAGAGAGAGAAAGAGAGAGAGAGAGAGAGAAAGAGAGAAAGAAAGAGAGAGAGAGAGAAAGAGAGAGGTAGAGAAACAAAAAGAATGAAAGAAAGAGTGTTAACACTATTTGTCGCTGGAAAGTTCTTAATAAAAGAGTACCAGAGAATCCATCGATTACACCAGGAAACTGTCGATAGGGAAGGCAGAAAGGAAGAACAAAAGAATGGAAGGAATAAAGAGAGAGGGCAGATCAGTTGCCTCAGAAAACGGTCGATGAAGAGCGCAAAGGCAAAACAGAAAGGAAGAAAGAAAGAAAGAAAAGAAGGAAGGGACGAATGAAGGAAGAACGAGCGGAGAAATAAGCAAGAAGCAGGCATTGTAAATTCAAATGAAAGAGAGAAAGGGAAAAAGTGGGTAATTGGGCGAGAGAGAGAGAGAGAGAGAGAGAGAGAGAGAGAGAGAGAGGAGGGGAGCGGGCAGATGGAAAAGCGGGAGGGGGAGGCGGGAGGGGGGAGAAGGGGAGGATGGCGAAGTGGGGAGAACAAGCCGAAGCGGGAAGGGGGGCAGAAGGGGGGAGAGGTTTGGCAAGTGGGGGAGGGAGGGGGTGAATTGGAGGGGGGGGGGTTAAGGCTTGCAGGGGTTGGGCGAAAAAACAAACCCGAGATGAAACAAGGGAACTGCCGTTTCCATTCAAATGCGAGTTCTATTTGCTCATTGGTCGATCGAATGGAAAACGTTCGATGACGTTTTCTGCGGTATTGTTTTGGCAGGATGTCGCCCAGTTTAGTGATACTGCGAAGCAAGACTACTTTTATTGCTAAACTTTTAGTACTCATACAAGCAGAGCTTGTTTTGCTTAATACGCAAATGCATACACCGGCACACAGACAGACAAACGCCCTTAGAGAAACCACACAAAGCAATCATTCAAAATTGCAGACGACAGCCAGGAAGACAGCACAACAAAAATACGCAGTCTTCCAAACAACTCGTACAATTATGCAAAAATAAAATATAAAATTCAACAAAAGACATGCGTACATACATACATACATACATACATACATACATACATGCGTACATACATACACACATACATACATACATGCATACATACATACATACATACATACATACATACATACATACAGACATACATACATACATACAGACATGCATGCATGCATACATACATACATACATACATACACACACACACATACATACATTCATACATACATACACACATACATACATACATACAATAATCAGGGGGGGCCCCAGTGGTTCCAAAGACTGGTGCGACAACTTAAAAAAAAAGAAAAAAAAAAGAAATATAACATGAAACTTGTTTCTCATTTAAGGTATATATCAAAAGTTATACATGATGCACTTGCTAAATCTTACATTAATTATTTCAAAGAAGATTAATAATTATTTACCTCCATATATATATATATGTTTTTTTCCTTTTTGAAATCGACGCTTATCAATTTACACATTTTTGATATGCGGATATTGTTTCATTTCATGGTTGTCTATTTACTGTAATAACTCGAGAAAGGTACAGTAAATACATAAGCTAAAGATAAAAAAACAAACTAACAATGAGCTCTCTCTGTCTCTGTCTCTGTCTCTGTCTCTCTCTGTCTCTCTCT
>CM072524.1:7667608-7677608 GCA_036898135.1 Oncomelania hupensis | reverse complement strand
TCCTCCTCCTCCTCTTCTTCTTCTAAACAGTGATTAACTAAATAAATCTTCTTCTTCTTCTTCTCCTCCTCCTCTGTCTACATCTTCTTCTTGTTCTGATACGCACGCGCTCCTGCAACTTTTCGTATTGTATTCTTTCTCAGCTTAAGTATTTCTCTTCCCCCTTCTTCTTCTCCTTCTTCTTCTTCATTTTCGTTTTCTTCTAAACTTATTCCTTCCTCGATTTTTGTATTTGGGACTTATATGGAATACTTTGAAGCAATTGGGAATCATAATCAGCAAAAATGTCGGTCGGTTTCTCGGTTAGACCGATGGAAGCCACATCTCAACAACCACAGAACAGATTTTGACCAAACCTCAAAGAAACATCCATGCCTAGGTTAGTGGCTTTTTTTCCAGTGCCATCATATTGGCCCTACCGCAAATGTCAAGGTCAATGGAGTCATGTTGTGGCTAAACACGTTTGATCAATATCTCAAAACTAAAAAAAAAACAAAAACAAACAAAAACACCGGGTTAACCGATGTTGTTGAGTTTTGGTGAACATGTATTTAAAATGAAGTGCCATCCTTCAGGAACGGTCCAGCTGTCAGTCATGTTAGTCACAGGGAAAGCCTGTCGCTCCCAATGTCACCTTTGTTGTTGTTCAAAACACTCTTTTTGGCCTTATCTCACGGAAAACTGAACCGAAATTCAGCATTGTTTCCTACGCGAATACCTTAATTACTATTAAGTATGTTAGATCATTCGTATTTGTACTTTGTCAAAGGCCAAGGTATGGCGACTTCACCAGAGCATCGGGCCTTGAAAAGACCATCCTGCAAGGCACAGTGCAAGGAGGCAGAAGAAAGAGGGAGACAGAGAAAGAGGTGGGAAGGCAACGTTCGAGAATGGACGGGCTTGACCCTGAGTGAAGCCATGAGAGTTGCTAAAGACAGAGAAAGATGGAGTACGCTGGTTACAAGATCATCTGTGGTGCCCCAACGACTTTCGAGTTGCGGGATAGGATAGTGTAGGATAGGTTAGGGTAGGGTAGGGTAAGATAGGGTAGGATGGGATAGGGTAGGGTAGGGTAGGATAGGGAAGGAAAGGTCAAGGTCAATAGTGCTCCACAATTTTCTACAAAGAACGGTCTTAACGGTCTTAAGAAGAAGAAGAAGAAGAAGAAGAAGAAGAAGAAAATGTGACAATGTCTTATATTTTAAAAAAAAAAATTGGTTGCGCTGACTTTGGAATTTTGTGTTGTGGCTTGCAGACAATTGAGATTGTGACCTCTCATTCCACTTTCCCTTTTGCTTCGGTTTAGGATAAAGCAGAGTCACCACATCGGCAAGAAAATGAACACTTTTGAACAGGTTTAGTTTTCAGCTTAGAGTGTGAGTGTCTGGAAATACATTTGAAGGGCTTGCCATCTTGTTTTGTTCTCTTTTTTTTTTCCTCTCCATTTTTTTCTCATCTTCGGCTTTAGGCTGTAAACGTTCATCCTCCATCCTCGCCGAGCCCGCAACAATGGAATGAACACCACGTGTTTCTGTCATTTTCATTTGTTCTGTCTCGTTCCTAATCTGTTCTATCAATCTACTATCTTCTTCTCTAGATCAGCCCCCTACCGTTTTCTCTGAAAACTCTTTCCCAAAATTCCTCATTTGTGTATGTATGTTGGGTCAGCTTGGGGATATTGCAGGCTTTTTGCCAAGTGGTCACTAGGGCTTTCTATGGTATTATTATTTAGGATCGAGGGCATTTTATATTGCAGGTGTTTTATTAATATTTTATAATGATGTTTATATTCTATTTTGTTGTTGTAAACGATAAAACACGTCCCCTGCATGGGATGCCTTTGTTGTAAAGTGGTCGGCTGGTGGAGTGCCTTAAGTGTTACACCATTAGGGTTGTTTCAGCAGATCTTTTATACGGATAAGGGGTGAGCCCTCTTTTCAACAAGTTGTGGTCCTGATTCGGCCCTCTAATTCAAACACTAGTCTATATATTGTGTTGCTTTTTAATTCCATAAACAGTACGTTATTAGGGGCTTTGTTGTCAGGCTGTTATCCTTTGTATACGATATAGGGGCACCACAGATGATCGCTTTTCAGCTCTCTTTTGTGTCCTGATTCGGCCCGCTCAATTCAAACACTAGTCTATATATTTGTGGTTCCTCTTTTTAATTCCTTCTTCAGTACTTATGAATATGGGCTATTTCTTTGCAATTGCCAGTTAATTTCCTATTGTCCTTACCATAGGTACCCGAAGGGTCGTAGCACAGATATTTAAATACTCCATACTCTTCTTTTCTCTGTCCTCATGTCTTACCCTCATGGCTTCGCTCAGTGTCAACCAGTCCATTCTCGAATTGTCTCTCCCACCTCTTTTTCGGTCTCCCCTTCTTTACGCATCCTTGCAGATGCCTTGCAGAGACGCAAGGCCTGATTCTTGACGTCACATCGCCAGTCCTCTGTCTTAATCCAAATGGCTTGTTATCACCCTTGTCCCCTCACTATTGTGATGTCTATCATTGTTAACTTCGAGATCTGCATGTGTCTTAATCTTCAAATAATCTGATATGGAGTGTTATAGAGATCCAACAGAATCTTCTTTCATCTTTTGCTCTCAACCATGCTGTATAGAAGCAGTTGTTTTGCGATCCTGGAGAGGACTTGGTCTTCCATCTGTCTGAAAATGGCTCCTAAAGGCAGCAGTTGTTTGCACTGTGTTTTCCATGCCTGTACATGTCCGTGTTGATGCCATTGGCCTGTTGTACTTTGGTCATCATTTTTTGTGTTGTTATCACTTATTTCTTCACTCAACTCATCTTATCAATCCTCTGTACAAGCTAGTTCGTCTCCCGCTCCAGCCATCCATCCATATCATCCGCCCTTTATGCTCGTCTCTGATGCTGACATGCCTTCGTGATCTGCAAGAGCATGCGCTCTAGGAAGATGTTGAAGAGTGTTGGAGAGAGGCATCCCCACACCGATTTGTTGTTCATCCTGAACCAGTTCCCGATGACGCTGTTATGGACTGAACTGGTAGCCTTGTCATACAGGCTTTTTGATGACTTCTATGATTTTAGGGCTGATGTTGTACACTTTCATGGTTGCCCATAGAGCTGCATGCCAGACTCGGTCAAATGCCTTCTTGAAGTCTATGAACACATGATATAGATGTTGTTGGTGCTGTAGGTATTTCTCACAGATTATTCTGAGGTTGAAAATCTGTTCAGTGGTACTTCGCCCTGCCATGAATCCTGCTTGTTCTTCAGCTATGATTTGTTCAGCTTGTGGTTTCAACCTGTTGAGTATTATTTTCAGGAGGACCTTGCTGGGATGGCTGATGAGGCTGATGGTGCGGTAATTTTCACACTCCTGAAGGTTACCTTTTTTAGGAAGAGTGATGACAAGCGACTGGGTCCATGGTGTAGGCCATTCCCCACTCTGCCAGATCTTGTTACAGATAGTGGTGAGAGCATCAGTCATCGCTTCTCCTCCTGCTTGTAGCAGTTCCGCTGGTATGTTGTCCACTCCCGCTGACTTCCCTTTTTTCAGCGATTGCACTGCTGCCTCAACTTCTTCCCGGAGAATTGGGAGGATTTCTTCTTCTTCTCTGCTCTCGGGATATGCTAGAACTGATGGGTCTCCATTTGGTGTATGGTTGTAAAGGTCAGAGCAGTACTCTGTCCATCTGTCCAAGACTTCTTGTTCTTCTGTAAGGCAAATGCCAGACTTGCTTTGGATAGTGGAGACTTTGGGCTGTTTAACACTTGTCAGCCGCTTCACAGTCTGTCAGTCACTATATTATTAATATCCTCAGTGTTACTTCGCAATACGTCCTTTGCTGAGTCTATGCATGGTAACAGCGATGTACATTCAAGTAATACATGATTTATAGAAACGGGTTGCTGACATATACAATTAATACCTTTGACATATTTTGTAATCCACGCATCCAAGCGTTAAAGGTTAATTTTAGATTACAGTCACACGACATCGGAGCGAATAGGCGGTCTACTGGTCACATTATTCTGACACCAGCGAGCGAACCAATTAATGATAAAAGGAAAATAATATGGTCACACTTTGGCCAATCCGGGATTTGAACCAGGACATTTATTAAGCCGCTCTAACAACGGAACTACCCGGCCCCAAGCGCCATTGTATACATAATTTTGTAGATGATCATAGAAGAGTTCATGAATCCACAGTAAGGAGTCGAAAGCTTTCAATTAAACGTGCAAGCAGCTTTAAAAAGTTTTTTTTTTCAATAACGTCATCCAGCGAGTCTTAACAGCAAAAGGACCCCCGTTGGGGTGCCGGGGGTTTCAGTATAAATAGTATCCCAACTTTCTGGAAAATTAGTGCTTTAAATTCCCACTGTCGCTGTTTTTCTCATTTGCTCTTTCTCATTCTTGCTCTGTTCTATCAATCTGCTATACTTTCTTCTTCTTCGCTAGACCGGTCATCTACCTTTTTTCTTGAAAACTCTTCCGGGACAAGACTCCTTATTTGTGTATGAGGTCTGTTGGATCAGCTTGGGAATATTTGACGCTTTCTGCCAGGTGGTCACAAGGGCTTCCTACAATGTAGGCATTTTATATGTATGTGTTTTGTTGATAATTTATAATGATGTTTGTATTCTATTTTGGTTTTCTAAACGGGGGTTCGATAAATTAGAGTACAGCCTCAGCGTCCCCTGCGTGGGATGTCTTTATTGTAAAGTGACTGGCTGGAGGAGAGCTTTCAGTTTTACCACTAGGGTTGTTTCAGCAGATCTTTTATGCGGATCAGGGGTTGTCCGGTTCTGATTTGGCTCGGAAGAGTCCGCTGGACCTAAAGCAATAATCATGTAATGTAATATAATAGCAAAAGGCTACTTGATGCAGCTATTACGCATCACATAACTACCACAGACACTCAATACTCCCCGTTTGGTTAATTTCCCACAACGCCTTGTAGCGTCGTTCGTTATCAACATCTCTATTGTAAGGGAGATAAGTCATGTACTGCTACAGCGGGCAAACATTTTGAACGGTCAGACACAAACTTCCGTGTTAATGGTAGCAAAACAAAATTAGACATCAAACATGTATGAATGAATAAGAGTCACCTCGATGCGTGAATTAGAAATGTTTCTTGCGCGTTTTGGATGTCGACCTCAGACGCGCTTTACAAAAGAAGATGAAAGAAAAGAAGGAAAGAAAGAAAGAAAGAAAGAAAAGAAAAAAAGAGCAGGAAAAAAACATAAACAAAAAAAAAGATTAAAAAAAATAAAAATAATTAAGAAGAAGAAGAAGAAGAAGAAGAAGAAGAACAACAACAACAACAACAACAACAACAACAACAACAACAACAACAACAACAACAACAACGCACACTCCATCGGGTACACCAAAGACTGAGAATGAGAATGACAGCGAGAGAGAGAGAGAGAGAGAGAGAGAGAGAGAGAGAGAGAGAGAGAGAGAGAGAGAGAGAGAGAGACGTACTTTACATTGCAATGATGACAAAACAACCATTAAAAGTCCATTTCCCTCATAATTAATGATGTGGGATTGTTTTTTTTCTATCCGCATAGACAACATACACATTTTTCAGTGTAAATTGTTAATGTTTGGTTGTTCTTAGATTGCGAATTCTACACAAGTATGGAAGTCATCAAAACCCAGACAAACAAGAGCACCGAGACGCAAAACTGTCTAGCTTCTTCAGAACTTGCGTAACTGGACCTGCAGCTCTAGTGGGCCGTTCTCACATGACCGCAGACTGTCACATTAATTCATAATAAAGTGGGAGGGGGGAAGGGCAGTGGGGAAACAGTTGTCATAATAATCTCCTATATGTGCTCTTTTTGTGTGCGAGGTCAACGAGCTCACCTCGCTGAACCCCTATGTCACAGTATGTCACGCGAAATTCTGTTGTGAACTATGAAAGTCTTTTTCGCGATTTATTAAAGTGTGGCGCGGTGTCACTGCCATATTAGGAAATTAAATAGCATTTCACGCTAATATTTTTGTGACACTTTATTGTTCCTTTTTATCAGGAGATTCAGGACCACTGGAGGAAGGCGTAGTCGCAGCCTGTGGCGCGCCCAAACCCAACCTACCTAATATTAGTTGTGTTTATGAAATTTTGCTGTGAGAGGAAGCCGGAGTACCCGGAGAAAATCCCCGAGACGTTCCCCGAGTCGAAAGTAAATAATATTCGGAGAAAAATAACGCCCAGATGCTGGATCGATCCCACACCTGTCAGGCAACATTGGTTTCTAGCCTGTGGACGGCCAATTCGCTACGTATGTATATACGGTTTCGAAACAGTTTGTCCAGTAAAGCGTACAACTAAGAAATCGTACGCTGCGAACGTGTTTGAAGTGATACCAACAATGAAATATTCTTACAACGGATGATGTTTTCGTGCGAACATTTGCTACTGTTGTCGCTGATTAAAAAAATATGTGTGTGGGTGATTGTATGACTTCATGTAGCAGTATTTCATCCAAACATCCCAACATTTTGTCTCAGACAAGTGTTTTATGCGCACCATTTTGTATTGTATTGTATTGTATTGTATTGTATTGTATTGTGTGAACTATATTCCTGCCCCCGTGAGGTTGCTGGGGGTTTCTGTATATACAGAATCCCCACTTTCTGCAAATTTAATGGTTTAAATTCCCACTGTCGTCTTTCTCATTTGTTCTTTCTCATTCCTACTCAGTTCTATCAATCTACTATACTATCGTCTTCTTCGCTAGACCAGTCGCCTACTCTTTTTCTTGAAAACTCTTCCGGGACAAAGCTCCTCATTTGTGTGTGAGGTCTGTTGTCTCAGCTTGGGAATATTGGACACTTTCTGCCCAATGGTCACTGGGGCTTCCTATGATGTTATTATTTGGCAATGTAGGCATTTTATATGTATGTGTTTTGTTGATATTGTATAATTATGTTTGTATTCTATTTTGTTTTTGTAAACGGGGTTTGATAAATTAGAGTACAGCCTCAGCGTTCCCTGCGTGGTATGCCTTTATTGTACAGTGACCGGCTGATGGAGTGCCTTCAGTGTTACCACTAGGGCTGTTTCGGCAGATCTTTTAAGCGGATCACGGCTGAGTCCTCTTTCAGCCAAGTTGTGGTCTTGCTTTTGTGGTCCTGATTCGGCTCTTTGCAGTCCGCTGGACCTTGTAAGCAATTAATAATTAACTAACTATATTTCTGCGGAATAACTTAAATCGCTGCTTCTGAACGGAACACGTTTCACAGCTGGGTAATATTTCATTCTACAAGAAAGAGCACACTTTCGTTGCCCTGCGAATTGTACAGAATTTATTGAAGTTGTCGATTTGAACTAATCCTATTCCGCGAGCAAAGAATCTCTGCAGCAAACACATTTGACAGCGGTATATATTTCATCCTACGAGGACACAGTTTCGTTGCCCCGCAAAATTATACAGTATTTATTCAAACAAACCCTATGCAGGAGTGCTAAAGTACAGTCATTTGAAACCTGCACCGCGCTATTTGAGATCAACTGCCTCCCCACATCGATCTGGGAGAGAGTAACAACCGGAGAACCAGCTAAGTCCTTTGTATTTCCCCCACATTTTTGTCCGTACGTTTCTTTCTTTCTGTCTGTTTGTTTGGTTGTTTATCTTTTTACTGTCGTTCTTTTTTTTTTTTCTTTTTATCTTAGTCTATGAAGGAGCAGGACTCCATGAAACCGCCATGCTCAAAGTCACCGAATAGAAATGTGCGGAGGTGTGTATATGAATGTGTGAGTGTGTGTGTGTGTGCATGTGTGGGTGTGTGTGATTGTTTGCCTATGTCCAGATGCTTTTTGTCACGTATACCCGTATACAATTCTATAAGTGCCTATGTTCATTCGATGTTATAAAGAATAACATCTTCAAAAGTAGTGGTGTGTGTTTGTATGTGTGTGTGTGTGTGCGTGTGTCCTTGTTTACGCATTGTTATCTGGGTGGCCTCGTGGCGCGGTGGATAAGTCGCCGGTTTCCTATGCAGAAGGTGGCGGGTTCAATTCCCGCAAGGGGCGAACGTATGTGACTTAGGTACGAGACTTTTGAGGTCACCGAGGGTTTTCTCCGGGCACTCCGGTTTCCTCCCCCCCCACCCCTGCCTTTATACCACCTGTTTGAGTGATGTATGTGTATTTGGTGTGTGAGGGTAAATGAGACAGTTGAGCGTGTATGTTGGTATAGATCGCCGCGCTTTGAGCCTTGGGGAAAGGCGCGTACATAGCATCCTGTATAATAATAATAATAATAATAATAATAATAATAATAATAATAATAATAATAAAAAAAAATAAAAATAATAATAATAATAATAATAATTATTATTATTATTATTATTATTATTATTATTATTATTATTATTATTATTATTATTATTATTATAAATCAGTGAACCTCTACATAACATGTGTTGAAATACCTACTTGTTTTGACGTCAGAACAATGATCCGTTAGGGTTAGGCCTTGGTTAGGGTTAGAACACTTCAAAGTACTTAAAAATGGGGACGAAATATGACCCATTGTCAGCACAACGTAGGTGGCGTTTCGGGAAAGTCATGATAATACTGTGTAACCTCGGCTGTGTGTGTGCGTGTGTGTGTGTGTGGGTTTGGGTGTGTGTGTGTGTATGTGTGTATGTGTGTGGGTTTGGGTGTGTGTGTGATGGAGTCAACGTTGTGAAAGTTTAGAAAGACCAAAACAATCCTCTTTTCTCGGGGGCCAACGTTTGTGAGTCTAGTGATTTTTGTTGTTGTTGTGGGACCAAGTTATTTTGGTGTTGATTATAATCTCTTTCCCCTTTGTTAAATGCGTTAGGAACGTCTCTTTTTTCGGGACAAGATTTGTGAATGTGGCGCCAGCTTGGAAGGAAGATGGTGGAATGGGATGGTTGATTTGTATGTGTGTGGCGTAGATGAGAGGGAGGGGAGGGGAGGGGAGGGAAGGGGCAATTGGGTGAGGATCTGTGTGCATTTATAGGCAAACAGGAAAAATAAGTGGGAAATTCCGAGGGGAAAAACAAAGAAGAAATATATCTTTCCGGAAAGTGTATAAAATGAGTGTGTTAGAAATATTGTAACGTGAGAGAGAGAGAGAGAGAGAGAGAGAGAGAGAGAGAGAGAGAGAGAGAGAGAGAGAGAGAGAGAGAGAGAGAGAGAATGAGAGCGAGTCTGAGTGTAAGTGTGAATGTGCGAGAGTGCGCGCGCTTGTGTGTGTGTGTGTGTGTGTGTGTGTGGGCATGTGTGTGGGTGCGCGCGCGCGCGCGCGCGTGTGTGTGTGTGTGTGTGTGTGTGTGTGTGTGGGATGTTCATGGTGTTAATGTTGGGAAAGTTTAGAAAGGCCAAAACAAACATTTAGTTTATGTGTGGAAGTGGAAGAACAATCAACGTTAGGGAAGAAAGCACTGACAATAAAGTACACATAAAAAGACCATGAGACAGAGCCGGCTAAGCAATAACAAACACTGACATCACTATGAGTATACACTGCAGTAAGACCTCCGTTCATTGAAACCAACAACTCAATATGACAGAGAAAGAGAGAGAGAGAGAGAGAGAGAGAGAGAGAGAGAGAGAGAGAGAGAGAGAGAGAGAGAGAGAGAGAGACAGAGACAGAGACAGAGACAGAGAGACAGCCAGAGACATATAAACAGAGAGACAGAAATCCAGAGATACAGAGAGATCGAGAGAGAGACAGAGAGAGACATAGAACCAGAAAGACAGAAATACAGAGATACAGAGAGATCGAGAGAGAGAGACAGAGAGAGAGACATAAAAACAGAGAGACAGAAATACAGAGATACAGAAAGATCGAGAGAGAGAGAAACAGAAATACAGAGAGATCGAGAGAGAGAGAGAGAGACAGAGAGAAAGAGGGTAAGACTGAGACAGAAAGATAGACAGACAGAAACAGAGAGAGACAGACAGACAGAGACTGAACGACAGAGAGAAAGAGAGTCAACAGAAAGACCGACAGAGGCAGA
>CM072524.1:7655108-7657608 GCA_036898135.1 Oncomelania hupensis | reverse complement strand
CACTTCATAAAAACATTACCTAGGTTAGTGACCACACTTCACAGGAACATTACCTAGGTTAGTGACTAAACTTCACAGGAATATTACCTAGGTTAGTGACCAAACTTCATAAGAAAATGACCTAGGTTAGTGACCAAACTTCATAGGAACATCATCTAGGTTAGTGACCACACTTCATAGGAACATTACCTAGGTTAGTGACCAAACTTCATAGGAACATTACCTAGGTTAGTGACAAAACTTCACAGGAGCATTACCTAGGTTATTGACCACACTTCATAGGAACATTACCTAGGTTAGTGACCACACTTCATAGGAACATTACCTAGGTTAGTGACCAAACTTCATAGGAACATTACCTAGGTTAGTGACCACACTTCATAGGAACATTACCTAGGTTAGTGACCACACTTCATAGGAACATTACCTAGGTTAGTGACCAAACTTCATAGGAACATTACCTAGGTTATTGACCACACTTCATAGGAACATTACCTAGGTTAGTGACCAAACTTCATAAGAACATGACCTAGGTTATTGACCACACTTCACAGGAACATTATCTAGGTTAGTGACCAAACTTCACAGGAACATTACCTAGGTTAGTGACCACACTTCATAGGAACATTACCTAGGTTAGTGACCACACTTCATAGGAACATTACCTAGGTTAGTGACCAAACTTCATAAGAACATGACCTAGGTTAGTGACCAAACTTCATAGGAACATTATCTAGGTTAGTGACCACACTTCATAGGAACATTACCTAGGTTAGTGACCAAACGTCATAGGCACATTACCTAAGTTAGTGACCAAACTTCATAGGAATATTACCTAGGTTATTGACCACACTTCATAGGAATATTACCTAGGTTAGTGACCAAACTTCATAGGAATATTACCTAGATTAGTGACCACACTTCATAGGAATATTACCTAGGTTAGTGACCACACTTCATAGGAATATTACCTAGATTAGTGACCACACTTCATAGAAACATTACCTAGGTTAGTGACCACACTTCACAGGAATATTACCTAGGTTAGTGACCACACTTCATAGGAACATTACCTAGGTTAGTGACCACACTTCATAGGAACATTACCTAGGTTAGTGACCACACTTCACAGAAACATTACCTAGGTTAGTGACCAAACTTCATAGAAACATTACCTAGGTTAGTGACCAAACTTCATAGAAACATTACCTAGGTTAGTGACCAAACTTCATAGAAACATTACCTAGGTTAGTGACCAAACTTCAAAAAAACATTACCTAGGTTAGTGACCAAACTTCACAGGAACATTACCTAGGTTAGTGACCACACTTCATAAAAACATTACCTAGGTTAGTGACCAAACTTCACAGGAACATTACCTAGGTTAATGACTAAACTTCACAGGAACATTACCTAGGTTAATGACCAAACTTCACAGGAACATTACCTAGGTTAATGACTAAACTTCACAGGAACATTACCTAGGTTAATGACTAAACTTCACAGGAAAATTACCTAGGTTAATGACCAAACTTCACAGGAACATTACCTAGGTTAATGACCACACTTCACAGGAACATTACCTAGGTTAATGACTAAACTTCACAGGAACATTACCTAGGTTAGTGACCAAACTTCACAGGAACATTACCTAGGTTAATGACTAAACTTCACAGGAACATTACCTAGGTTAATGACCAAACTTCACAGGAACATTATCTAGGTTAATGACCACACTTCACAGGAACATTACCTAGGTTAGTGACCAAACTTCACAGGAACATTACCTAGGTTAGTGACCACACTTCATAGAAACATTACCTAGGTTAGTGACCACACTTCACAGGAACATTACCTAGGTTAGTGACCAAATTTAATAGAAACATTACCTAGGTTAGTGACCACACTTCACAGGAACATTACCTAGGTTAGTGACCACACTTCATAGGAACATTACCTAGGTTAGTGACCAAATTTAATAGAAACATTACCTAGGTTAGTGACCAAACTTCATAGGAACATTACCAAGGTTAGTGGCCTGCCTCTTGGGCTATCATATTTACTCTAACGCAAAGGTCAAGGTCACTGAAGTCATTTTGTTGCTAAACATGTTTTTCTCAAAATCTCAAAAACGGCTAAAACGAGTTTGTCTTGAGTTTTGGTATACCTATCCTAAGTACCCTATCCTATCCCGTAACTCGGAGGTCGTAGGGGCACCACAAATGATCGTTTAACCAGCGTACTCCATCTTTCCTGTCCTCAGCAACCCTGATGGTTTCGCTGAGTCAAACCAGTCCATTCTCGAATGTTGCCCTCCCACCTCTTTTTCGGTCTCCCCCTTCTTCTACCTCCTTGCACTGTGCCTTGCAGGATGGTCTTTGCAAGACCTGATGACCTGGTGACGTGGCCATACCATCGGAGTTTCCGTTTTTTCACAACTTTGAGCAGGTCATCGTGTTGTCCAATGGCTTGTGTGATGGTCTGTCGGACTTCGTCGTTG
>CM072524.1:7620108-7650108 GCA_036898135.1 Oncomelania hupensis | reverse complement strand
GAGAGAGGAACGTCTAGTCCCGTCTAGTCTCAACTCCGCGGTACGAGAACTCTGCAAAGTCGTGGGCGGCGGTAAGAAAAGTACATGGTGCAGGGCGATCGTTGGATGAGGTTAGTTTTAGGAGAGGCGGAAAGGGGTGGCGGTGTGGGGAGGGTTGCGTGGGTTGCGGTGGGAGTGGGGGTGAGGTTATGTAGGGAACTTTTATAAGTCACTCCCTAAACCCGCGTTCGCACTAGTCCAGAAATACCCTCTTGGTCAGTGCAAAGAGATCTCTAGTCTTCTTTCTCATTCATGGAATACGACAAGTGGATGTCTTGGGGTTCTGGAAGAAGACCTACACGCCAGCAAGTTCTAAACGGTTCCAGACTAGCTGTCACTGTCGCGATGAGAATTAGAGGGCACACATTAATTCTCCCGTCTGCTCTTTGTTAGGGCCGATCCACACATATCTTCTGTCATCAACAACGATAGGCGTTGAAGACATCTCAATAGAGAAAAAAAAAAGCGCCGGAAGTCCATCTATGACTAAACGTATATATTTAGAAGAAAGGGTATTGGGGTTTGAAATTAGGTGAGGTAACTACTGCTTTAACCTTTTGTATGTTTGTCTCCCTTGATTATTTTTGGCCCGCAATGGCTATCTTCACTAGCAAATATACACTCTACCTCCATCCACCCCCCCCCCACACACATATTTACCCACGCACTCTCCTTCTCTCTCTCTCTCTCTCTCTCTCTCTCTCTCTCTCTCTCTCTCTCTCTCTCTCTCTCTCTCTCTCTCTCTCTCTCTTTCACTCTTTTTCGCTCTCGTTTACTCCAGCTCTGTCCCTGTCTCCTCTGTCTGTCTCTGTCTCTCTCACACACAAACATACCCACACGCACAAACACATAGACACACACAAACACACACACACACACACCACACAAACACACAGGGACTGGCTTTTTACATACTAACAAAGCCAAACACAAAAGAAAAAACAACAACAAAACTTTCAGGCGAGACTGAGGTAAGGATCATTAATTATTCCTGTACAAATTCACATTCTTGTAAAAAGTTACAAAAGTCTGAACACGTGCATAAGATGACTGATCGTTGTGGCATTTGCAAAGTAAAGGTAAAAAAAAACCCCAAAGGCCTAGTAAGTCAGCCTGTCCTAAGTTTAAAACTCTTGGTCGCTTTACCACAAATAATTTTAACGACGCTTTTCAAATATATCCAGGAATGATTAATGATTTGCAAGTCTGTTGCATTAGGCAAAAAATAGTGGTAAGAAGAATGCGGCCGCAGAGGAAGGCAAAGAAGGAATTGAACAGATGATGTCAAAACATGGACTGCGCTTAATAACGATGATCACTCCTCCTGACAAGCAACAGACAGACAAAAGCATTTTTTTTTTAAATATATAAAACATCTCCACGATAGCATCCCACATGTCACTCCCCCAAAGGCCCGATACGTATTGCGTGTGCGTGCGTGCGTGCGCGCGCATTTGTGCGCGTGGAAATCATGTTAAAATGCACACACTGACCAGGAGAATTTACACAACAACAATACCAACAACAATAACAACGACGACGACGACGACGAAGAGGAAGAAGAAGAAGAAGAAGAAGAAGAAAAAGGAGGAGGAGGAGGAGGAGGAGAAAGAAAGCCTCCGACATTTTATTCACTACAGGGAAACAGATTTTACGAGGGGAGACTAATCTTAAAATCGTTCCTCTTATCATTTAAGAAAGAAAGAAAGAAACTAACGAAGATACAAACAACGAAACAAAAAGAAAGAAAGAAAGAAAGAAAGAAGAAGAAGAAGAAGAAGAAGAAGAAGAAGAAGAAGAAGAAGAAGAAGAAGAAGGAATCTTTGTTGATTTTAACTCGCGAACTCGTAGCTCCAATTTTTCAACTTCTCTCTACTTGCCTTAAAAGTGCAAGAGTAGGATTTTTTTAAAATGAGCCTTTAAGACACAAACGTTTCAAAAGGGGCGATGCCAACACATTAACTTTAGAGTAGACGCACATAAAATTGGGAATAGAAATTGCAAGAACTAGTGTGGATACAAATTAAAACACCAAAGACGGAAATCAATGCAAGCGAAGGATATTGTTCCTCTCACTCTCTCTCTCCTTCTCTCCCTCCCTATCTCTCCATCTCCCTCCCTCTCTCCTTCTTTCTCTCCCTCCCTTTCTCTCTTTCCTTCTCTCTCTCTCTCTCTCTCTCTCTCTCTCTCTCTCTCTCTCTCTCTCTCTCTCTCTCTCTCTCTCTCTCTCTCTGGGTACTGTCGCGAGAGGACTAGTTTTACCCTGCCTATTTACTATTTAGCCTTGTTTAGTCATTGTAACCTTAGAAAGTTAGTGTATTACACAGCAGACGATTACAGTATACGGAGGTACAGACACCGCGAGCTTGACGCAGGCAGTGTAGTGACGTCAGCACTGTGTAGGCTGAGCGGCTAGATCCAGTTCTGGCGGATTCAGTCCAAACCAGGTATTAGGTCAGTTGAGAGTAAGACGCCACAGGGTACACAGCTACACCTGAATAGAGCAATACCTCCACTGAATAGACCAGGAAGCAGGACTTGAGAATCTTAGAATTCACTCAAGTAGCCACGAGCCTGACATTGTCGAACAGGTAAATGAACATACTTCTGTTTCATCGTGATATATTTATATTATTGTTGAAATTATGTTTGTAGAATTTGCCATGCATAGATGTGAATTGTTAATCCGAATTTGCCTTACTGTAGGTTTGACGAGAAGAATCCAAACCCAGGCTACCGTCCCCCTTTGCCTGATGACCCTTCGCTTCTAACCCCGCCTTTCACCATCCAGGAAACTGAGGTGAGGCGATTGTTCAGGAAGCAAAACACGAGGAAGGCGTCAGGACCGGATAAGGTGTCCACTTCTACCCTTCGGACATGCGCTGATCAGCTGGCCCCAGTGTTTACTGATATTTTTAACACGTCTCTGCAGCAGCATGCTGTCCCTCAGTGCTTTAAATCATCCGTCATTGTCCCCGTCCCCAAGAAGTCAAAGGTCACCCAGCTCAATGACTACCGGCCTGTAGCGCTCACTTCCGTGGTCATGAAGGTCTTTGAGCGACTCGTCCTCACCTACTTAAAGGCATGCACGGTTCACCTTCGGGACCCACTCCAGTTCGCCTATCAAGCAAACAGGTCAGTTGAGGACGCTGTCGCTCTGGGTCTCCACCACATCCTCCAACATCTGGAGAACTCGCGTACATACGCTAGAGTATTGTTTATTGATTTTAGTTCTGCTTTTAATACAATCATCCCTCATAAACTGTTTGATAAACTGGCGCTGTTGAACGTCCATCTCTCCATTTGTCATTGGGTCCTTGATTTTCTGTTGGACCGACCACAGGTCGTGAGAGTCAATAAAGCCACATCATGCTCTCGAGTCCTAAATACTGGGGCTCCGCAAGGTTGTGTTTTGTCACCGCTTTTATTTACCCTTTTCACAAACGATTGTGGGTCGTCAGATCCGTCGGTGCTAGTGGTCAAGTTCTCTGATGACACTACAATCGAGGGTCTCATTTCGGGTGAAGATGAAAGTGCATATCGCGAGGAGGTCGGGCGGCTGGTTGGCTGGTGCTCCGATAACAACCTTGAGCTCAATGTATCTAAAACAAAAGAAATGGTCATCGACTTTCGCAGGAATAAAAGCACAATCTCACCTCTTATGATTAACAGTGAATGCGTAGAACAGGTTGATTCATTTAAATTTCTTGGAACGGTCATTTCCAGCAACCTCTCTTGGGACAATAACAACATGTCCATTATCAAGAAGTGTCAGCAGCGCCTCCACTTCTTGAGACAGCTCAAGAGGCTCGGACTTAACCAGACAATACTCACGCTTTTCTATCGCGCCGTGATTGAGAGTATCCTGTGCTTCAGTATCACAGTCTGGTTTGGAGGCGCCACTTCGAGCGAGAAGTTTCAACTCGAAAGAATCGTGAAACGCGCGGCAAAAATCATAGGTTGCGATTTATTATCCCTCGCGTCCTCATACAGCACGCGTTTGGCAAGAAGGGCCAGCAACATTACTGGCGACCCATCCCATCCAGCCAACCATCTGTTCGAGCTCCTCCCGTCAGGTAAACGCTTCAGAGCACTAAAAGTTAGAACTAGCCGGTTTAGACGCAGCTTCTTCCCCGAGGCTGCCCTCTCGGTACCAGTGTCCTCTGTTATCCACATAGCATGAGGTGTTATACTTAAACGCCAATTTATTAGTTGCGATAATGTGTTAGTGGTGCAATTTTGTTTCCTTAATGTATTTTATCTCATTACGTTTTAATTTAGATACCCATGCGGGTATGCGTGAGTATGCGTGTGCGTGTGGAGGTTGCGAGTGGGCGTGCGCTTGTGCTTTACTCCTTAGAATATCTTTCTCTATTAGAGTATTTTAATGTTTTAATGTCCAGTGGAAGGTTGTTTGTTGTTGCAGAGGGACTGAATGTTTTACCGCATCACCAAAACGAAATCCTATGTATTTTGAATTCATTGGGTAATAAAGTTGACTTGACTTGACTTGACTTACCACGTGGAAAAGCCGAACACGTGTTAAGCACGACCGGCCGACGCCATCTTGAATTATGTACGGAACCACGGTTGTTGAACCTATATGTATGTTTGCAGACCAGTGGCTGTACCAATGAATGTTTATATTATTATTAATTCTTGATGTGTATAAGTAGCCATGTTTTATATTTATGTATGTATAGGAAAGTAGAGTTGAGATTCCAGTGGACCACGGACGTAGCGAAATGTTCGTCGCTTATGTATAGAGATGTGGAGCTATCACTGAGGGCTACTTTGGCTTTCAGTGAGACGCTCTGCACAAACCTATTATTCAAGGTTGTGCAGAATTTCGTCTCTTATATTACAGACGAGCAGGCGAGCTATCCCGTGCGCCCAACTCCAAAGAAACGACGAGTTGGCTGTTTAGCCTCTACAGCACAAGCCTGAAAGAGCAACCCTGGAAAACACCCTGCAAGACCCCACAGCGTGGCAAGGGACCAAACTACATGACGACACATCGTGTACCAGAAGCTACCTCAACGAAGGACTTCAAACCCACTACGTGACAGTTAAGTGCATAAGCAAAAGTGCACCTAAACTGCTAGCAAAAGGACCACAGTAGTCCACTCTTCAGAAACTATAGTAAAACGGACCACAGTAGTCCAATCTTCAAGAACTTTAGTAGCCAGTGCCCGATGAAGACATAACAGCTGCCTAGACTATCAGCGATCGAATTATTTGCATTGACTCATGACTTTTTAAGGTAGATTAGTACATCGAAAATCTTGTATAGAGTAGAAGAAATAAATGTGTGATTTTAACTGTTATCAAGTGGCTGGACTACATATGATTCATAGCCGTGTGAAAGCTAGGGTGACAGTGATCTTTTATCATTTTTCTATCTATCTCTGTATCGCAGCCTTAACACAAACCGAGCTAAACAAACAAATTTATTAAAGTAATTCAGCGGGTGACTCACTAGCGGTTCCCATCGAATAAAGCGTGAGGGTTACGCATCCATTGTGCAGAGCCCAGTAACAACTAAAACCCCACGTGACAGGTACGTGTGGATGATTGAATGTGTTTTTATGTGATTTTGCGTGTGTGCTAGTGTTGGAAGCCCGTACACCTGCATTTATACAGACATTTAAGGAACAATGTTTAAGCACAGTTTTTAATTGTATTGCCGTTTGTTTGTCTTGCGTTGTTATTAACAAAAACATTTTCTGTTCGTCTCAGCCAATTGACGAAAGTCTTTCAACAGACTTCCAGATTATTCTTCTTTTCGTAGTTGTTGTTGAGTGTGTCACATTTACCTATCCTATCCTATCTCGTAACTCGAAGGTCGTAGGGGCACCACAGATGATCGTTTAGCCAACGTACTCCATCTTTCTCTGTCCTCGGCAACCCTGATGGCTTCGCTCAGTGTCAAACCAGTCCATTCTCGAATGTTGTTCTCCCACCTCTTTTTCTGTCTCCCTCTTCTTCTTCCTCCTTGCACCGCGCCTTGCAGGATGGTCTTTGCAAGACCTGATGATCTGGTGATGTGGCCATACCATCGGAGTTTCCGTTTCTTCACCATTGTGAGCATGTCATCGTGTTGTCCAATGGCTTGAGTGTTGGTCTGCCGGATTTGGTTGTTAGTGATGTGCTGGGTATAGGAAATGCCCAGAAGACTTCTATAGCACCTTATCTCCATGCTTTGTATTCTTCGTTGTAGATCTGCTGTGAGGGTCCATGTTTCGCAAGCGTATAGGAAGATGGAGATGACAAGGGAGCGCAGCGGCCTTACCTTGGAATGTAGAATAATGGTCCTGTCTTTCCAAATGGGCTTCAACCTTGTCAGGGCAGCAGTTGGTTGTGCGATTCTGGAGAGGACTTAATGTCTGGACCCATTGTCTGATACAATGACTCCTAAATATTTGAAGCTATGCACTGTGTTGAGGGATTGGCCTTGGACTTTTATGTCCATGTTGATGCTATAGGTGTTGTTGCTCATCATTTTGGTCTTCTCTGCACTCATTTCCATTCCATAGGCTCTGGAGGTGGTGTCAAGCCTCTGTACCAGCTGTTCAAGTTCTTGTTCCTCTCCAGCCAATCCATCAATGTCATCCGCAAAGGGGAGATTGGAGATTGCTCTACCCCCTATGCTGACTGTGCTTTTGTGATCTGCAAGGGCATCTGACATGATGCGCTCTAGGAAGATGTTAAAGAGTGTTGGAGAGAGGAGGCATCCTTGACTCACACCGATTGGGGTCCGGAACAAGTTTCCGATGGCGCTGTTGTGGAGGACTGCACTGGTAGCCTTGTCATGCAGGAGTTTGATAACTTCAATAATATTAGGGCTGATGTTGCACACTCTCATGGTTGCCCACAGAGCTGTATGCCAGACTCGGTCAAACGCTTTCTTACGTCTACAAACACATGATACAGATGTTGTTGGTGCTGTAGGTATTTCTCGCAGATTATTCTGAGGTTCAAAATCTGTTCAGTGGTACTTCGCCCTGCCCTGAATCCTGCTTGTTCTTCAGCTATGATTTGTTCAGGTTGGGGTTTCAACCTGTTGAGTATTATTTTCAGGAGAACCTTGCTGGGATGGCTGATGAGACTGATGGTGCGGTAATTTTCACACTCCTGAAGGTTACCTTTTTTGGGAAGAGTGATGACAAGCGACTGGGTCTATGGTGAGGCCACTTACATTTACTTGGGATTTTTCTTTTCTTTATGTTGACCCTAGTACTTAAACGAGAGTGTGTTCCACATCAGGTGAGAGGACAAAGAAAGAGGGTGAAGTTGGTAAAAGAGTATGTGTGGTTGCGTGGGTATGTATGCGTGTGTGTGTGTTTGTGTGGGGGGGGGGTAAACTATAGAAGAAGAAGAAGAAGAAGAAGAAGAAGAAGAAGAAGAAGAAGAAGAAGAAGAAGAAGAGAAGGAGAAGAAGAACAAGGGAAGAAAGATAAGAAAGATGAGGAAGAAGAGGAGGAGGAGGAGAAGAAGAAGAAGAAGAAGAAGAAGAAGAAGAAGAAGAAGAAGAAGAAGAAGAAGAAGAAGAAGAAGAAGAAGAAGAAGATAATCTGTTCTTCTTCTCCTCCTCCTCCTTCTTCTTCTCTCCAAAGAAGAAGAAGAAGAAGAAGAAGAAGAAGAAGAAAATAATTTCTTCTTCTTCTTCTCCTCCTCCTCCTCCTTCTTCTCTCCCTCTCTCTTTCTCCTTCTTCTCTCCCTCTCTCTTCTTCTTCTTGCTCCTCCTCTTCCTCCTCCTCCTCCTCCTCCTCTTTTCTATTCAACGTATCTTCACTTTGTAACGAAGCGACGTAGGAAACGGAGGAGAGCTGTTTTGGCAAAGGGTTATCAAAGAATTACGTCTGATTTGTGTTACGTGGTGTTGGAAGTAGGTCGACCGCTGTCATAAACACGAGGCTTATCAGCAGAATTTTAACATTATAAATGCCACCTTTTCACCTCGCTAAAATACAGACATGCTATTAAGGCGCTGACTACATGATTAAGATATAATCATGCTTATTTATCTGACAGTCTCGTGACATCGGGACATTCACGAAGTCGTATTGGGCTTATTATACCTTTCTTCACTCCTTCATTGTCGCGAACCGATCAGACACAAGTACGCGCGCAGAAACTCACATATAAACATACACTCATTCAAGCGCTCCTGATCGGCCGGACGTCCTTAAGTTGCTGAGACGAGAAATGAAAGGACGTACAAACACGTACAACATGTAACAAATGACAAAAGATTTATGATCACAGTTCCAGTCACACTATTTTCATACAACTAAACCAACTAACATTCACTGACGCACGCTAAACTCAATACAAGTGATGGGATGAAAAACAATGAACAATCACAATGGCCTCAACATCGAAATAGAGATCATCAACGTCATAAGGAGGAGAGAGAGAAGGAAATGGAATAGACAGTTGATGGGAACGACTCCACTCGTGGGAGAGATGAGGTTCGATCCGGATCCACGTGGTACGATGATCGGAACTTGCCGCTTGCCAGGAACATGCCACTTCCGGTATCAACAAATGTCAGGCACGTGGTCAGAAAAGAAGACCCACGAAGTGTGATGATATTCTGGGGAAGATACGTTTATCTTACTAGGGGGTAAGACTTATTGATAGCTGGGCAATGTGCTACCACTATCGATCGTTCTTTTACCAGAATTCCTAAAGTTGTGTGAGAGACAGATCACGGCACTTTGGTCACATAAAATTTATATTTGTTCTCGGGAATTTTAGTATCATTTGGCTCAACTTGAGAACCGTTAATTACTAATCAAAAGACTAGATTATTATGTCTCGAGAGAAGAAACTAATAGCTACACAACAATACAAATAGAATGACACCAGTCGTATGTATGTAATTTCACTTTTTATATATTCAACACAAACTGTAACATTTCTGCATTAACCGGTAATTTAATAAGTAATATAGTTCAACGTGCTGGGAAATTCCGTTAGCAGGTTTGCTTCATCCTGTGCTACTGCGGTTACGATTTTCACTGTTCGTAGTTTTCTAAAT
The DNA here is from genome assembly GCA_036898135.1 of Oncomelania hupensis. Classification (NCBI taxonomy): domain Eukaryota; kingdom Metazoa; phylum Mollusca; class Gastropoda; order Littorinimorpha; family Pomatiopsidae; genus Oncomelania; species Oncomelania hupensis. The sequence goes on along the minus strand of CM072524.1, from coordinate 7,641,023 downwards.
TCGAGTGGTTTTCTATACGTTTCTCGAGGGTAGGACTCAGTTCCTTTGCGGGTGACTTATCTACAGTGAGTCGAGTCGCCCTTGTAGCTGTGGGGTTCGGACGTGGCCAGGTAGACTCTGGATTGTTCTCCTTTTGGTACCACGGGAGCGACGGTCAGGCGTTCGTCTCCACAAACATGATCCCAGGTCCGACCTGTAAAAGTCGGAGCTCTGGCTACAGTATTCTCGTTAGCTATAAGTGTGCGGTCTCCTCTGCAAAGTGTCTATAGCATCAGACACCTGCAGGGTTCCCATATGCACAATTCAATTCGAATCTTAAGGCTAAAATACATCAATCCACATGCATACTGTCTCGGAAACAATAATCTGTTTCTGTAACTATATATATATCAAGAACATATTATCAATACATGGCAATCAATATACAATAAACATACACATATCAAAACTACTAGTGTTATCTTACTTGTAGACTCTGGGACTCGTGAAATCGTCTTTTACGTCTCTAGCACTCTCTTGATGAGATGGAGATAGACGGGCACTGCAGTTTGTTCCTTTGGTCGACCCTCACAGCTTGGTATTTCTTTTGCGACTAACCAGCTGAGATTTGGTCCCCAAAGATATGCAAAAGTCCCTAGTAGTCTTCTGACCAATCGTTTTTAGCTCTCGTTTTCTTTAATCTCGCATCTACAGAATTATGGTTCTAATTTGAATAGTTCCTCCCCCGCTCTCTTGTCACTGGACACGCATAATTATCTTTCAAGTAGAGTGTCAGGGATAGAGTGGAGAACTGATGCAATAACGATAAGCGGTGCCTGCCCAATACTGGTGACATCATCTTGGTAACTTTTGGCTGGAGTGAGCTACTTAGTGTCTCATGGTGGAGTAAGTTATTTAATCGAAGACAACGCTATGGTTAGTTTTTGACTAAAGTATGCTATTTAAAATTCTTGGTCGCTAAGTCTGTTGATGGTATTGGTAGCTATCGGCGGTGTGACTGTTTCCAGGAAGTTAATTTGCCATGTGTGTGCTGCTTGTTAGCTAACTGTTGTATTAATGTCCAGTTTCGTTTGATGGTATCTCTGTTTCGCTAAGCTAATTTCCTACATGTTTGTCGTCAATATTTCTGCTGTTACACGAAGGCTTGTCGTCACCAAGAAAGGGGTAGACGATGACTTGGACGAAAACAGGCGACCACGTAGAAACCACGTCACAATGAAGAGGTGAAGTCAGTAGAGTGAAGAAAGGTATGATATACCCAATACGGCTTATGGAGAGCAGGAACCACCGCCCAGTTGCCCCGCCACGGTGCTGCAGATTGACGCAGTACTAATGTACTACACACTACAAATCCTGGCAGTACTCCTATTACTACTGACTTCTAGCGCAAGTGACGTTACGTCACACGAGCTCACATGCCAACAAGGCAACAGTCTCAAGGTAGACTTTCTTATCCTATCCTACCCCGTAACTCAAAGGTCGTTGGGGCACAACAGATGATCGTTTAACCAGCGTACTCCATCTTTCTCTGTCCTCAGAAACCCTCATGACTTTGCTCAGTGTCAAACCAGTCCATTCTGGAATGTTGTCCTCCCACCTCTTTTTTCGGTCTCCCTCTTCTTCTGCCTCCTTGCACCGTGCCTTGCAGGATGGTCTTTGCAAGGCATGATGCTCTGGTGACGTGGCCATACCATCGGAGTTTCTGTTTCTGTTTCTTCTCCACTGTGAGCATGTCATCGTGTTGTCCAATGGCTAGTATGATGGTCTGTCGGATTTGGCTGCTGGTGATGTGCTGGGTATAGGAAATGCCCAGAAGTCTTCTGTAGCCCATTGGAATAGGCTAGGCTGCTTTTCGTTAGCTTTACTGCTCATCCAAAAATGTTTATTTTCACAGACCAACGAAGTTATTTTCAAAGACAACTTAATCTTCTAACAACGCTGCCAACGGTCTACCACTGAACAAACACTGCCACTGCCTATTCAGCCCTGTCAATTTCCTCTAGGGAATTCAAAATCCCAAGAAGATCCAAGACATTCAAGATAATAGGTCTTTCCTCTTTGAAATTCTAGCCTGCAGCCACATATTCAAAACCGTATTATATTTCGTCCTACTCTGTCTTGCTCTCGAAAGGTTATAATACTCGCCCACCTTTCGTAACAGCTACGTCTACCCCGTTAAATTATCCTGAGACAAAATACTTCTCGCTGCGTGACAACCATCCTCCTCCTCCTCTTCCTCCTCCTCCTCCTCCTCCTCCTCCTCCTCCTCCTCCTCCTCCTCATCATCATCATCATCATCATCATCACCATCATCATCATCATCATCTTCGCCATCCTCATCAACATCATATTTATTTTATTTATTTATTTATGTATTTTTACGGCCATTCACATCTATGATGATGATGATGATGATGATGATGATGATGATGATAATGATTATCATCAGCATCATTTATTTATTTTATTTATTTAATGAATTTAATGTATTTAATGTATTTAATATAACGGCTATTGACATTCATCATCATCATCATCATCATCAGCATGCATCAGGGTTGTGGCCGCGCAGTCTAAGGCGGGACTAACTTGCCTTGTTCACAGGCTAGAAACTAATGGCGCCTGACAGGTGTGGGATCGATCCCGATTCTGGGAGTAATGTATCTACGGTAGTGAAAGTGCACCACACCCGGATGATCTTGGGGTCTCTAGGGTGTTATTTGCCAAATCGGCCTTTTTTATTTACGTTTTTTGAGTCTTATCGGTGTGCGTCAAAGATGCCTACTTTCTCCAACACTCTTTAACATCTTCCTAGAGCGCATCACGTCAGATGCCCTGGCAGATCACGAAGGCATAGTCTGCATAGGGGGTAGATCAATCTTTAACCTCCGTTTTGCTGATGACATTGATGGATTTGCTGGAGAGCAACAAGAACTTGAACAGCTGGTACAGAAGCTTGACACCACCTCCAGAGCCTATGGAATGGAAATAAGTGCAGAGAAGATCAAAATGATGACCAACAACAACAATGGCATCAACACGGACATCAAAGTCCAAGGCCAATCCCTCAATACAGTGTATAGCTTCAAATATTTAGGAGCCATTGTATTAGGCAATGGGTCCCGACAGAAAGTCCTCTCCGGGATCGCACAAACAACTGCTGCACTGACAAGGTTGAAGCCCATTTGGAAAGACAGGACTATCAGTCTGCATTCCAAGGTAAGGCTGCTGCGCTCTCTTGTCATCTTCATTTTCCTATATGCTTGCGAAACATGTACCCTCACAGCAGATCTACAAGGAAGAATACAAAGCATGGAGATGAGGTCCTACAGAAGACTTCTGCGCATTTCCTATACCCAGCACATCACCAACAACCAAATCCGACAGACCATCACTCAAGCCATCGGACAATACGATGACATGCTCACAGCGGTGAAGAAACTGAAATTCCGATAGTATGGCCTCGTCATCAGAGCATCAGGCCTTGTAAAGACCGTCCCGCAAGGCACGGTGCAAGGAGGCAGAAGAAGAGGGAGGTAGAAAAAGAGGTGGGAGGACCACACTCGAGTATGGACTGGCTTGACACTGAGCGAAGCCATGAGGGTTGCTGAGCACAGAGAAAGATGGAGTACGCTGGTTAAACGATCATCTACGACCTTGGAGTTACGGGATAGGATAGGATAGGATTTTGAGTCTTAGGAATATTTATCACATATCTTTTTTACAACTCTATTTTGTAATGCGGGGGTGACATATTAAGAGGAAGGGTTGACGCACTCAGCATTACTTAGCTTTATTTACCATGGGATGTGGTAGGATGGTCATATTATCGTGAATTTGTATTTGTAAACATGTGTTTTTGTGGTGGATCGATCGTATACGTGTACAAACCCGACTTGTGTGTCTGGTACTGGTTTGGCTCGAAAGAGTCCGCTGGATCTAAAACAACAACCATGTAATATAATGAGTAGTATTATTTTACTTTCGAATCGGGCAACGTCTCTGGGGTTTCTCCGAGTGCTGAAATTTGTTCTTCAAGCAAAATAATTTAAAAAAAAAACATATCTAATATTGGGTCGGTTGTGGTTGGGCGCGCCACAGGCGGCGATTGCGCCTTCCCCAAGGGAGGCGACCCAGAACTTCCCGATAAAACGGGACAATAAAGTTTCCAAAAAAACAAAACAAATTAAAATCATCATCCTTTTTCTCTTCTTTGTTTGTTTGTTTGATTGTTTGTTTGTTTCTATTCTTCTTCTTTTTCTTTTTCTTTTTCTTTCTTTCTTCTTCTTCTTCTTCTTCTTCTTCTTCTTCTTCTTCTTCTTCTTCTTCTTCTTCTTCTTCTTCTTCTTCTTCTTCTTCTTCTTCTTCTTCTTCTTCTTCTTCTTCTTCGTCTTCTTCTTCTTCTTCTTCCTCCTCTTCTTCTTCATTGTCGTCGTCCATCTCCTCAGAACCCTAGGCACGGACAACAACGTATCAGTAAACCCTAAAGGTGCACAATTTCTTTTTGTTTCTTAATAATAATTTTTTTAACAAAAATGGATGCATGTGTTCAGTTTCGCGGTTCGAGACTTAGGCAGAAATGTACAATGTAGCATGTAATTATTTCATAAAGCGCGAAAACGTTTTATGGAAGGCTCATAAATAAATCCACACTGTGACGCCCAATCATCAGCTTCTTTCAAAACGTTCCACTCCCGACTCTCACCAACATTACATAACATTAATAATAATTGTACACATGCTGTTGCAGACACACAAATCATCCAAACATGACAGGCACACTTGAAGACGCCACACTGGTGTTATCATCATCGACGATGGTGTTGTCGTCAGCGTTGTCATCATTATCAGTGGCAGCAGGAGCCTCAAAATAAAAATAAAGAGAGAGACAGGGAGACAGAGATAGAGAGATAAAGAGAGAGGGAGACAGAGATGAGAAAGAGATGGGAAGAAAGAATGAGAGACAGTGAGAGACAGAAAGAGCTAGAGATAAAGAGCGGTACAGAGACAGGGAGAAAAAGAGAGAAAAAGAGACAGAGACACAGAGACAGAGAGAAAAAGAGAGAGACATAGAAGAGAAAGAGATGGGAAGAGAGAATGGGAGAGAGACAGAGAGATATAAAGAGCGGTACAGAGACAGATAGAAAGAGAGAGACAGAGACAGAGACAGAGAGCACACAGACAGAGAGAAATGAGAGAGAGAGAGAGAGAGAGAGAGAGAGAGAGAGAGAGAGAGAGAGATTCCGAGCGATACATAGAGAAAGAGAGAGGCAGAGAGAAAGACAGAAAGAGACAGAGATAGGCAAAGAGGAGAGACTGAGAGAGAGTGAGATGGAAAGAGAAACTGACAGACAGACAGACAGATACAGAGAGATATAGAACCAGTCAGTGGGAGACAAGCATAGAAACACAAACTGACAAGGGAGGTAGGGATGGCGAAATGCTATTGGTTAATAATAACACAGCTGAGCCAACCTAAAAATGGAGGTGGGGGTCAAGTTTCTATACGTGAAATTTCGACATGAACTTGAAAAGGAAAACTAATTCTGTGTAAATATCAAAAACCGTAAGGAGCATCTAAAGAGGAGATTAAAAATTGCGCAAAAGATGACGCGACACGATGTTTAATTCACGCTCAGAAAATGACCCATAGTTTGTTGGCATATTTCTGCCTTGTTTTGTGTGTCGCCTAATATAAATTGCGAAATTTAAATCTAAACCTCATGTCTGAGCGTTCCTCCTCTTCGCTCTTTTCCCGACACCCACAGAAAAAAAAATTCCGCGAAAGCTTCCACAATGTCTAATTTACGCTCAGAGATGACTCATAGTTTGCTGGCATATTCCTAAATTATTTCGTGTGGGGTCTAATATAAATTGCGACATTTAAACCTAAACGCCGTGTCCAAGCATTGCAAAGGAACGTCTGCTACAGCTGTAAATTGGCTTATCTACCTTAGAATACAAGTACAGGTGAACTACAAACCAACGCCGCGGAGTACTATGGTGTGTGTGTGTGTGTGTGTGTGTGTGTGTGTGTGTGCGTGTGTGTGTGTGCGTGTGTGTGTGTGAGAGCGCGGTCGCGCGCGTGTGTGTGTGTGCGTGTGTGTGTGGTGACGCTCACAAGTGACTCTTTATGGTAAAAAGGTAAAAGGTAAAGGTAGTCCCATAGCCTTGTGGCCGTAGGGGAGCGTGATGTTGGAGATCACACTTATCTTGGGCCAGCGTAATGAGGGCGACGCCCATGTCTCTCCCTCGCTGCTTTACCTTCCCCACCCTTAAGAGAGTAGGTACTCAGTCACAGTTGAGTCAACTGGGGGCGTTGTTATTTGTCGCTTCACGTTTGCGGTCACCCATCCACGTGCTAACCGCACTCGACGGTGCTTAACTTGCGACACAGTAGCGAGTGCTCCAACCACTGCGCTATCCGACACCGTTTATGATTGTATCAAAAAAAAAACTTTTGCGAGGCTCTCGTTGTGACGTTATCAGGGACTTCAACTCCTATTTTCACGCTGCAGCGCCAGCACGCTCAGCTGTTTACTTCAATACTGCCGCGGGATCAATAAACTCGTCTATAGGTTAATTGTAGATTATAGTCACAGGCCACCGTAGCGTATAGGCGATGAGTGGTCACATTAGTCTGACACCAGCCAACCAGTCGATGGTAAGGGGCAAATAATACGATCACACGTTGGCCAATCCGGGATTAGAACCAGGGACCTTTCGGTTACTAGTAAGCCGCTCTACCAATTGAGCCACCCGGCCCCGCTAAACTCTTCCATAGTCAGACGAATACTATAGGGTTAATAAATGCATTAAAATAACAAAAAAAGACCGCAGACTCACTTTAAGCCAAAAACCGGGGTGTGTAATGTGAGGATGGAAGTGGGGGCAGTAAAGAGGGAGCGAGAGTAGCCTATATGTGTGCGGGGGGATGGGCGTGAGGGGAGAGGGGGGCCGACAAAGTAAAGAATAACAATTTGAAACGAAAGAGGGGGGAGGGGGAAGGAAAGGGGGAGAGAGTTAACAACAAACGCAACCAATTTTTAATTTTCCCGTCAAGGGATTACATAAAGCCACTTACGTCGACGCATGGGGAAAAAAACTATCTGAAGTTGCAAGTGACAAGGTCATCAAGACTCTTTCAAACCACTCTCAACATGTTCATCCCTTCCAATGACACGCTAATAATAATAATAATAATAATAATAATAATAATAATAATAATAATAATAATAATAATAATAATAATAATAATAAATGCTACCGCCGTCTAGTGCGGTTTTTTTGGATGGGTGACCGCAAAACGTGAAGCGACAAATAACAACGCCCCCAGTTGACTCAACTGTGACTGAGTACCTACTCTCTTAAGGGTGGGGAAGGTAAAGCAGCGAGGGAGAGAGATGGGCATCACCCTCAATACGCTGGCCCAAGATAAGTGTGATCTCCAACATCACGCTCCCCTACGGCCACAAGGCCATGGGACTACCTTTACCTTTTTTTTTTCAATATACGCGCCTTTCCCCGAATCAATCAGGCTCAAAGCGCGGCGATCTGTACCAACATACAGGCTCACCTGTCCCATCCACCCTCACACACACACAACAAAAACAAATCTATCACTTGAACAGGTGGTGTAAAGGCAGGGAGATCGCTATTGGAAGACGGAGAGAAAAACGAAATTTTATTTTTTGACATTTTTATATTGACTGCGTCAAGTATCATTATTGAAGGGAGGGAGGAAACCGGAATGCCCGGAGAAAACCCTCGGTGACCTCAATAGTGTCGTACCTAAGTTACATACGTTCGCCCCTTGCGGGAATCGAACCCGCGACCTTCGGCATAGGAAACCGGCGACTAATCCACTGCGCCACAAGGCCACCCCAAAGAAAGTTTGCAATTATCTATATATAATGATATAGTTATATCCACTAATTACAAAGCAAGTTCTTTTTTAAAATTTTATTTATTTTAACATTTCTTTACCATTTACATCACGATGATTACGTCATTCGATTTGCATAAGTTTGGTTTTATCTTGGAGGCACAGGTAAAGTCTAAGAACATACTAAACTTGAACCAAATCCCGCCAGTAGTTTAAGACATCATCACATATATTTTTGTAGATGCAGGGTTCACCATTTCCTAAATAAATGCCAAGTTTAAATGAAATTCGTCCAATGGTTTCATAGAAAAGTGCGCAGATATCACCTTCGGATGCCGGTCGGGTGCCGGACACGGGATGGACGGACAAAGCCAAAACCAATAGCTTTCGAGCTGAGCTTAAAGCTCGGGAACTAATAAATACAGAAAAAAGAAAGAAGTGATATCTGACTGCAACGGAACAAACAAACCTCTAAATGTCATGAAACAACAGTTTTTGGGTTTCAAATTTGATGAAAGTTCTGCCCCCCCAAAATTCAACGACAAAGGACGGAAGGAAGGAAAGAAGAGAAGAAGAAGAAGAAGAAGAAAAAGAAGAAGAAGAACAAGAACAAGAACAAGAATAACAAGAACAAGAACAAGAAGAAAGAAAGAAAAGAAAGAAAGAAAGAAAGAAAGAAAGAAAGAAAGAAAGAAAGAAAAAAAGAAAGAAAACAAGAAAAAAGATAGAATAAGAAGAAGAAGAAGAAGAAGAAGAAGAAGAAGAAGAAGAAGAAGAAGAAGAAGAAGAAGAAGAAGAAGAAGAAATAAGAAAGAAGAAGAAGCAGAAGTTGTTGTATCAAATTTTATTCATCAGATTAACATACGTTGTACTGATGTAATATAAACAATTTACACAATCTACCATGCGTACATCATAGATAATTATTTTCCAAATTACTTAATCAATTAATCTAACCATATAAATCATCATACTACTGATATACACATACACTTTTAACAACATACATTTTTTTTGTAACAATTCCTTCACATTAATAAAAACAAAAACAAACAGAAGAAAAAAAAAAGAAAAATAAATTGAACCTGTCAACTTCACTATTTTGCGTCTTACAGAAAATTGAAGTTGGGCCTGCAGTCATCTACTCTCTCCACACCTCCCCACTCCCCATAAAAAAAATTAAAAGAAAAATAATAAGATAAGCAATCCAAATGAAAACAAATTAATAAATAATTCCGCCCGTCCTTACCCCTCCTATCCAAAATAAAATAAATAAATAAGAATTTTTGTTTTTAAAACCAATAATACTTAATAAAATAAATTAGGTACAAAGAATTAAAACAAAAAAGCTAGACTAATTGTTAGAATTTAAAAAAAAATAAAAAAACAAGAAGAAGTAGAAGAAGAAGAAGAAGAAGAAGAAGAAGAAGAAGAAGAAGAAGAAGAAGAAGAAGAAGAAGAAGAAGAAGAAGAAGAAGAGCAGCAACAACAACATCATCATCATCAACAACAACAACGTCAACAAGGACAAGAACAAGAAGAAAGTTCCAGAAGAAGACATTTCCAGCTAAACAAAAATAGGCGTAATCTGATTGGCCATGAGAAACAGCTGGCACGCAATGATTGGTTGAAATCATAATGGAACCGCTGTTGCTTAAGACGCACACTTGTCGAAAGCCTGCGCACAATCAACCGCCATGGACAATGGGGCCACAGTAATCTATCACAGCGGGCAAATGGGCTCTATGCACAAAGGCGTGGCGGTCACGTGCTGCGGGAATAACACAGCGTGCTCGAGTTTGAAAATGGTGAAGTACTGTGCTGCGTTTGGATGCTCTAACTCCGACGTAAAACCTTTATGCAAAGAAAAGAACATTTCCTTTCATCGATTTCCACTGAAAGATGAAATATTGATGAACTCTAAACTGAATGTGAGTGACAAATCGCTCTTTAAAAAAAGCCTGTCCCCTGATAATAATTTGTCTGTAATCATTATTGCACGAATGGCCTATGTTCAAATCATCACAATATATCAAAATGACGGTAAATGTAAAATTTTTAAACAGCACTGGAGTACACGCGAGCGAGCTAAAAGAAGCCATGACCGCTTTGTTATTCCCGCGCCACGTGACCATGCCGCCGACTTGTGCATAGAGCCCATTGGGACGTGCCACGCAGTTGCTAAAAGCTCCCGCACTGCACAGCGCCACAGACAATTGATCCGTCTCAACCGACAATGCAAGACGTTTAAGAGGTGAATAGTAAATTGAATGAACGAAGGACTATCCACCTAGGCTACAGTTAGCTATCCAGTGCATACGAACTACCGCACACGAAGGCGCGTTTAATACATATATTGAAAGAGATTGTGAAATCAGCCGCATGGGTCGCATGTGTGCGTGTAAGCGTGTGTGCGTGTGTGTGTAGTGCGGGGGTGCGCGCGCTCTTGTGTGTGTGTCTATGTGTGCGTGTGAGTGTGTGTGTTTGTGTGGCTGGGGTAGAGGGGATTGGAAGGGAGGAGGACTTCGCAAGCAAGGACACATGTCCTTATCAAACCGTTCCAATGGAAAGTGGAAATACCTGCTTCCTGTCTCTCTATTTGTGGAAGCCAGGCTGCACTGCAATAGTCCTGCACTGCCCAGTCACGCAAAGAACATCACCTATTCGCCCATGTTCTGTTTTCCTAAGATATGCGGTTTCGGATTGCCCGATTCTGCACGGACGCTTGCATACTCGTTAACTTGTTATTGTAATAATAGCGCACTTCCTCCCGTTACCAATCTAACCCTCCGCTGCCCACCCCCACTCTCCAACCCCATCTCCCTATGTCTGTCTCTCTCTGTCTCTCTGTCTGTCTCTCTCTGTCTCTCTATCTGTCTGTCTGTCTTTCTCTTTTTCCTTGTCTATCACACTATCCTATCCTATCCTATCCTATCCTATCCTGTCCCGTAACCCGAATGTCGTAGGGGCACCACAGATGATCGTTTAACCAGCATACTCCATCTTTCTCTGTCCTCAGCAGCCCTGATGGCTTCGCTCAGTGTCAAACCAGTCCATTCTCGAATGTTGTCCTCCCACCTCTTTTTCGGTCTCCCTCTTCTTCTACCTCCTTGCACTGTGCCTTGCAGAATAGTCTTTGCAAGGCCTGATGATCTGGTGATGTGGCCATACCATCGGAGTTTCCGTTTCTTCACCACTGTGACCGGTCCTGATTTGGCTCGGAAGAGTCCGCTGGACCTAAAGCAACAATTAATCAATCAATCAATCTTCAAAACTGTGAGCAGGTCATCGTGTTGTCCAATGGCTTGTGTGATGATCTTGTCGGACTTCGTCGTTGGTGATTTGTTGGGTATAGGAAATGCCCAGAAGTCTTCTGTAGCACCTCATCTCCATGCTTTGTATTCTTCGTTGGAGATCTGCTGTGAGGGTCCATGCTTCGCAAGCATATAGGAAGATGGAGATGACAAGGGAGCGCAGCAGTCTTACTTTGGAATGTAGACTGATGGTCCTGTCTTTCCAAATGGGCTTCAACCTTGTCAGGACAGCAGTTGTTTGTGCGATCCTGGAGAGGACTTCCTGTCGGGACCCATTGTCTGGTACAATGGCTCCTAAATATTTGAAGCTATGCACTGTGTTGAGGGATTGGCCTTGGACTTTGATGTCCGTGTTGATGCCATTGGTGTTGTTGGTCATCATTTTGGTCTTCTCTGCACTTATTTCCATTCCATAGGCTCTGGAGGTGGTGTCAAGCCTCTGTACCAGCTGCTCAAGTTCTTGTACCTCTCCAGCCAATCCATCAATGTCATCTGCAAAACGAAGATTGGAGATTGCTCTACCCCGTATGCTGACTGTTCCTTCATAGTCTGCTGCAAGAGCATCTGACATGATTTCACTCTAGGAAGATGTTGAAGAGTGTTGGAGAGAGTAGGCATCCTTGACGCACACCGATTGTTGTTCTGAACCAGTTCCCGATGGCGCTGTTGTGGAGGACTTCACAGTATATATTACCGGTCTCTGGCTCCCTTAATCTCTATCTCCTTCCCCCCCCTCTCTCCCCATTCTCTCTCTCTTTCCTTTATCCCTTTGTGTCTCTCTCCCCCTCTCTTTAATAATAATAATAATAATAATAATAATAATAATAATAATAATAATAATAATAATAATAATAATAATAATAATAATAATAATGATGATATTTATCAGGCGCTTTTCCTAGTAAGGAGCAGTTCAATGCGCTCGCTCACTCATTCACACACTCATTCACACACTCATTAAACATTAGTACAATACATATACATGTACATACATGGTAGGGAGCAGGCGCAATAAAAGCGGACTGGGGAAGAAGCAGTAATATACAAAGTGATTCCCCACACATGCACACACAAACAAGCATAAACACACAAACATAGGCACCACACACATAAACACACACGCACGCACGCATGAGGCAATATGGAAGAAGCAGTTGTGAAGACAGAACAGATCATGAGAAGACTTGAGAGAAGAAATGAGCTTTGAGGTTTGCTTTGAAGGTGTTGATATTCGGTATGCTGCTGAGAGAAAGTGGTAGTGAATTCCATGAAGTTGGTCCAAATACAGAAAAAGATCTAGAACCAACAGAGGACATTTTGTGGCGGGATATCCGCCAGATTTCTCGCCTTTATACCCTTTCAATACTCAGTGAATAATCTAATCTATTCATTGTTCAGCTGCGGTTAGCACTTGGATGGGTGACCGCCAAACGTGAAGCGACAAATAACAACGCCCCCAGTTGACTCAACTGTGACTGAGTACCTACTCTCTTAAGGGTGGGGAAGGTAAAGCAGCGATGGAGAGAGATGGGCATCACCCTCATTACGCTGGCCCAAGATAAGTGTGATCTCCAACATCACGCTCCCCTACGGCCACAAGGCTATGGGACTACCTTTACCTTTACCTTTTTGTATCAGTTACTTTTTATTACGTCTGTTTAGCTTGCAGAGGTCAGCAGAGCGCATTGAGCTCAATATGTGGGGAATCGCGCTATACAAAAGCCTTTTATTATTATTTATTATTAAATGTACATTATTTCGCAATTAATTATTCCGAAGCGATAACACTGTGCCTTCTTTTTGGTTTTGGAAATAAAAAATATTAAACTTTTTTTTTTTAATCTACTATCTCACGCCATTAATCTTTTCAGCAGCAAAAGAAACGAGAGCGAGAGAGGGAGGGAGAAAGAGAGAGAGAGAGAGAGAGAGAGAGAGAGAGAGAGAGAGAGAGAGAGAGAGAGAGAGAGAGAGAGAGAGAGAGAGCATGATATTCTCAGTTTAATGTGTTTTACACCTGTACATTGTAAGTTTGGAAGACACAAAGGATATAATTGTCAGACGAGTTCCGGAAATAGAGAAATGTATCAAGAGGGCAAACGTTCATTCACACACATACACGCATGCGCACACACACACACACACACGCACACGCACGCAATCACACCCACACGAACGCACGCACGAACGCCCACACACATATAATCTCACAAACACACACTTACGTATGCTATAACTTACAGGTTACAATGTTTTCTGCTAAAGATAGAGAGTGTAATTAAAGTTATTAATATGTTAAATGTAAACTCTAAAATAACAAAATCAGCATGACGCTGGAAAAAAAAATCATCACTTACGCATCTCTCTGTCTGTGTCTGTGTCTGTCTGTCTGTCTGTCTATCTGTCTGTCTCTCTCTCTCTCTCCACCTCCAGCTGTACTCTCTCTCTCTCTCTCTCTCTCTGTCTCTCTCTCTCTCTCTCTCTCTCTCTCTCTCTCTCCAGCTGTACTGTCTGCTTCCCTCAGAATCTGGCTTTAACTCTCTGTCTACATCCACCTGTGTGCCTCATTCAGAATTCCTCTATCTGTGTGTCTGTCTGTCTGTCTGTCTTCTCTCTCATCACATCTCTCTCTCTCTCTCTCACTCCCGCTTAATGAGATCCAGTCTTTATTTCATTGACCCCGTCACTTTCGTACACCCCAAAGGGTAGACAGCAGACGCGAGGTGTGAACACAGCCCCCAGCACTGTTGGCAACTGTACAGCTTCTTGCTTGTCATTTGCCCCAAGAGGAGTTCACAGCACCCAATAACCTTTTCGGCTTCTTCATTCAGGTTTAATTTATGCTGACGTAGGCGCCTAATTTTCATTCTTACAAGAACAACAACAACAACAAAAAACCGCATATGTATTTTGAACTATTCTGTACATAATTATCCTTTCGGCAGAGGATGGCCATTTGAAATTTTCAGGGAAGCGCGATGAGTATGAGCTGTTTTTTGAGGAGATCTGCGCTGTACAAGACAACTGATACTCTACTTCATCAGCATTAGCATCATTATAATGATAATAATCATCGTCATCATCATCATCATCATCATCATCATCAAGTTCAAGTTCAAGAATACTTTATTATCTCAACAGAGAAATTATGACATAAATTGCTGATCGGTATGAAACATTAAAACAAAACACACATAGATAAAACAAGTACACAGTAGACTACATCTATAGTAAATGTCCAGTATTAAATGACATCTCAGACATCAAGATCATCACATCATTATCATCATCCATCATTTTCCCACCATAACCCTCTTCGCCGGTTTCTCAGCATCACTATATAGCGACTGCGAAATATAAGCTTTAAAAAGAAAATTGCACAAATTCGGCTGCTGCATCTAGGTTCCATTACCTCAAACACACACACACACACACACGCACACCCACACACACACAAACCCAGAATGCTTGGACAAGCATTTATAAACATTTCAACATTTCGACAATATCCAGGTATACTCCCCTCAATATCATTATTTAAATATTTGCGACGGAAAGAAAGTATTTAAATTGTCTGCAATGTGGGTGTTTATGTATAGTATGGCCTTCTTTCCGTTAATAGAATGTAAAGAACGGAAAAAAATATTAAATGCCAAAAAGATTTCGGAACTGTTACAAGGATGAGGGGAGTATATCTGGATAATGCCAATATATCACGAAAATTGCACAAATTGAGCCAATGCACTTAAATTCTAAAGCAACAGAAAAAAAAGTCCACACAATGCACTTTTACCACTATTTCCTTTCGGGGCATCTCAGTTTCGCTAACTAGAAATGCATTTACATTTTCAAAGAAACTCGCACAAATTGGGCTAATACGTCTAGTTTCTAAGGCCTTCAAAATAAGAATGATAACAATTCCTTTATTTAATTTAAAATCTGTACACATAGTGATATTAGACCAACAACAACAATTAAAAAAAAGAATTAGTCAATTAAAAAGATTAAAAATTAACTTTGTAACAATTCAACCACCTTAAACTCTTATTAAAATTTACAGTATAAACCGAGGTCTAGTCTGTGTGTCGCATACATTCTATCATAACGGACTTTAAAGATCCTGACGCTCATGCCCTAGACGGGTGAGTGCCGGTAACAGGAACAGCATACACTTGGTCCTTCTCCCCCCATCCCTGGCTGGCCAGGATAGTGCTCAGTTGTCCGGGCGTCAGACCATGCGCCCAAAGTCTGCGGGTGGGCGTCTCGGGCGGTTTGAGTTAGATCCTGTATCGGCCAGCGCCTAGAGTCTGGTCAAGTACGGCGAGATAAGTGCGCTATAAAAATCCTCAATAATAATAATAAAATAATAACATCAAACATTTTCTTTCTTACAGGTGAATGTGCTAAATTAGAAGTCTGCTTTTGTGAAGGGCAACAACACATCAAGGATATCCGTGCCTTGCCACCAGTCCTCCCAACCACATCCACCCCAATTAACCCTTCCCCATCCATATCCCGTTCCAAGTCCATACGCGCTTTCTCAGTTTCATGAGAGAATGCAGTTAAATGTTTCAAACAGAATATCGCACGTTTATAAATGGCGTCTCTAAAGCTCCTTAAGAGACGACACACACACACACACATATACACACATATAATAAATATAAATTAAAAAAAATAATAATAATAAATAATATATATATATATAATCTCTCTCTCTCTCTCTCTCTCTCTCTCTCTCTCTCCCTCCCTCCCTCTCTCTCTCTCTCTCACCCCTAATCATCCCTCTTTTTTTGCGGGCCCAGCCTGCATTTTTTCTGTTTCGGTTCCACAAAAGCATATGTCTAAATTTAAAACAAACCAACTAACCAACAGATATTTAAATAACAACACGATAAAGAAGGAAAAGTATTGAAAAATGTTGCTTGAAATCACAATTTTAAAAGAAAGGGAAAAAATTTGAAGAAATTCAAATGAAACCAGTTAAGTCAAGAAAACCCAAACCGCGAAAAACACACAAGTTAAGATAAAACAAAAAGACGTAATATGCGTACAACATTCATAGAACAGACATTGAGAAGTTTAAAATGTCTTACATAGCCAGTCCTCTCAAGCGATGTATTTGTCAAACCCAACTGGACGTAAATTTGTTGATAGTAATGTCAATACTGAAGACGAAGTTTGCACCAACACACCAAATCTCACAAAGGTCACTTTCACTTTGAAACATTCAAGTATTTGAATAACAATTTGTTTTCCCCTAGTGCACTTCTGGTTTTTTTTTCCTCCGAAATAGATAGTAAGTAGTGGTTTTTCTCTCAAGTAGATCGAGGTTAGTATACAGTTTTCCCCTCAAAGTAGATTGCGGATAGTATGAAGTTTATCCTCACAGTTGATTGCGGATAGCATAACGTTTATCCTCACAGTTGATTGCGGATAGCATAAAGTTTATCCTCACAGTTGATTGCGGATAGCATAAAGTTTATCCTCATAGTTGATTGCGGATAGTATACAGTTTTTCATCAGCGTTGATTGACGATAATTATTTTTTTCCCCAAAGAAAAACAAAACAAAACAAAAAACACTGCGTTTGATACAGTATACAGTTGTGTCCCCTCAAGCAGATAGAAGTTTGTACAGTAGTCTTTCAATCTGGCATCACAGGAAGCTTCAAAACACAAAAATGATGAGGTCACTATGATGGCGTCACTAGACATGCATACACTTGTGCGATCTGGTAAGGGATCATTATGTTTTAACTACACGCCAAGTTTTCAACAAATCAATCTGTTATTTTCAGGAGAAAAGGGCGAAAAGTGACAGTCGGACGGACGGACGGGCGTGACGGACAAAGCCAAAAACAATAGTTCCCAAGCACTCGCTTTTGGGACTAACGACGAGCCTTCAATTTGGAAACATTCACAATCTTTGGCTACTAGCATTACAGTAAAAGTTTTATGTTCACCGAACACTAAATGATGAAGTGTAAGGCAAATAATGTGGTACTGTTACCTTGGATGGGAAATCTTCATTGGGTGTCTACACGGAGTTATCATTCTTTGTTCTACATTTAGCACTACAGCTTTTGGTATACTAGTGCAGCCTTTTTTAAAATTTGTTTTTCTTCGGACAAGAGTATCAACCGAGGCTTGGTCTGTGCACGCACGCATTTAAAGATCCTGATGCTCATGTCCTAGACGGGTGAGTTGCCGGCTATACAAATACACCCAGCATGCACTATGCCTTTTCTTCCCCCCCCCCCACTTCTACCCTCATCCCCGGTCGCCAAAGTGAGAGGTTCGGGCGGTCTGCATCGACCAGCGCCTTGAGCAGCTCTAACCTGGAAAAGCGCTATATAAGAACGATAAAATATAAATAAAAGAAACCAATCTCTCTCTCATCATCATCATCATCATCATCATCATCATCATCATCATCATCATCATTATCATCATCATCGTCATCATCACCATTCCTTCTTTTCTGATTCAGACAACCGCGTCACACCGCACGCCCCCACCCCCCTCACTCCTTAGCTGCTTTTCTCCTCCACCTCCCCCTCCCCCTCCCACCCTCGTCTTTTATAGTTTTACTAGTAAATATTCTTTGTATTCCTTTTCATGTTTGTATCATTTATTTGTATAGTTTATTAGATAGAGTCTTGTGTTTATTTCACTTCTTTTCGTGTGTATTTCGATGTTAACGTTAAATGAATGCGTGAGAACTGCGCTTTAAGCTGATGTTCAGTAGGAAAAGGCGCTATATAAATCCCCTATTATTATTATTATTATTATTATTATTATTATTATTATGTAAAGGTAAAGGTAGTCCCTTAGCCTTGTGGCCGCAGGGGAGCGTGATGTTGGAGATCACACTTATCTTGGGCCAGCGTAATGAGGGTGATGCCCATCTCTCTCCCTCGCTGCTTTACCTTCCCCACCCTTAAGAGAGTAGGTACTCAGTCACAGTTGAGTCAACTGGGGGCGTTGTTATTTATCGCTTCACGTTTGGCGGTCACCCATCAAAGTGCTAACCGCACTGGATGGTGCTTAACTTGCGACACAGTAGCGAGAGCTCCAACCACTACGCTATCCGACACTTATTATTATTATTATTATTATTATTATTATTATTACTACTACTACTACTACTACTACTACTACTACTACTACTACTACTACTACTACTACTACTACTACTACTACTACTACTACTACTATAATCAAGTGGGTATCTTTTACTAAAAGTTTAGTTTTGAACAGATCGTTTGTAGTAAGAATATAGCCTAACATGACATTGCACTAGTAGTATCGCGGACAATCTCTGCGCTCTATAAAAACAAAGGTTTCTGTGTAATGAATAGTTATTATACAGTCTCGTAGAGTTTCTTTTAATTTCCAAAATTATGCAAAGTATTTTGAACAAAGGGGATTGCTCTTGTATAGCGCACTAACAAGCTCATGGGGCTTCTCAAGGCATTGGCCTCTAAATATCCAGCGCGGCGAGAAACATAACGACACACGATGATTGATTGTTCCCATTCCCTTGTAGATCTACACAAGGAAACTTGGGCATTTGATAATAATGTGCTCAAATCAGGTTTGGACCCCGCGTCGCCCAAGAAGTACGTAAGCTTACACACAACCATTCAAGGATTGCGCCATGAACCACTGAGCTATATATATCCCTGCCGCCATTTGCCAAGAAACGAAAATGTATAACGACAAGGAAAATGCTATATGCGTTCACGCAGTGTGCTTAAAACACTGTAACACCTCTCCCCATTAGTTGTTGGAATATCAGTTTTTATTACTATTTAATCATTTTATATAGCGCTTTTTCAGGTCATGAGCCGCTCAAGGCGCTGGCCGATACAGGATCTATCTCAATCGGCTAGAGGCGCGCACTTGCAACCTTTGGGCGCCTAGTCTGATCTCCAGACAGCTGAGCGCAATCTTGGACGATTGGGTATAGGAAGAAATGGACCTGGCGCGGTGGTCTAATGGTAGTGCTTTGGCTTGCGGATCAGAAGGTCCCGGGTTCGAGCCCTGTCCGGGCCATTGTGTTGTGTCCCTGGGAAAGACACTTTACTCCCGTTTCCTACTCCTTCGGATGAGAGTATAAACCGAGGTCTAGTCTGTGTGTCGCATACATTCCACGGACTTTAAAGATCCTGACGCTCATGTCCTAGACGGGTGAGTGCCGGTAACAAGAACACACCCAGCATGCGCTTGGTCCTTCTCCCCCATCCCTGGCTGGCCAGGATAGTGCTCAGTTGTCCGGGCGTCAGACCATGCGCCCAAAGGCTGCAGGTGGGCGTCTCGGGCGGTTTGAGTTAGATCCTGTATCGGCCAGCGCCTAGAGTCTGGTCAAGTACGGCGAGATAAGAGCGCTATAAAGAAAATCCTCAATAATAATAATAATAATAATAATAATAATAATAATAATAATAATAATAATTTGCTTAGCCGGCTCTCCCCCGTCTAGGACATGAGTCCGTACGATGGATGATGCCAGCGTGCACTGACTAGATCTCGGTTTATGCCCTCATCCAAAGAAACAGGTGCGGACGCAGCACCTCAGGGTCTTTGGTTTCCACTCTAGGTCGACAACCAGCTTGGGTCTGGAATCACTGCACCGAACGGGCTGCGACTTCCTCGCTTGTCATCCAATGAGTGAACTGTTCTCACCGCTGGGTACCGCTGAGCCAACTTGTGTCTCATGGTCATATGATTACTTTTGTTTGTGGTTCGGTACTCAGGCCGTCAATCAGCTTGGAACCCCTGCATGTTATCGCATTCAATTGTTTTGGTTTTTTTAGCATACACCGCTGAGCCAACCGAGCACTCACGGACAATCTATATTAAAATAGCTGTCGCTATTAATCTGTGGTTAGGAGTAGTAGGATGACATTGTCACAGAGGTGAAGAAACCGAAACTCCGATGGTGTGGCCACGTCACCAGAGCATCAGGCCTTACAAAGACCATCCTGCAAGGCACAGTGCAAGGAGGCAAAAGAACAGGGAGACCAAAAAAGAGGTTGGAGGACAACATTCGAGAATGGACTGGCTTGACACTGAACGAAGCCATGAGGGTTGTTGAGGACAGAGAAAGATGGAGTACGCTGGTTAAACGATCATCTGTGGTGCCTCAACTATTTTCGAGTTGCGGGAAAGGATAAGGATAGTAGTGTTTTAAAGTACGATAGTGTTTTCCATTAGTAGTGCTGTAGTTTTTAAAGCACAGTCACCCATACATTGACCAGCCGAGATTTTTTTAGAAGAAAAACAAATACACACAAGTAGATACTGTAGCAAAACACTTTGTAATTTCGTTTTATACATGTTCCACTATAACAACTAAATCGTCGAGTTGATAGAAGTTTACTTCAAAATTTCATTTACATCATTTTTTTTTAAAACGAAAACACTTGGCGTAGATAGACATTTTGGTCCTGATTTGGCTCCGAAGAGTCCGGTGGACCTAAAGCAATAATCATGTAAAGATAGACATTTATTTCAAAACTTCGTTTTTTTTTCAGGTTCCAAAAGTAACAGCCAACACTGGTATCGATACACGTTAACTTCACCAACTTCAAACAATTAACAATAAAATTTTAGTAGAGGTATACGATTACTTCAGGATTTCGTTTTCTTTAGTCCAAAACTGCAACACTAAAGTAGGTAGTAGTAGTAGTAGTAGTAGTAGTAGTAGTAGTA
>CM072524.1:7527608-7617608 GCA_036898135.1 Oncomelania hupensis | reverse complement strand
TCTTTGAGAAGCTCTCTGAGCTTATAAGTGCGCTATATAAGAGAAATCTTTCTTCTTCTTCTTGTTGCGACAGAACGTTACGGTCCAACAAATACACCCTGCCTCGAACACGAACTGACCTGTTTAAGAAAAGTTTTGCATTGGCAGGACCTCTAATCTGGAACTCTCTTCCTTCAAACATGAGATCCTGTACCACTCTTCCTTCATTCAAACATACATTAAGGCAACATTACCTCAATATGATTGTTGACACTTTATTATCCCTTTTCATCGGGAAATTCTAGGCCGACTCCTTTGGGAAAGGCGTAGTCGCAGCCTGTGGCGCGCCCAAGCCCAACCTCCCCAATATCGGTTGTGCATGTTTTTGAAATTTTCCAGGGAGAACAAACCGTAGTGTCTGGAGAAAACCCCCGAGACGTTGCCCGAGTCGAACGTAAATAATATTCGGAGAAACATAACGCCCAGATGCTGGATCTAACCCACACCTGTCAGACGCCATGGTTTCTGGCCTGTGGACATTGCAAGTTAGTCCCGCCTTGAACCAATCGGCCGCAACGCTCGCTGACGTAACCACTGATTTTTATTCCTGTTTCACAATGTGCTACTTAATTATTTGATCTGCCTTTGATGCCTCTTAAAATGTATGCGTAATTGTACCACCCGAGTGTTTCATATACATTGGGTCGTTTGTTATGTATTGTGTCACGTCCCAACTGCCTCAACAGTGGTTCGACATGTGTGCTCTTTCACACGAGAAAAAAACCCAACACCTAAATAAACTCTAAAAGACAAAACCAGAAGTAACAAGACAATTTCTTTATTTCACACACTCATTCATACTCAAAATTAACTCCCTTTATCCCACTTCCCAACCTACCAACCCTCAATCCCACTAATAAAACCCCAAACTATTACATAAACAATTCGCTCAAAATAATAATGATAATTAAATCAAAATGGAAAATGACTAACTACAAAATGTACAAGAGATTTATAATAATTATGTCTGGAACAGCTTACTGCCAGCAAGGTAAATATACAGTAAGCAACTGCTTTAAATCTTTAATAAATATTCAACCTTTGTTCCACTTAAATTTCAGACAAATACAACAAGTCTTTTATATTATATAAAATGAATAAGAAAATTTATCTTTTAAGCAAAATAGAAGTTGTAAGAAATTAATCTAAATTATTAATTAACTAATATCTGGCGAAATAATTCCCCCAGACAAAACTATACAATCACAGGGTTACTTAATCTGGTAGGTAATATTACTCAACAACGTTTATCAATCAATTCAAATTAAATATATCTCAATGTGCTGTAATTTATAATTTATCACATGTAAAACAATTATCGTTCCTCACAACAGATTATCATTGGTTATAGTTATTTGTTGTGTGTGGTGGAGTGTGTGTGCGTGTGCTTTATAAACGAAATAAAGTTCCCTGGGCGAATACCAGAACCTTCGCAACCGAGGTTGACACACGGAAAACACGGCGTAATAGGCCGAGGCACACAAGCTTCACACCAGCAAGGTTTCATCACACCATCAATGGTCTGCTCTAGGGTTTTGGTTTTTGAACTTGTTGTATTTGTTGGTACATCTACAACAATACATACAAGAATACGCAACCATTAATAATTATATTACAATATACTGCACAAGCACCCCGCTATCGGAATGGTTGTCTCCCTTTCCACATCCTTACTCATCCTCCCTGTCATTACTCCTGTCATCGCGTATATACATTCACAATCACCTCCTTTCTGTCATCTCTTCGCTACATAACAGCGAATTCTTTTATATCAATTTATAATTATTTAATTTATAATACATTTTAGAAAACTCTCTCTCTCTCTAGGTACTTATGCAGCAAACAATATGAAACAATAGAATTAAGAAAACATAATTAACTATTCATTCACACTGCATGCATAACCCAAACCCCCGAACGCTATGGCCAACTGAGAAATTGAGGTAAAAAACTTACGGCTACCAGTGGATTCTCCGGCCTGTAGACAAAGACACACGAACGACGGGACAAACACACAGGCACAGATGGTTAGGCAAGGTGATTACACAGGCATAAGAAGTCCTAGACGGAGTCACAGGTCACCCGACGTTATACGTAGATAACTCAGATTTCACCGAGAATACACAGTGGGTATTCTAAACAGCTTAGAAAAGTTTTAGTTAAACAAACACTTCCAAAGTGTTCCCAAAACAATCCTCCTCTTCCGTTAATAGGCTCTTTTTCGTTGACGGTCTGATCTGTACGACCCACAGACAAAGTCACTAACTGGCACCTTGACCCAACTTGGATCCGTTGATTCTGGCTACAAAAACGATATGCAACTGTTGCTGCTCCTATCAAAATATACAGTGCAAGGGGTTTTATACGATCAGCTAAGAATCTTCCAGAATATACTTCTTTTAATCATAATTCATTCCCTGCACCGTTCGCGATTAGAGCACGCATTTCACACATAGAATATCGCATGGCAGCAATTAATCTTCTCAATAACAAAATAGCCAACTATGCTGTTTTTCTAACATAGTACGTTCTGCACGGGCGCAATACATTCGCTACTTTTATTAATTATAAACTAAATTAATTTATTCTGATTCTCTCCCCTTGACTACCGTAACTTTTAACCTCTATGTACAGGCTGATGATTAAACTATATACATAGGCGCGCGACTGCAAACTGCGTAGCGTGACACAGCACCCCACCAAGACGAAAACTAACAGTTTTAGTTCTTAACAACCACGCTACTCAGTTCTGCTCAAGAAATCAGCTGGTACATTTTCCTTCCCTGGAATACTCTCCACTATCAGATCGAAAGGTTGGAGTTGAAGTGCCCACCTCATGAGTCTACAATTTGTAGTCTTTGCTTGCTGCAGGTATTGCAAAGGTCTGTGGTCGGTCTGCACAATGACTGTCCGATCATACAGGTACTGCTTGAACTTTTGTACCCCCCACACCAATGCTAAGCATTCCTTCTCTATGGTGGAATAGTTCCTCTCCGCTTGGTTTAGCTTCTTGCTGGCACATGTGATTGGCTGTAAACCCAAACCTTGGTCCTGGCACAGAATCGCCTAACATCCCCGCACATTCCTGGCCAATAGAACACCCCCCATATCCTCTCACGTGTCCTCTTTCCACCCAAATGCCCGGCCATCGGAGGGTCGTGCGCCAGGCGCATCACCTCTCCTCTGAGCTTGCTAGGCACGACTAGCTGCGTTAGCTCTTCCTCTCCCTGACGGTGTACCCTGTACAAAATGCCCTTCTTTTTGGTGAAGCTAACCATCGCTTTGCCTGACTTGAGTTTCGTCCCTTGCTTCTCGCACTCTCTAGCTCTAGCTAAAGTGGGATCTTCTTCCTGCAACTTGGCCAACTGATCGGGCGTCACATCGAGTTGGAATGGCTTCGGAATCGGCAGTGCTTTCTCCTGCTTCCCTTCTGCTTTGGCCTGTGCCCTGGTCTGAACGGCAGCTATCGCACACTCTAACCCATCTACAGCCACGGGACTTCGATAGCCTCCCTTGAAGGTAACCCAGTTGCCAAGAATGACATCAGGTACAACTTGCTCGATGACGATCAATTCTACTGTACCCTTCACGAAAGCTGAGTCTACTTCTACGTACGCTGTAGGATACTTCCCTGACTTGACCTGATCAGCGAACATGACCTCGATCTCTCTACCTGTCATATCCCCAGGACGCACCCACTTGGCTGCTACTGCCCCCACCTCGGCACCAGTATCTCTCAGAATCTTCACAGGCTGACCCCTGACTGTTCCCATGCTCCACGGGTTGTACGGCTGAATGGTACTAAAGCTAGCCTTAGTCATTTCCGAGTGAATCGGTCCCGAATCCGGACTGACAGTGATACGTAGCAACTGTTTCGGACTACGGCACTCCTTCGCTACGTGACCCAGCTTCCCGCACCTGAAACACTTCACAGGACGTTTCTCCCCACTAGGTTCCCTCCTCTTATCCTCTTCACCCTTGTTGCCACTAGGACCACTCCTCGCTGCCCCTACAGGCTGACTGACAGCACGATTACCCCCCTTGTATGGCACGCTACCGAACACTGGTCTGTTACTCACAGTCCGTTTCGCATCTACATGTAACTGGGCAATCTCAGCTGCTTGCTCGCCGTTCTCAGGCTGCCTCTCCCTCACAAACAGCTCTAACTCAGGGTTCATTACTGACAACAACTGTTCAGTCAGAAAGACATCAAGCACTACACCCGCATCATCTATATCTTTCTTAGCCAAAGAAAACCATCTCTTCACTAAGACTTGTACTCTACTCAAGTACTGCGGAAAAGTCTCTGTGCCTTCTTTCCTACTCCCCCTGAACTGTTTGCGGTAGTAGTCAGCATCTCTCCTAAATCGCTTCAGAAGAGCCCCCCTGACCACTTCGAAATCGACTATCTGCTCTGGGGTTAACTTCAGATAAGTCTCTCTTGCCTCCCCTGACAACAACGGTGACAACCTAGCCGACCACGTCTCTTCCCTCCATTTCTGAGTTCTAGCTATTTGTTCAAAGTGCTGAAGATAGCTCTCAATATCCTCTTTACCATCAAATGGTTGGACCTTGATCTTGTAGCTATCAGGCTGAACTCTATCCCTCCTACGTTGGGCTTCTAGTTCTTTCTCTTGTTCCAACTGTTGCCTAAGCCTTTCTCTGTCGTCCTCCCGAGCCTGCTCTCTAGCTGTACGTTCCTCTTGCAGACGCAACTCAACGTTTTCCCGTTCGGAGTCTATTTTCTTTTCTAAGAGCTTCAGCTCTCTAGCTTTATCTTTGCGCTCTTGCTCTAGCCTTCTTTCCATCAGGGCTAACTCTGCTGCTCTTTCCTTACGCTCTTCAGCTCTATTCCTCTCCTCACGTTCCATCTTCCTCTCGAGCCTCGCCGTCTCCTTTGCTAATCTAGCAGTCTCTTCCGCCAGTCTAGCAGCCTCCTGCTCCCTCTTCGCCCCATCTACTACAAAACTGGCTAGACCCGCTCCCTTCAGCCCCATGCTAGCGCCTAGCTCCTTGTATCTAAGGTATACCTCCATGCCAACGCTACTTGTTCCTGCACCGGCCTTAACTGCAGTAGGAGTAAGATCAGCTGCCATGCGAGTACTATGAGCGAAAGGCGTACTCACTGTGGTTTCCTCGTCCATCGGTTCCCGACGCGAAGCGGCTGCGTCGGCCTCCGTGTACTGGTCCATCGCTCGCGCCTGCTCAGCTGCTCTCCGAGTCGCAGCTCTCGTCAGCATACAGTCGCGGACTAAGAAAAATGGGAAAAAAAATGGGTGAATAACAAATGAAACAAATAACGATTAACACATATACAAACAGTCGAACAAATGACAAGTAAACAGTGACAGGAGCCGGAGAAGTCCCTTATCGTCTAGGCCTCGACGACAAAGTTGTTTACCTCAACCCCCCGTTTGTGCACACACGCTCGGGGTGTGAACCCTTTTGCGCAGCGCAACCTCACTCCCGACCAACCACCCACTGGCCACTCATCCGACACACAAGACGACAAAGAAACAAACACCGACTTCTGGTATCTAAACAAATAACGAATAACAAATAAATCTACCCTAACTATTCCCCCCTAACCTATCCTAGATCTATCCCACCGCTGCCACCAAAATGTCACGTCCCAACTGCCTCAACAGTGGTTCGACATGTGTGCTCTTTCACACGAGAAAAAAACCCAACACCTAAATAAACTCTAAAAGACAAAACCAGAAGTAACAAGACAATTTCTTTATTTCACACACTCATTCATACTCAAAATTAACTCCCTTTATCCCACTTCCCAACCTACCAACCCTCAATCCCACTAATAAAACCCCAAACTATTACATAAACAATTCGCTCAAAATAATAATGATAATTAAATCAAAATGGAAAATGACTAACTACAAAATGTACAAGAGATTTATAATAATTATGTCTGGAACAGCTTACTGCCAGCAAGGTAAATATACAGTAAGCAACTGCTTTAAATCTTTAATAAATATTCAACCTTTGTTCCACTTAAATTTCAGACAAATACAACAAGTCTTTTATATTATATAAAATGAATAAGAAAATTTATCTTTTAAGCAAAATAGAAGTTGTAAGAAATTAATCTAAATTATTAATTAACTAATATCTGGCGAAATAATTCCCCCAGACAAAACTATACAATCACAGGGTTACTTAATCTGGTAGGTAATATTACTCAACAACGTTTATCAATCAATTCAAATTAAATATATCTCAATGTGCTGTAATTTATAATTTATCACATGTAAAACAATTATCGTTCCTCACAACAGATTATCATTGGTTATAGTTATTTGTTGTGTGTGGTGGAGTGTGTGTGCGTGTGCTTTATAAACGAAATAAAGTTCCCTGGGCGAATACCAGAACCTTCGCAACCGAGGTTGACACACGGAAAACACGGCGTAATAGGCCGAGGCACACAAGCTTCACACCAGCAAGGTTTCATCACACCATCAATGGTCTGCTCTAGGGTTTTGGTTTTGTATTTGTTGTATTTGTTGGTACATCTACAACAATACATACAAGAATACGCAACCATTAATAATTATATTACAATATACTGCACAAGCACCCCGCTATCGGAATGGTTGTCTCCCTTTCCACATCCTTACTCATCCTCCCTGTCATTACTCCTGTCATCGCGTATATACATTCACAATCACCTCCTTTCTGTCATCTCTTCGCTACATAACAGCGAATTCTTTTATATCAATTTATAATTATTTAATTTATAATACATTTTAGAAAACTCTCTCTCTCTCTAGGTACTTATGCAGCAAACAATATGAAACAATAGAATTAAGAAAACATAATTAACTATTCATTCACACTGCATGCATAACCCAAACCCCCGAACGCTATGGCCAACTGAGAAATTGAGGTAAAAAACTTACGGCTACCAGTGGATTCTCCGGCCTGTAGACAAAGACACACGAACGACGGACAAACACACAGGCACAGATGGTTAGGCAAGGTGATTACACAGGCATAAGAAGTCCTAGACGGAGTCACAGGTCACCCGACGTTATACGTAGATAACTCAGATTTCACCGAGAATACACAGTGGGTATTCTAAACAGCTTAGAAAAGTTTTAGTTAAACAAACACTTCCAAAGTGTTCCCAAAACAATCCTCCTCTTCCGTTAATAGGCTCTTTTTCGTTGACGGTCTGATCTGTACGACCCACAGACAAAGTCACTAACTGGCACCTTGACCCAACTTGGATCCGTTGATTCTGGCTACAAAAACGATATGCAACTGTTGCTGCTCCTATCAAAATATACAGTGCAAGGGGTTTTATACGATCAGCTAAGAATCTTCCAGAATATACTTCTTTTAATCATAATTCATTCCCTGCACCGTTCGCGATTAGAGCACGCATTTCACACATAGAATATCGCATGGCAGCAATTAATCTTCTCAATAACAAAATAGCCAACTATGCTGTTTTTCTAACATAGTACGTTCTGCACGGGCGCAATACATTCGCTACTTTTATTAATTATAAACTAAATTAATTTATTCTGATTCTCTCCCCTTGACTACCGTAACTTTTAACCTCTATGTACAGGCTGATGATTAAACTATATACATAGGCGCGCGACTGCAAACTGCGTAGCGTGACATATTGTGTAATTGCAACACATTATTATGATGGTCTATAGTTTTTTTATGTACGCAACATAATAGTTCTTATAGTTATTTGTTTTGTCGTGTTATTATTGTTAGTTGTGTTGTCGTTGGCATGTTTGACTAAAAATCGCAGAACGTGAGTGTGAATGATACGAGGAACGATTGTAAGAGTAGGTTCCCGCCTAAAATCTGTGTCCTTGTTGTGGATAAAAATCTCTCTCTCTCTCTCTCTCTCTCTCTCTCTCTCCCTCCCTCTCTCTCTCTCTCTCTCTCTCTCCTCTCTCTCTCTCTCTCTCTCTCTCGTATAACGATACCTTCCTTCTGTGCTTGTGGTGGGGTTCCGATACCTTAAAGTACGAAGCCGTGCAGCGAGAAATCGACCTTTTTAGTGATTGCAGTTTGATTCGACGCAAAGTCAAGTCTTTCAAGTGGTCTGTCTTTCTGATTTGTCTGTCTGTCTGTCTGTCCCTCTCTCTCTCTCTCTCACACACACACAAACACACAGTTCCCTTCTCAAACCTCTCCGTCACACACATAAGAAAATCCACCCCACCCACGTATTTAATCTACTTCAAATTGCTGTTTCGCACTTCTTGTTTTAGTTGTTACTGTATCAAGTACTAATAATATAAAAATAAAACTGGATCCTCAAAACAGACTCAAAGGCTCGGGGATCTTTAATCAGTATACACGATCACATGTTACAGACGCTTCTACAGCCATACACAGCAAATCCACACTCAACACTCAAACATGGAGTGTAAAAGGCCAGTCGCCATTAGAAGACGGAAAGGAAATATAATTGTATTTGTGATATTGTAGGATAGACCACATCCAATATTATTACTGAAGATAAGCGAAGAAACCGGGGTACCCGGAGAAAACCCTTGCGTACTGAAAAGTCTCGTTAGTTAGTTAGTAAGTCATTGTTTATAGTGTCCAGCGGACTGCAAAAAGCCGAATCAGGACCACGAAGAGCCTCGTACGTAAGCCACGTCACATCAGTTTGTCTCCCGGAGGAAAGGTTATTTCAAGGATTATTTAGAAAGATTAACTTCAGGTCATTAAATAAATTAATTAAGTAATTTTCAAGGACCACGATTGCCGTCTGGAATGACGACTGATCCCAATTGTCGTTGTTCTAATTATTGCGCTCATGCAATTTGTAACTGAGCGAAATGTGTTTGTGCTTGCTGAAAAAACCGAGGCGCTCACGCAAGCGGGGCGAATTGTTGGCAGCTCAGCACTTGTTTTGTTTTTTAGTGTAACGTTTTACGTTTTATGTGGAACTTTTACTTGTGGAACTTTTCTGGTCTACTTCTCATGTGTATGTAATACTATTTTTTAATTCTTGTCACAGGCGGCGGAAGCTGCTCAGGATTGGGGGGGCACACACACATTTTACTCACTGACATCAGGGCCGGACCAGGGAAAAGTCGAGGGGGGGAGGGAAGGGGCGGGGGTTACAGATTCAGCGAAGGCGCGAAGCGCCGAGCTTTCTAGGGGGGGGGGGGGGGGGGGGGGGGGGCCGGGGGCATGCTCCTTCGGAAATTTTTTTTTTCAAGGATGCAAAATGGTGCCATCTGGTGCAATCTGAACCTTGAAAAAGCCATATGTGACGGTCTGGGACTTTGAGGTTTTAGAACAATTGAACTGACAAACTCTGGGGTACAAAAATTATCCTCTGCCCCTCCCTTTAAAAAAAAAAACACACACACACACACACACTAACATTTATTTATCAGCAGAGATGTTTTGTATACTATTATTATTCACTACTTTTTGTTGTATAAAGCTTTACCTTGTAGTTTATAAACATCACCGCCATGCATTCACTTAATTCAGTCTTGCTGCACTAATGTTCCTCGGCATTAGTACCATTTGTGAACTGTATCTTCTGGCAAAACAGTTCACTGCCTCTTTGAAGTCAATATCAACATCCCTGTGCATTTTCAGTAAAGCAAGTCCATTGAGTCTCTGTTGCCCCATTGAAGAGCGCAGGTAGTTTTTCAGGTTGCGCAACTGACTGTTTGAACGCTCACACTCGGCAGTAGTGACAGGCAGAGTGCAAAGGTTCTTTAGCATGATGAACAGGTTGGGATAAAAATCCCTGTCACAATGTTTCAGTGCTTCTGATGCCGTGGATGGGATGATAGCTGTCGCATTCTCAGCAGCACTTCGCCATTTGCAACCCCCCCGTTGGTATTCTGCATCAAGGGTAGCATTGTTTGGTAGGTCAGACTCCCACAACATTGCCAGTGTCTTCACCCCTTCTGGAACCTGCATGAAACCATCCTGGTTGTCTATTAAAGTGCTTGGCACCAGATAGAGACGACCAACTGCTATGCCAGCATTTTTGATCCTCGAGTTCAATTCGGTTGACAGGTGTTCCAAGAAAGGAATGGCAATGATAATCTTGAACTATTCTTCTGGAGTGGCCGCCGGTTGGTTGTCACGGAGAGTCTGTCGGGATGCTTGACGAGGAACAATAACACCAGTTGTCAAAGCATTTGCCATTTTGCTGACTTCACCAAACCAGGCAACGAACGCTGTGTCGACATCTCTTCTAATAGAAGACATGCAGTTACTGACCTCTTTGATTTCCCTGTAGGCATCTACAACATCTTTTGTCCTTTTCTGCAGCTTCACTGTCAAGGGTTTCCATTTCAACGATGTTTTTGGACGATTCAGCGATGGTCGTTTCAATGGATGTTCGTTACAACGAATTGTCATAATTATCATCTTAGCATCTTAATTAATATTTCTAAAAAGTCGTTTTTGGTGGATTAGGGCAGTATCAATTAGGTGAAGGTGCTGGAAGAGGCTTGCGGCCAGAACAAGAAAATATGGCTGCATTTATTAATTTAGGCTTAGGGGTTGGGTTACTTGGTCGTTTCAACAGGAAAACGCTTTGGACGTTTCAACGGATCCCTTGAAATGGATTTCAATGGAATTGACTATAAATAATTCTTTGTACTTTGGACCAAAAGTGACTAAAAATTGCAATGTTTTAAAAACAATTTTTAAAGAAATGAAACTCTTTGCATTTAAAAAAATTAAATTTTTTTAATCTGGAGGGGGGTGGGGGGGTGGGGGGTCCGGAACCCAGGTACCCCCCCCCCCCTCCCGGGGTCCGGCTCTGGACATTTACTCCAAATAATTTGAACTGTTTTCATAGACACTATGTGAGAGAGAAAAAAGATATATCACATATTTCTACAACTGTGCATATTAGAGGGAGAGAGAGAGAAAGAGAGAGATGGGAGGGTAGAGAGAAAGGGAGAGAAACTGACCTGACAATGTTGATCTATCACAGTAACAAAAGTCATGCATGTCATTTGGCATGGGAATTTTTTTTTTACACCGTTAATTTTCCAAAGTATGCCTTACGGCGCAGTTATTTAGACGCTCCTGCGTCATCGTTGCCCGAAGGTATGTTTTTACCCGCTTTAGGGCTGAAAAACTGCGTTCAGCCGTTGCAGTTGTGGTTGGGATGGTGAAGTACAGTCTGAGAAGTTTATCCACTTCACTCAGCATCCGTCGCACAGTGTCAGAAGCTTTCAGTTCATCCGGCAGTGCTTGGAAGATGGTGATCCTAGAGTTAGCCGCCTTCCTGGTGTCACCCAGTGCATGTGGGAGGAGTTCTAGCTGAGTTTTGAGTCTGTCCAAGTCGATGTCAGCGGAATATGTATCTTTGATTTCTTGAGGAATTTCTGGTCTCTTCCCTGCTGCTCCATCACTTAGAAGAACTTCAATTTTCCTTTATAAGTCGAGAGCTATTTGATCAAACCGGCTCTTTAAATGTTCTTTGATGTTGTCAATGGCCTCACAGTATTGCTGTCTGTAGTAAGCAGATGGACAAGAGTAGCTGTGACCCTGTGAGCCATCGTCCAGTCGTCGTGGAGGCTGCTTCTGTCTAGGAACGCAGGGCTCATCACACAAATTTGCAGCTTTCGTTGTGATGTCAGCAATAAATGTCTCATAACAATCTTCATGCCGCATGCTTTCCAGTGTTCTCAGACCAATGTCAGCAGCGTTTACTGCGTCATCACAAGTCGTTTGTTTTCTTCGAAGAACTGTCGCCAGCTCTTCAGTCACAGCAAGGATCTCATCTTTGAATCTTTTTGCAACTCCTGACACATGACCCTGAAAATTACTCGCCCCGTCGTAGGCCTGGCCCCTGCAGTTTTGCACTGGCAAGTCAAGTCTGATCAAGCAGTCCTTCAGTGCTTTAAAAATGGTCTCAGCACAGGTAATGTTAACTTGCATCAGTCCAGAGAAAGGGAGAAAATATTGGTTTGAACCTCCAAATAATGTTTTTTGAGGGGCTGAATATTGGGGGGGGCAAATGTATAGGTTTGCCCCCCCAATATTTTTCTAGGGGGGGCCAGTGCCCCCCTTGCCCCCCCGCTTCCGCCGCCTGTGCTTGTGTATTGTGCTAATTGCGCTGATGCTGCCATTGTAATTGCTCAGTTTGAGATGAATAAAGTTGTATTGTATTGTATTGTAAATAATGAACGAATGAATAATGAATGCAAATGTGTCCGTCTCCTAAGTCATATAAGGTGCATGTAAGATCTCCGGTCACTAATAAATGTATCAACACAAACTTACAGATTGTTACAAACAAAGCAACACCAACAAGTATAAATGTCCACCCTTTCGTTAATTTAATAAATCAAATAAATAATATTATCTCACATTCACTCCTAGTCTATTCTGTTCCGTAACTTGAAAGTCGTTGGGTCACCACAGATGATCCTTTATTGAACGTACTCTAACTTTCTCTGTCCTCAGCAGTCCTCATGGCTTCACTCAGTGTCAAGCCAGTCCATTCTCGAATGTTGTCTTCCCACATCTTTTTTTATCTTCTTCTTCCTCTTTGCACCGTGCTTTGTAGGATGGTGTTTGCAAGGCCTGATGGCCATACCATCGGAGTTTCCGTTTTTTCACCACCGTGAGCAAGCCATCGTGTCGTTGGAGATGTCCTGGGTAAAAAAAATGCCCAGAAGTCTTCTGTAGCACTTCATCGCCATGCTTTGTATTCCTCGTTGTAGGTTTGCTGTAAGTGTCAATGTTTCGCAAAAGTATAGGAAGATGAAGATGACAAGAGAGCGCAGCAACCTTATCTTGGAGTGCAGACTGATGTTCCTGTCTTTCCAAATGGGCTTCAACCTTGTCAGGTAAGCAGCTGTTTGTGCTATCCTGGAGAGGACTTCCTGTCGGGATTCACTGTCTCAGAATTGCTCTTAAATATTTGAAGCTGTGCACCGGGTCGAGGGATTGGCCTTGGAACCGATGTCCATGTTAATGTCATTTGGTTTTCTCTGCGCAAATTTCCATTCCAAAGGCTCTGGAGGTGGTGTCAAGCCTCTGTATCAGTTGTTCAAGTTCTTATTCCTCTCCAGCCAATACACCAATGTCATCCGCAAAACGGAGGTTGCAGATTTGTTCTACCCTCTATGCTGACTGTGCCTTCGTGATCTGCAAGGGCATATGACATGATGCGCTCTATAAAGATTTGAAGAATGTTGGAGATAGTAGGCATCCTTTACGCACGCCGATGGTTGATCTGAACCAGCTCCCGCTGGTGCTGTTGTGGAAGATTGCACTGGTTGCCTTGTCATACAGGCTTTAGATGACTTTACGAATATTGGGGCTGATGCTGTATGCTCTCATGGTTGCCCACAGAGATGCTTGCCAGACTCAGACAAACGCTTTCTTGAAGTCTACAAACACATGATAAAGATGTTGTTGGTGCCGTAGGTATTTCTTACAAATTATTCCGAGGTTGATCATCTGCTCAGTGGTAATTCGCTCTGCCCTGAATCCTGCTTGTTCTTCAGCTATGATTTGTTCAGGTTGGGGTTTTAACCTGTGGAGTATTATTTTCAGGAGGACTTTGCTGGGATGGCTGATAAGTCTGATGGTGCGGTAGTTTGACACTTCTGAAGGTTACCAACTTGGGAAAGAGTGATAACAAGCGAGTGCGTCCACGGTGTAGGCCACTTTCCACTTTGCCAGATCTTATTACAGATAATGATGAGGGTGTTAATCATCGCTACTCCTCCTACTTAAAACAATTCCGCGATGATTTTGTCCACTCCCGCTGATTTCCCCTTCTTCCGCGATTGCATTGCTGCCTCAACTTCTTCTCGGAGAAATGGGGGGATTTCTTCTTCTGCTATGTTCTGGGGACAGGCTAGAACTGATGGTTCCCCCTTTGGTGTGTGATTGTAAAGGTCAGAGCAGTACTCTTCCATCTATCTATCAAAGACTTCTATAAAATGTTCTTCTGTAAGCCACAAGCCACACTTGCTTTAGATCGTGGAGTCTTTGGGCGGTTTAACACTTTTCGGCCGCTTTACAGTTAGTAAGCCTTCTTGCTGTTCTTGTTCAGACTGTTCTCTATTTTCTGGCATTGATCTTCTATCCAGTTCTGCTTTGCTGTGCGCATGTCTTTTCGAATGTTACTGTTGATTTCTCGGAAGCCATCATCTTCCTGCGAGGTGCTCATTTTCTTTTTCATCTCTCTTCGGTCCAAAAGTTCAGGCGTGACCCATAGTTTCTTCTCTGGGCAGTGCTTGCCAAGGATCTCAGTGGCGGCAACTGTCACTGCTGCGTTGAAGATGGTTGTCATGGTGTTAACATCTATTTCATCAGCTTCTAAAATGAGCAGTGGTGAAAATTTTCATCCAAATGTGGTTCGGAATATTTCTTCCACCTCCGAGTGTTGCAGTTTGTCCAAGTCGTTCTTCAATCTGGCATACTTTGCTTTATTCACTCTCTTCAAGTGTAGCCGGAAAGACATCATCACGAGATCATGGTCCTTTCCGATGTCTGCCCATGGAAAAGTGAGCGTCTTGCCAATGCTGGAACTTTGATCTGAAGCTTTCCTTGACCATGATGAAGTCGATTGGGTTTTTATGCTCCCCTCTGGGACTGTAACAGGTCCATTGTCTGGATTTTTTGTGGGGACCAAGCGTGTTTGCCAGTATCAGATTGTTATATCTGGCAATCTTCAAGAGTCTCGGACCTCTGTTATTTTGCTACGCTGTTGCACTGGGGTCCACATGTGTCTCCCCAATTGTGGTAAGCATCTTGGCCAACCTTGGCATTCCAGTGGTCTTGCACTATGACTATATCCTTCGTCGGCACTTGGTCAAGGAAAGACTGCCGATGTTCATAGAAGTCCTCGACTTCGTTGTAGTCTTTGTCCAATGTTGGGGCTTAGACCTGGATCATGGTGATGTTGAAAGGCGCTGCTCTCAGACGGATGGTAATGAGTCTACTGGAGGCAGTGGCCGAATCTGTGGACCAAGAATCCAACTCCGTGTTCGTACCTGTCATCTCTCCCGCTGAAATAAAGCTTGTGGCCTTTGTCAATAGTTATTTCACCTAAGCCTTTCCAGCGCAGTTCGCTGAAACCTAAAATGATCCATCGATAGTGATCCAGCTCGTGGGCCAGATCTTCTAACTTTCCGTATGTAGTTTCTTATTCTATCCTATCCTGTCCCGTAACTCGAAGGTCGTTGGGGAAACCACAGATAATCGTTTAACCAGCATACTCCATCTTTCCCTGTCCTCAGCAACCCTCACGCCTTCGCTCATTGTCAAGCCAGTCCATTCTCGAATGTTGTCCTCCCACCTCTTTTGCTTTTCCCCCTTCTTCTGGCGCATTGCACCGTGCCTTGCAGGATGGTCATTGCAAGACCTGATGCTCTGGTGGCGTGGCCATGCCATCGGAGTTTACGTTTCTTTACCACTGTGAGCATGTCATCTTGTTGTCCGATGGCTTGTATGATGGTCTGTCGGACTTCGTCGTTGGTGATATCCTGGGTATAGGAAATGCCCAGAAGTCTTCTATAGCACCTCATCTCCAAACTTTGTATTCTTCGTTGTAGGTCTGCTGTGAGGGCCCATGTTTTGCAAACTTATAGGAAGATGGAGATGACAAGGGAGCGCAGCAGCCTTACCTTGGAGTGTAGACTGATGGTCCTGTCTTTCCAAATGGGCTTCAACCTTGCCAGGGCAGCAGTTGTTTGTGCGATCCTGGAAAGGACTTTCTGTCGGGACCAATTGTCTCATATACAGTTAGTCCTCGGGTTACACCGGTCTCGACTTACGTTGTTTCGTGGTTACGACGCTCCTCCCCATAAATAATATTACGCGTCGTTCCGTCTTACGAGGTTTAGCGTCGTAAGCGACGTAAACAAACGGGAGCTAGTTTAATTCATGTGGTAAGGAATTGTGTTATCTTTTTTTAAAATACTTTTTATGTCGTTAACAGTTACAGTACAGTATATAGCGTTGTACGTACAGTACAGGTATTTTTCTTTATGTTCTGACTTACGATGAAATCGGGTTACGACGCGTCCAACGAACGGATCAACGTCGTAACTCGAGGACCCCCTGTAATGGCTCCTAAATATTTGAAACTATGCACTGTGTTGAGGGACTGGTCTTGGACTTTGATGTCCGTGTTGATGCCATTGGTGTTATTGGTCATCTCTTTGGTCTTCTCTGCATTTATTTCCATTTCAAAGGCTCTATAGGTGATGTCAAGCCTCTGTACCACCTGTTCAAGTTCTTGTTCCTCTCCAACCAATACATCAATGTCATACGCAAAACGGAGGTTGGAGATTGCTCTACTCCTTATGCTGACTGTGCTTCGTGATTTGCAAGTGCACCTGACATTATGCGCTCTAGGAAGAAGTTGAAGAGTGTTGGAGAGAGTAGACATCATTGACGCAGGCCGATTGTTGTGCTGAACCAGTTTCCGACTGCCCTGTTGAGGAGGACTGCACTGGTTGCCTTGTCATAGAGGCTTTTGATGACTTCAATAATTTTAGGGCTGATGTTGTACACTCTCAAGGTGGCCACAACACTGCATGCCAGGCTCGGTCAAACGCCTTCTTGAAGTCTACAAACACATGATATAGATGTTGTTGGTGCTGTAGGTATTTCTCGCAGATTATTCTGAGGTTGAACATCTGTTCAGTGGTACTTCGCCCTGCCCTAAATCCTGCTTGTTCTTCAGCTATGATTTGTTCAGCTTGGGGTTTCAACCTGTTGGGTATTATTTTCAGGAAGACCTTCCTGGGATGGCTGTTGAGGTTGATTGTGCGGTACTTTTTCACACTCCTGAAGACTACCCTTTTTGGGAAGAGTGATGACAAGCGACTGGTCTAATGGTATAGGCCACTCCCTACTCTGCAGATCTTGTTACAGATATTGATGGGAGCGTCAAACATCGCTTCTCCTCCAAATTGAAGCAATTCTGCGGGTATGTTGTCCACTCCCGCTGACTTCCCCTTGTTCAGCGATTGCAATGCTGCCTCTTCTTCTCGGAGAATTGGGTGGACGTGTCCTACTTTAATTTTCTGGCGACAGGCTAAACCTGATGGGTCTAGATTTGGTGTGTGGTTGTAAAGGTCAGAGCAGTACTCTGTCTATCTAGCTTACCTCTGCGACTTTATTCTCACGTATGCACTTGTATCTTTTCTCACACTACCACAAGTTCAATCAACACAACGATGAGATCTATTCTTTTCTGAATAAATCGACAACGACTCCTACCACTGGTCAATAACATATCTTCCTTCTTCCCCGGACATTTTGGGAGTGAGCTTGGTTTTTCCACTATTCAAAAATATTCTCCACAATTTTCACAACTACAATTTGATTGGTTTTTCTTTCAACCAATGATGTCATACGTTTAAAAACCGGTGCGAGGGCTATCCCTATTGCGCTCCATATGTCAGCTTTCACTTCTCTACACGTTTCCTGTCAGTTTTAAATATATCGTCGGAACATGTTGTTGTCGAAAGGTTCACTGTCTTATGCAAGTATTACTTCTTGTGCAATTCAAATGATCGAGTCTTGCTGGGGTTGCCGGGGCAATATAATAATAATAATAATTAATAATAATAATAATAATAATAATAATAATAATAATAATAATAATAATAATAATAATAATAATAATAATAAATTATAAATAAATTATTATTATTATTATTATTATTATTATTATTATTATTATTATTATTATTATTATTATTATTATTATTATTATTATATTATTATTATTAATTTATGTATTTAATTTGTGCGGGGATGTTTTATTTTAAAGATACCGGAATAACAGTTCAGTGATGCTACCATAGAGGAAATTGATATGTTGCGTCTTCTTCTTGTTCTTCTTGCGCTGAACAGCCACCATCAATACTTGGATTCCTTTTACTGCAGTGGATGCTATATATGCGTTTTTACCCAAATCAACAATCAGGCTCAAAGCGCGGCAATCTGTACAAACCTAGGCTTATACGCTCACATGTTTCAGCCACTCTCACATACACACAACAAACACATCTATTACTCAAGCATGGGGTATAAAGATCGCTATTAGAAGACGGGAAAGGAAACTGAATTTTTCTGTTGAAATTTTAGATTGACTGCATCCGATACCATTATTGAAGGGAGGGAGCGAGGACGCCGGTGCAACCGGAGAAAACCCTCTGTGACCTGGATATTCTCGTACGTTCGCCACTTAGGGAATCGAACTCGCGACGTTTGGTATAGGAAACGGGCGACTAATCCACTGCCACCACAGGGCCACCCTAAGGACCCGTGTACTATACACATCCCACGTTTACCAATAATCCGATCACTACTGCAACCATTGCACAACGGCTAACCCCATTATTCTATCATCTTTCATTCATTCTCGTTCATTCCGTAGCTAGCGTGGACTCCAATCTAATAGCTCGCTCTAAACCCTAGTTTGGAGAATGCATCGTCGTCATCCATGCTCTGAATAGTAAAGTAGTAATAGTCTCACTTTGTGTAGCAGCGACTTAACCGAGATTGGCAACGTTCAATTTTGTCCTCTAGTTAGAGAGGCACTACCACCTGTTCGTTAACATTTATTTATTTGTATGTCTTTTCCATTGAAATGATAACCCAATAAAACCACACACACACACATACACACACATTCACACACATATTTATTCAAACTACACAATGATGAGTGTGATAACTTCGCGCGTGTAAGAGGGAAGATCCCCACCATGCAGCAGTAGAAGCAAACACACACACACACACAAACACAGAGACAGAGAGAGAGAGAGAGAGAGAGAGAAAGAAAGAGAGAGAGAGAGAGAGAGAGAGAGAGAGAGAAAGAGAGAGAGATTTACAATCAAACCACCTCAAAGAAACTGTCTAACAGGAGAAACAATCAACGCTTAGGCCAAATCAAAACATGAATAAAAGTCAACACTATCCATAGAAGTTAAGGACTGAAAGCTGACAGTCAAAAATATCCACGTGTGTAGTTGCAATCGAATAATACATGACTCGGAGGAACAGCGTTATTACATAAACAATTCACATTGCTGCAATATTCAGCTCTTACAGAATTCAAAACTATTCTGTATGCCATTGTCACGACTGATCTGGATACTTCACGGTGCTTTTTATATTGTTTATTGAAGTCAAATGTGTTTTTAACATTACTTTGCACTGATCGTTGTAACATTTTCGAAGACAGACGTATTTGTAAGACAGACGTATTTGTAAGACAGACGTATTTGTAAGACAGACGTATTTGTAGTAATAACGCATTTACATGAGCAGCTCTCCTTTCACCAGCACGATCAGCCCAGTCATTGAATATAAATCCACAGTGAGAAAGAACACAACAAATATTACCTGAGTTCCATTTGTGGTTAGACTATGAACACAATTAACAGTTCGTTAACAATTTGTGATTCTGTGAACTACTGTCCTACTACCCTGTAGTCCGAACATGCTAAATTAATGCCCTCCCTAACTATTCCCAAAACAACAACAAGAGATCGACGACGTCAACAAGAGCCAACAGTAAGGTATTGATTTTTCTGGAACATTTTGAGCGCAAATAAATATCCATTCTATCAAGTCCCCCTAAGCCCTAACAAATACCATTAGTTGTTTCAGTTTCTCTATTTCGAAATAGCAATAGTAAACAGGTAGCCTATTTATTCTTTCCGTAAAGCCTTCTCTCCCTTTCCAAAAGGTAAATAGGGAAAAATAAGTCTCATACCAAGCCTTGCACAAGACACAAAGAAACTTCTATGTGGTTAAAGAGGACCAGTAATGTTCTAAGGCTTTGTTTACTTTGGGCGAAAACGGGATTTACCCTAAAATTCACATTGTTATCGCATTTAAACAATGATACAAGTGGGCTTTCGTCGCTCAAACCAACCGTTAACGTTTGAATTTTCCAGTTCGGTTCTGACAGGGAGTGAGTTGCCCTGTTTAACGGTATACCAATACCATTGCCGTACTTGTGATCTTCGACCCGATTTCTAAATGAATCAGGCGGCTTCAAGAGTGCGTCTTCGGTGTCTGGGATAGTGTAGGGTCTATTTTATCAACCTACAACGGGGACATCTGATGAAGCAAGTTTCCTATAGGGTCTGCCTCTTAATAGGTTTCGGTAGATGCTATTTTTAGCGCAAGGTCGCCGACTAACGGTTATTATTAATAAGCACAAACACCTACGGAATGTATTGATTTTAAAAGCAACAATGCTTTCGAAAGTGTTGCTTTATTTATTTTTTTAGTGTTTGCAAGCTTATTACCCAGTGGATCAACACTCACTGTGAATATCAAAAGGATCTGTGGAGAGGGCGGGGTCGAAGTCGGTCCCTTTAATTTCTCAGATAATTATGCCTTCTGCGTAGTGTTCTCCTTCGGTTTGCAAAAGGTAGGCCTACCAGCCAACAGGGCGACACAGTAGTGTAGTGGTTTTGGCACACGCTAGCAACGTTTCCTGCTAAGCAACGTCGGGGAAGGGTTAGTGCTTGGATGGGTGACCGTGCTTTGAAGGCCACCACCAAATTACACACACACACACATACACACGCACACACACACACGCACGCACACACATTCGTGTATTCATGTTTAAATGGGGTCCTTTGACCTAATTCGCCGCCTAAGAGGCAAATTTCTTCAAAAAAGACACCTTTTTGCCAGAAGTTTGACCTAATTCCTCTCTCCTAAGAGACGAAGTAGGTCAAGTTTGTTCAAAAAAGCACCTTTTTCGCAAAAAGTTTGACCTAATTCCTCGCCTATTAGGGACGAAGTAGGTCAAGTTTGTTCAAAAACACAGCTAGGATAAGGAACTTTCCTCGACGATTAGGGTAAGGCAGTGCCTCGACGATTAGGGTAAGGCAGTGCCTCGACGATTAGGGTAAGGCAGTGCCTCGAAAAGGGTTAGGGTCAGGGCTAGTTGCAGCGCTGCAACTAGCCCTGACCCTAACCCTTTTTCGAGGCACTGCCTTACCCTAATCGTCGAGGCACTGCCTTACCCTAATCGTCGAGGCACTGCCTTACCCTAATCGTCGAGGCACTGCCTTACCCTAATCGTCGAGGAAAGTTCCTTATCCTACCCGTCTGGAAGATGCACTACAACTACACCAGGTCAAGTGTACTTGTAGTGCATGTGCACTACAACTACACTTGACCTGGTGTAGTTGTAGTGCACATGCACTACAACTGCACTTGGCCAAGTGTACTTTAAGTGCACATGCACTACAACTGCACTTCGCGAAGTGAACTTTAAGTACACATGCACTACAACTGCACTTCCATGCACTACAACTGCACTTGCATGCACTTAAAGAGCACTTGCGAGCACTTTGAAAAAGTGGGGCCCTGAAAAAAAGTGGGGTCCTAGCAAAAGACCCCATTTATGACTAAATCAACACAGTCGAGTCCCCACTTTGACATAAATACACGTGCACACACGCACACATACACACACGCACACACACACAAAGATTGAAACCAGCGCACGACACACGCCAGTCCACTCAGATGTGCATGGGTACATGGATCTCTTTAGAACCGGGAAAGGTAAAGCAGAGAGGGAGAGGAACGAGGTACCGCCCTCATGAAGCTGGCCTAGAGAAAGTGGAGGTCCCAAACGGTGCCTTCCGCAAAGACCATAAGATTACGAGGACACTTTTACCGTGTTGTGATACTAATAAACAGATTCTCATTTACCAACTCGTGCAGTTGTCTACAAGACCCAATAAATAATAATAATAATAATAATAATAATAATAATAATAATAATAATAATAATAATAATAATAATAATAATAAAATTAAAGTTGGCGAAACACGCTTTTATCCTCATTCAGACTCAAAGCGCGGCGACCTATAACGCAACTTACACGCTTAAATGTTACAGACACTCCTACAGCCATACTCAACAAAGCACACGTCATCACTCAAACATGTGCTGGCAAGGCAAGTCGCTATTAAAAGAAGGAAAGAAAAGAGAATTTTCTTTCTTTTAAAATAAAATATATTAGGATAGACGGCATCCAATACCAATAATGAAGGGAGGAAATAGGAAACCAGAGTACCGGGAAAAAACCCTAGGTGGCGTGATAAGTCTCGTACCTAAGTTCGCTCCCTGCAGGAATCGAACCCGCCACTTTCGGCAAGGCAAACCGGCGAGTAACCCACTGCGCCACAGGGCACCCCAAACACACAAACACTTACGTGGTTTACGTTCCCCCCCCCCCTCCTCCAACTCCTCCCCCCCACTCTCACCCTCACTCTCCTCTCCCCCACCCTCCTCTTTCACCCTCATTCCTGCTCTGTTTTCACAACGGCAATAAACCGTTTAGTCATTTGTTCTAAGAGTGAGAGAGAGAGAGAGAGAGAGAGAGAGAGGGAGAGAGAGAGGGGGGGGGGTGTAGGAAGGAAAGCATAGTTTCAGTAATTGTATATAGACCTTTGCTCCCGGTTTCACAATAGCAATAAACTGTTTAATCGAATATTATTTTGTTCTGATAAAATGATTTTTTTTTACATCATAATATTTGGAGTAAAAGGTAAAGATCTTTTCTCCCGCTTTTCACATCGGCAATAAACTGTTTAGCAGAATATTACATTTTTCTTAGAAAACGAGCCAAAAACAAAACAACAACAACAACAACAACAACAAAAATCATATTTTGAGTACATGTATCGATCTTTTCTCCCACTTCTTTGAAACAGTGCAAGTAGGTGCATCTTCACCACTGTGAGAGTATGGAGTATGCTGGTTAAACGATCATCTGTGGTGCCCCTACGACCTCCGGGTTACGGGACGCGAACTTGTTTTTTCCAAACTAGTTCCAGTCATTCGCCGAAAAAGGCAATTTGAATTACCGAAGTCGAACGAAGCTCTCCGAGTCAAGCGAAGCTATCCGATGTTTTACGAACGAATGCTGGCAGGACTACGTGAAACCACAGGCTGGGAAGTCTCGTCTTTCGTAGGCCTCAATTACATACTATACTACGTACGTATGTAGGAGGCCCACGAGTTTACAAAGACAAAAGAAAAGACTTCAGAGCCTGTGGTGAAACATCCGTGCATAAAAATAGCCGCTGTTGCTTCTAGATCTAATTCTGTTTCGATCTTCACAGCTTCAAGCTGTAAGTCAAGTCGAGATTCGCATTTTGAAGCAGTTAGTATTATTATTATTTTATGATGATTAATATACTGACACAAATAGTAATAAAGAGTAAAAATAATACATAACACATAATGCACACATTCAACGATTTCACGTCTATATCAACAATAAAACCATGACAAAACTTCAAAGCGCTATGGATACATGTCCCTTCTGCACAACAAGGCAAAGCAAGATTATAATGGTCTAAAAAAAACAGTGACATTTTTATTGCAAGCACCAAAGCAATTATTTATTTAACTAATATTATTCTTTTTAACTGATACAGTACATTTGTTATATGTATTTTAATGATATGTATTTTAATGAGAAACGCGTATTTAAAAAAATGTTGCGTAGCAGGCGGAAACTTCCATAAATCATCTGAAAACCTAGGTAAATCTATAAGAAAAAATAACCAGTAACATTATCTGAATATTTCGGGTTACAACCAACTTCAGCATAAACTTATAAAACGTCACTGACCATATTTACACCATTGAGCACGCACAGCACACTATTCTTTTTTTCTTTTTTTTAAAGTAGGAATAATAATAATAATAATAATAATAATAATAATAATAATAATAATAATAATAATAATAATAATAATAATAATAATAATAATAATAAACAAATAAATAAATTAAAGATTTAACTAAATAACTATACTACTACTACTACTACTACTACTACTACTACTACTACTACTACTACTACTACTACTACTACTACTACTACTACTACTACCAGCGAAGTTGTGGTCTTGATTTTGTGGTCCTGATTCGGCTCTTTGCAGTCCGCTGGACCCTGTAAGCAATTAATAA
Source organism: Oncomelania hupensis (assembly GCA_036898135.1). Taxonomy (NCBI): domain Eukaryota; kingdom Metazoa; phylum Mollusca; class Gastropoda; order Littorinimorpha; family Pomatiopsidae; genus Oncomelania; species Oncomelania hupensis. Next base: position 7,593,580 of record CM072524.1, on the reverse strand, counting down.
CTAATTAGCTATTAATTTAACTCTGATCTCGAGTTATGAAAAAAAAATTCGCTTAGTCTACTCGTCCTTCTCCGGAAATTTAAAGATTCGAATATTATAAAGTATAGGCCTTATTATTATAAATTAGAATAGATATAGTTTATACATTTATTTACGTATAAAACAAACAATACAGGTCTAATAATTATTATATTCAGCTAGTGAGCTTCGTCGCTGCGCGGAGACTGACTTATGATATATAATGTAGATTAAGCCTATGTATACTGTATAACAGTGTCTACTTGGTTGTAGGAAGGAAATGGGGAATGCTATTATTAGCCTACTGCTGAGAACTAACAAAATGCAAATCAAGGAACGCAACTATTAAATATAGTCGATAATAATTATGCTCATATTAACAAAGTGTACCGTTGCGAAATGCTAATCTGTGTAAATCGAACAGAATTAGAAGCAACAGCGATCATTTTTAATGTCAACTAGTCGTAGTCATGCAAGCATCATTTCGTAACGCATCGGAGAGCTTCGTTCGACTTCGGTGATTGCCTTTTTGGGCGAATGACTGGAACTAGGTTGGAAAAAACAAGTTTGCGGACGGGCGAATGCCGCCTGCACAAAATACATCCAGCACGCACTAGGTCCCTTGGTCCTCATCCCCGGTCGCCCAAGAGTGTGCCCAGTGGTTTGGGCGCCCGAAGGTTTCAAGTGGGCGCCTCGGGTGTCTGGAGTTAAAACCTGTATCGGCCAGCGCCTTGAGCAGCTCTTGAGCTGGTAAAGCGCTATATAAGAAGAAATACATTAATTAAAAAATAAATAACAAGTCGAGACAACTTTTATGCAGTGTTTTGCGGGGGACTCCAGTGTGGTGTGTGGTCGCTCGCCATGAGGGGAGACGGTACGTGGAGGTTGTACAAACAAACATCGTATAAAGTGTAATTATAACAAAACGACTCCTGCAACATCACTTCCACAGTCTTCAGGAAGAATCGAACCCAGTTTGTTTTTTGTTTTTTTTTTCCAATAGGCGTGCATTGCGCCGATGAGCCGGCTCTGTTAGCTCTCTAATGGCTTGATAACCTTTTATGTAGCCCCACGAATCAATGTATCACGCCTGCGTTGTGTGAATTTCGGGATTTCCTCTTGCGGCTTGTAAACTCTTGACCGGTCCACTTGACGCAATGTTTATTTATCATAAATATTGTCTCATGTTCCGTGGGACCGGAGAAGCCCATTGGGAAAACGGGCAAAGGGGTTTCCCCCGGCATCCATCACAATTCACACGTTATGCATCTGTCATACACGATATATACAATTGTGAAAACTTGTCACAGGAAACGAAAATGTTAATGTTGATTTCGTGTTATAATTAATATTTTCTCCAGTCATCCTGTTACGCATAACATTACTTCACACCTATACAGCTACCATGTAAGACATCACAATGGTTGTTCAGAGAATATATATATGTAAATAGCTAGTACGTCTTATCAGGAACAGCTGCGTTTTCTATGTAAGTGATTATAGACAATGAAGAGTCTGTCTCAGTCTCAAACATCTGCAGCTACCAGGACCCAGGCATTGCAATGTGCCAAGGTTCCCTACAGAAATGTAGCGATGAAATTGAAAAAAAAAGGGTTTCAGCTTAGGTTTGCAATCATCGTCATCATCGTTGTCGTCATCATCATCGTGTTCATCATCCTTATCGATTGTACGGCTTTAGTGGAATTCCTGAGCCCCTAAAAGATTTTGGATAGTACATGTTACAGCAAATTTATTTTACGAATGCCAGTATTTGATGCTACACATCACATAGGCTGTGATATCACTAGTTATGGTAAATACTGCGCCAGGCTTGTTATAGTAATCTAATGTTGGGTCATATAATTATATAGTGTAAAAGATAATGTCTTTGCAACATTATTTTACGAATGTCAGTATTTTATGTGACACATCAGGGAGAGAGAGACTGATAACTTTAGTTATGGTAAATACTGCGACAAGTTTCCTGTAGTCATTTAATAATTGTTGGTCATAATTATATAGTGTGGAAGTTGAATTCCCTGTAAGATTTCGGATAAATGTTCTGACAGCATCATTGTATGAATGTTGAATATTTCATGTGACACATCAGAGAGACTGTGATAATACTAGTTAGGATAAATACTGCGCCAAGTTTCCTATATATTTCCTGTAACGTTTCGTCATAGTGTGGAAGTTGAATTCCATGTACGGTTACGGAAAAAAGTGATCTTGCAACATTATTTTACGTATGTGAGCATTTGATGCGACACATCATAGCGACTGTGACAACACTACTTCTAGTAAATACTGCGTTACGTTTCCAATAGTAAATTATTGTTTGCTCATATATAGTATGGAAGTTGAATTCCCTGTACGATTTCGAACAACGTTCCTGCATCATTATTTTACGAATGTTGAATATTTCATGCGGTACATCAATGGCTATGATGTGGTTTAGCGATTGTATTTGGCGATGTTCCCTATGGAATGGACTGTTGCGCCACAGACAAACCATTGTGCAGGTCCATTGTGTTTGCGTGCAAGGCCCTGTGTTGATGTGGTGTGGCTGTTGTTACTGAAAGATAATAGAATGGCTGAATTAGCGAGGAAATTGAATAAAAAGGGTTTCAGCTTAGGTTTGCAATCATCGTCATCATCGTTGTCGTCGTCGTCATCATCATCATCATCATCATCATCATCATCATCATCATCATCATCATCATCATCATCATCATCATTCTTATCCTCCTCCTCCTCCTCCTCCTCATCATCATCGTCGTCGTCATCATCATCATCATCATCGATACGCTCAAGAAAACCCTCTCGCTCTTCCCCAGCCTCCCCCATCCTTCATCTCTCCCCCCACACATACACACAAACACAACACACACAGACACGCACACAAACACACACAGCACACACACTCACAAACATACACACAACAACCCCTTCTCCCCCACCATCACACACACACATACACGCGCACATTCAAGCAAAATGTTATAGAAGTATGATCATTTGAAGGATCAGTTAGTTCAACACTGTCCTGATCATAAGCGAGGACATGGCTAGCCTTTTAGTAGTTACCTCTATCTGATAACGGCGCAGGTTCCTTTCGTCGGTCTGTTGACTATTATCAACCTTTTATTAAAACATCTAATAAACCGGAAGAAGATGATAAGAAAGAAAGAAAGAAAGAAAGAAAGAAAAAGAAAGAAAGAAAGAAAGAAAGAAAGAATAAATAAATAATTGAATAATTAAATAAAACTAAATAACCACCTTATAAAGGGAAATCACTGTGCATTTCCAGAAATCGACAGCACATTCAAAAAGAGGGTTGTGGCGTGCGTGTGCGGAAAGGCGATGCTATTCACATAAGTTTACTTAATCTAAACCATAACAGACTTCTGTCATCATGAAACTTGTGTCATTAACTCATCTAATCATGATAAATTAAACGCTGAATAACAAAGTACCTGTACAGAAGAGCAAGGATGCGGAGTCATCATGGCATATTGTCATCATATAGAGGACTATTTCCTCGTCCTGCAGTACAATGAAGAAGGAGAAGGCATTCTCTGCCTAGCTGAGTCGTGCCGAGGCCTCTCTCTCCAGTCGTGAGGGAGGTCCAGGGAGCGTCTCAGGCAAGCTTCGTGGTCAGTGCTTTTTCACCGCGCCAGCTCGTATGATATCATTATCTAGGTTTATATTTAAAACATAATTTATTTCTATTCATCTTTCTCTTTTTATTCTTATAATTTAAAAAAAAAAATCCAACACCTCTTCCCGTCTTTTCCATTTCCATCACCCCACCTACGCCGTGCTACTTCCCTTTATTCTTTCTCGTCCTACCTTCTACCCTCTCTCTCTCTCTCTCTCTCTCTTCCCCCCCCCCCTCTCTCTCATGCTTTCTCCGCATCCATGTGCTCCTTCCCATCATGTTTCCGGCACTAGAAAGGGAGAACGAAATTATATTGTCTTCGGGATATTCTTGTGTGTGGGTGCCTGTGTTTGTGTGTGTGTGAGTGTGTGCATGTGTGTGTGAGTGTGTGGTTAAAAACAGAAACTGATCCAGTGCTTTAATGTCAGGAAGTTATAAAAGGAAATTTTGGTGTGTGTGCGTGTGTGCGAGTGTGTGTGCGAGCGTGGGTGTGTGTTTGTGTGTGTGTGTGTGTGTGTTTAAAAAAAACACACCTGATTTTCTGGTGTATCTTCGCCTAGTTCTAAAAGTTCAAACACAATTTTTCAAGGGACTGAGAGTCACTCATGTCAGCGTCAACGATGCATATCAAATTCACCATGAGTATTGCCCCACTGGGGAAAAAAAGAGAATTAAAAAAAAATTCGTTCACAAATATTGTTTGGATAAACAAACTGGGAAACTAATTTTATTTAAATGCCTATAAATAGCCTCACAGTGGGTTCTAAAAATAGCTCCGCGGCGAAAGTGTGTTTGAATATTTGCTGCTGTAGTTTGTCTTGCACAACAGGGAAAAGGCATTTAAAAAAAAGAAATTCAAAGGCGTAATGGTCGCCTTGTGCGCCGAGTACCTCATCTTTTAATGTGATAACAATGGAATTTCTCAAGTTAACTCGTCCTTACAAAACAAACAAACAAACAAGCAAAAAAGCAAAAAGAACAACGAAACAACCTTCAGGACTCCTTCGGATGAGAGTATAAACCGAGGTCTAGTCTGCGCGCGCACGCATTCCATCGCATGGATTTTAAAGAGCCTGACACCCATGTGCTATGAAAACGAAATTATCTTGTCCATTGAGATAATTTTATAATTTAAAAAAACAAACACTACAGAATAAGATAGAAAGAAATTGAAAGGTATTTTATAGATGCTCACACACATAGCTGAAAATTGACATTTTTAAAAAAGTCTCCAAACAATTCATCTTGGTTTGGGTTGACGTGGCATTTCATAGTAAAGGTGAGCGTTCATTTCCATGAAAGCGATTTCGACGTAGGAGAAGCTCTGGAGGCGGTCGGAGTCCTACAACGGTCAGCACACGTATCATCAAACGATAGGACATTGAAAGCTTTCTCAAATGTAGTGAATGTAACTGAATTGAATGGAGTCGAGTTGAACTGAATTCAATTGAAATGAACGGAATTGAATGCAGTTGAACTGGAAACCTTGCATTTAGGTCTAAAGTGGGATGATCAACGATCGATGACTCGCTCTACATTATGGAAGAGAATGCTCGTAGTCTCAGCAGCATCATCATCATCATCATCATCATCATCATCATCATCATCATCATCATCATCATCATCATCATCATCATCATCATCATCATCATCATCATCATCATCATCATCATCGTCGTCGTCGTCGTCGTCAACATCTCCTACTTCTCATCATCATAAAATACAGGATCCTCTCGCGAGCTTTTTTAAATGGAACTCAAAACGCGGCGATCTGAAAAGGGCCATTACAGAAGGTGGAAGAGAAACACATTTTTTCCCCTTAGTTTTATTATTACTTCTTCTTCTTCTTCTTCTTCTTCTTCTTCTTCTTCTTCTTCTTCTTCTTCTTCTTCTTCTTCTTCTTCTTCTTCTTCTTCTTCTTCTCCTCCTCCTCCTTCTCCTCCTCCTCCTCCTTCTTCTTCTTCGTCTTCTTCTAAACAGTGATTAACTATATACATCTACTTATTCTTATTCTTCTGCTTCTTGAAAACAGTGATTAACTAAATAAATCTTCTTCTTCTTCTTCTTCTTCTTCTTCTTCTTCTTCTTCTTCTTCTTCTTCTTCTTCTTCTTCTTCTTCTTCTTCTTCTTCTAAACAGTGATTAACTAAATAAATCTTCTTCTTCTTCTTCTTCTTCTTCTTCTTCTTCTTCTTCTTCTTCTTCTTCTTCTTCTTCTTCTTCTTCTTCTTCTTCTTCTTCTTCTTCTAAACAGTGATTAACTATATAAATCCTTCTTCTTCTTCTCCTTCTCCTTCTTCTTCTTCTTCTTCTTCTTCTTCTTCTTCTTCTTCTTCTTCTCCTCCTTCTCCTCCTCCTCATTCTTCTTCTTCTTCTTCTTCTTCTTCTTCTTCTTCTTCTTCTTCTTCTTCTTCTTCTTCTTCTTCTTCTTCTTCTTCTTCTTCTTGTCCTCCTCCTCCTTCTTCTTCTTCTTGTCGTCTCATCCTTGAAGGGTCGATCCATTTGCAGGAAAGAAAAAGAAATGCCATAACACTGAAGGAACCTAAGCTCTTAAAGAACCGAAACACATTTTGCGAAATCAGTAGAAGGAATCATTTAAATGCAAATCTGGTGAATACATAGTTCACATAACGCACATGCGCGCGCGCAATCACACACACACACACACACACACAGCATGAAATGTATTTGCCACAAAATAAAAAAGATGATCATCAATTTCAAATACCATGACAAAAACGGGAAAAAACCATTGGTCTGGCTCCGTCAAAGGTGAAACAAAAGCAATAAATGAAATACTAGAAAAGTTGGAAATCATTTTCAAAAACTGTCAGCCAATTTGATTTGATTGATCATATTCTTAAATCAGATACGGAAACATTCTAGAGACCCACTGAATAAATATTCGATTTCTCCATGTTGATCTTCCAAATAAATATTGCTACAGAGGAAACAGAATATTGAAAATGCAAATAAGCTAGAGGAAATTGCACATACTTTCAATTTTTGAAAAAAAATTCATTCTCTCGGAGAAAGCTAATTAAAATATGTGCTCAACACTGACATCATCGGTGTAAGCAGCAACGGCGGTAACCAAAACAACAACACCAACAGCGTTTTCATCATCGTCATTCTCGTTACCGTCGGCAGCTCTATAATTATCACCAATAACAAGTGCAGCATCATTAACCTCGTCGTCGTCATCATCATCATTATCATCATCATCATCATCATCATCATCATCATCATCATCATCATCATCATCACCATCATCATCATCATCGTCATCGTCATCTTCTTCTTCTTCTTCTTCTTCTTCTTCTTCTTCTTCTTCTTCTTCTTCTTCTTCTTCTTCTTCTTCTTCTTCTTCTTCTTCTTCTTCTTCTTCTTGTTGTTCTTATTCTTGTTCTTATTCTTGTTATTATTCTTGTTTTTCTTCTTCTTCTTCTTCTTCTTCTTCTTCTTCTTCTTCTTCTTCTTCTTCTTCTTCTTCTTCTTCTTCTTCTTCTTCTTCTTCTTCTTCTTCTTCTTCTTCTTCTTCTTCTTCTTCTTCTTCTTCTTCTTCTTCGTCGTCATTATTCTGGTGTACACGGAACAATGGACTGAAATCTTGAACCAGCATTGGAAGCCCCACTGCCCTTGTGTGGTAATGCAAAACATGTGTTGCCTTGCGTAATTGTTTACATAAACATCTCTGTAATATTGTCCAATCCAGACTTTCACAATCTTGTTCATCATCATTGTGATAATGTCAAAGAGTCGAAATGTTTGTGGGCTTTTTTTTGGTTGTTGTTGTTGTTGTTGCTGTCTTTGTTGTTCTTTTCTAAGCGGGTAATGACTTGTTTTTCAATGCCAGTTGCTCAGTTTTTCAAACACCACCCACACACCTAATAATAGATTTGATTTCATCCAATCGTTGAGGCGGTAATTCTATCCGCTTTCGCCCGTATCCATATTTCACTGTCTGAGGTGAGGTTGTCCACACGTTTGCACTGGATGGGTGATGCAGTAGTGTTGTGGGTTTGGACACAGGCTAGCCATGTTTCGTGTTAAGCAACGTCGGGAAGGGTTAGTCCTTGGATGGGTGATCATGCTTGGAAGGCAACCACCAATAGTCACAAAATGATTAAAACAAACGCTTGACACAACCCAAGTCCACCCAGTTGTGAATGGGGGATCTGGACCTGTTTAGAACCTGGGAAGGTAAAACAGTAAGGGAGAACTGATAGGCCTCCCGCCCTCATTAAGCTGACTAAGAGAAAAGGGAGATGCCAAGCGCTTATCTCCCCTACGAGCGAAAGTTTACGGGGATACTTTAGACTTTTATCCTCTAAACGACCCGGAGACACAATTGGCTCGGTGGTGTACTCAACGGCAGAACGATTGAAGCATTGAAATCAAGCGATAACCTGCATGACATGTTTTCGAAACTAACACTGAAGAAGAGAGTCTTATCGTGAGGTATATGGGACAAGATGCTTAAGAAAAAGAAGCTGTTTTTTTTTAGCTGAGTGTTTGAGTGCGAGCGATTGCGAGGGTGTATATATTCTGGTCTAAATTCAAAATTATGTGAATAGACGATAAATACAAATATTGACCTGCGATGAGCTTGAACGGACTTCTGCGACCTCAAAGTGTTAATTTAGATGCGGCTTTCTGTGTTCTCCTCCCCCTACCCCCCCCCCCCCAAAAAAAAAAAAAAAAAAAAGAAGAAAGAAAATAATCTTTAATTACAATCATTGCAAATTGTTATTCTGAGGTTCGTGTTCATTTTAAAATTTAAAGCGACCTAAAATTTTCAAATCCGTCGCATTACGTTTGCGTGGGTTTGTCTGCCTGACTGCATGGGTCATAACTGCTTTCATTTAAAGTGCATCGAAAGGGCGTCCTGCCAACATTTTCCAACGCAATAAATGTGTGTTTCTCATTTCCTTTAAAGTCGGACCAGCCCGGAAGGAATTAAAATGTCTCTCGGGAAGATAAATAAAAGAAATAAATACATAACCAGAAAAAAGGGGAGATTGTATCACATAAAATAAATAACTAACTACGGTATGAAATGTGGACGCATGGCCGAATTTATATTAATTTTCGATGGAACTGTCACATCAAGGGTTTTTGAAGAAAGTTGGTTTTAGTTTTCGTTTTGGGCTTGGTTTACTGGTTGACGTGGAGACACAAAGACGGAGACAGAAGAGAAGAGAAGAGACGAGAGAAGAGAGAGAGAGAGAGAGAGAGAGAGAGAGAGAGAGAGAGAGAGAGAGAGAGGGAGAGAGAGAGAGAGAGAGACAGAGACAGAGAGAGACAGAGACAGAGAGATTCAGATTTAGATTCATATAACGGATGGATGTATTGTGTTGAGAGGTGGTGAGGTGTTGTCCACTAAGATGAAGTATAATTTTCATTGATGTAATAATGTTGTTAATTACATGGGGCTATAATTATAGAGTGGTAGATAATGTAATATGAATGGAAGGTGTAAATAGGTTGATAGTAATTTTCATTCATGAAATGATTATACCTACGAGAAGAAAATGATTTTAGCATTAATTTGCCAATCTTACAATCAGTCCTTTCAGTCACTCTCACATTTAGTTTAATCATACCTCGGCATTCATGCTTTGACAAACATAGACATAAAACATACCTCGACATTCATGCTTTGACAAACATAGACTTAAAACATACTTGACAATTAAAGACTTAAAATTAAAGGGAAAAAAATTAAATGACAAACTTCGTTACAAGGAAACTAACAATAATTAATATGAAATCTTTAAATGCAACCTTTTCATTGAATAAAGAGATGGACTTGGGGGTAGGGAGATAGATAGATAGATAGATAGATAGATATATAGATAGATAGATAGATAGATAGATAGATAGATAGATAGATAGATAGATAGATAGATAAGATAAGATAAGATAAGATAAGATAACAATTTTATTTTGCAAGGGTAAAAGAATAAGCGCTGGATGCGCTTTTTTACATCCTGCCCTTGGGGCTTTAACAATAACTATTAAATACAACTCAAGGTTATAACATTCACATCATGGAACAATAACAAATAAACAAAGTCATCATTAGATAAAATCCTTTTCAAACAATTGAAATCAAATTAATGTTGTTAATCTCAATCAACAACATTAACAATTAATGTGTATTTAATTTTTAATGTGTTTTAGGAGACGTGTTCTAAATGATGTAAATTTAGATGCTGGAGTGCGGAGATCTTCAGGAAAGTTATTCCACAAAATGGAACCGGAATAAGCTAGACTAGTTTTGTAGAGATCAATTCTTGGAATTGGAACATTTAATTTTGTGGACGATCTGGCAGTTTTTTTTTGAAAAAAGAGAAGAAAGATAGGAAGGTGCATTGCCAGAAAGGACCTTGTGCATGAAAACGCCTTTATTAAATTTTAGTCTGTCGGTAAGAGGTAGAATATTGATCCGTTTATAGTCATCTGGAGAGATTTTTTGTTTCAGTAAAATTTGTTTCATTGCACGTTTGTGAATTCTAATTAAAGGTTTCATTGCATTGCCACTAGCAGAATCCCAAATAGTAGAAGAATACTCAATAAATGATTGAATATGACCGGAGTAAAATAGTTTACGAGAATGTAAATTTAAGAAATGCTTTATCCTTGACAATTGGTAAGTCCTTTTAGAAATAGTTTTACTAATATTTGAAATATGTTTTACCCAGGACAAATGATTGTCTATAGTTACTCCAAGAAGTTTATGACACTGTACTTCAGCAATTATTGTATTGCCAATTTTTAATGGAAGAAGTTTTATTGATACGTTTTGTCTTTTCTGTCTTGTTGTAATTAGCATGGATTTTGTTTTGTCTGGATTGAGGGCCATGTGGTTGTATTCAGTCCATTCCTGTAGTTCACTAGCCCCTTTTTGTAATGAGGAGGAGAGTTTATTCAAGTCTATATTTTGAGAATGTAATGTAGTGTCATCAGCAAAGAGTTCACAAGAAGTAGAAATATAAAGGGGGAGATCATTTATGTAGATAGAAAATAACAACGGTCCTAAAACAGATCCTTGAAGATAGAGAGAGAGAGACAGAGAGACAGAGAGAGAGACAGAGAGAGTGAAGGAGAAAGTGACAGACAGAGAGAGAGAGAGAGAGAGAGAGAGGGAGAGAGAGAGAGAGAGAGAGAGAGAGAGAGAGAGAGAGAGAGAGAGAGAGAGAGAGAGAGAGAGAGAGAGAGAGAGAGAGAGAGAGAGAGAGAGAGAGAGAGAGAGAGAGAATAACAAGGCCTAAGCTACAACACTTTTTTTGGTCCTCGATTAAGACTCACATTTTCTCTGCGTTTGTGGATTACACTATGAATGAATTGCTTGAGAAATGTGCACTGACAATCCCGTCCTTAACCCTTTAACTGCCCAGGATTCAAAGGAGCGCATGTGGTCTGTTGCGCGGCGCGTGTTGTTTACTTGGTGTGTGTGTGTGTGTGTGTGTGTGTGTGTGCGTGTGTACGTGTGCGTGTGTGCATGTGCGTGTGTGTGTGATTTATCTCGATTCCGAGACCGATTCCTTGTATTCTTCGCAATAAAGTTATTTAACTTGGCTTCATCATCATCATTATCATCATCATCATCAACATCATCATAATCACCATCGCCATCATCATCATCATTATCATCGTGCTACTTTTGTAACCGTTTCAACTAAAGCCGAGGTGAAATTAAATTCGCTTTAGAAGTGCATGACTTTTTTGTTAATGTTTCCTGAGCGCGTACGCTCGTACGCATACATTATACTCACACAATTAGAGTCAGAGAGATAGACAGAAAGACAAACAGACAGACAGACACAAATGTCACATTGTTCTACGAATGCATGTTAATATTTGCAAAACAAATAAATCTGAAAGATTGAGAGATACAAATATACTACTCAAAATAATGGAAGGGCCACTCTCCCATTTCATTTAGTTTAATTATTTTTTGCTGCTATCAATAATATCGCTTATATTGCTTATTTCAAAACTTATCCTGTACAGTAACATTCAAGACAATCTTATTCTGACAAGTAATCACATGTGTGAGTTTTGAACTCTCTGGACTGAGTTGAAAAACAAACCCAATTTTTACCCAAAAAAAAAAGACCCTAATTTACTGTTGTCTTGATAATAAAGCAAAATTGTCAACATTAAAAAGTGATTTGCACGCGAAAGGCTTGCATTTTGTGAGTTCAGTCATAGACCACGAATATTTAGACCGCGCAGTGACGCCATTGGTGTGATGACGCGTCAAGAGTTATGCGACTTGATTGTGGCATGTGTGAAAATGGCTGCTTCACAGAGCGAAGATCTGATGGAGAGGGGAAAAAATCGCAGGAGCAATTACGGTGACCACTGTGCAGCTTTGAACTGCACAAACGCACGATTAAAGCCTGCATGCAAGGGGAAGAGTTTTTTTCGTTTCCCAAAGGAAGAAGAACGATAAGTTCTTGAAGAAATTGTAGATCTATTCTGACAGACAAGAATCATGATATGAATGAATTATGATGACCAAGACCGGTCAATGAATGGTTGCCAATGATACAAGACGGATTGGAACTAAGGTGATGTTTCGTATAAGAAACGGTTTGGATTAGCCCAAGGAATTAATAAAGGTTGTGTGTAGGGTTAGTACTTAGTGATAATTAACTTGAACGTAGTTCAGTATCAATAAAAAGTACGCCTACTCACTACTGTCATTGTCAGTGTCAATTAAGCCACAGTAGAACTAAAAAGGGGTGCCCTCTGGCCGTTTGTTGTCATGTGTCATCCTCTGTCTAGATCTAGATTTAAAACAATTCTGGTGCACTGCAAAGTCTTGGTATAAACGTGATTAATGCTATGTTTGTTAAGTAACCCAACTTGATTTGCCGCACTAATTAGCTCACTATTGTCATGTTCTCTGCAAACATATATTAAGCAAAGTTTATTTTGAAACTATTTGAGTTGAATTTATACACCGTTTCTGCTGATCTCTGTGCACCCAGTGCAGTTTGAATGTTTGCTCATCCAGTTTTTTAAATTTCAACAGATGCAGAGTGTGGGTCGTCAACTGCAGAAGAAAAAACCTTGACGGGAAGAGTGCAGAGGGGTCTCAGTGTAATTGTTAACTCTAAGGCTACTTAAAAAAAAAAAAAAAAAGATTGTAAGACAGTATGAGAAAAGTAATATTTCAGCGGCTTGTTATTTGCTGTCCACCAAACTGTGTCTGTAATTCCTCAACTTCGTATCCTGTTATAATTAAATTAGGTTGTGGCAGAATATTCTAATATAAAATACAGATGCCAACCTTTTATTTTGTCACAAGACTCACTGAATGTATTGTCAATTTGAATGAAATATATAGGGTTGATTGCAGGATGGTTTCATTTGTGATCACAGAAAGTTGCCTTGTTCACCTTTTTTTTAAATACGAGAGAGAGAGAGAAGACTGACTGAGAGAGAGAGAGAGTATAATTATTACGTGCCCTAATTATTATGTTGAAATCAATCGAAGCATATTTTTGTAAATAAATGAATTTCCGTGTGCACAACTAGATTTACGTTTCGAATGAGTCAATATCTTTATTTATATTTCGATCTCCATCTCTTTCTATATCACACACACACACACACCCACACACACACCCACACACACACACACATAAATTATACACACTAAAACTGCCAATCAATCCGTATGCTGTGTGACCCCATACGGAAAAAAAAAAATAAATTACACATGTATGACACATATTCTAGACTAGTGTCTTTTTAAAAAAAATATTATTATTATTTTTATTTTAACTCAATTTATCTTACACATACTGTTTATTTCAAGCAACAAAACAATGCAAAAGCCACCTATATCACGGGTTACAGTTTAGGAAGCGCTGATAACACCCTTACGGTCAAGAGGCAACAAGTCATGAAAAAATAAACAGATGTGCATAAAAAAAATTTCTCAAATTTGAAAAGCCTTATTTCAAACATTTTCAACAGCAAAAGGTGAAAATCGCCGTCTAAAACATTTTTAAAAAAATTAATAAAACCCATATTATAGACAAGAGACTAAGAACCGAAAGCAAGCCCATGCCACGTTGAAGGGACGTTACTCCTCCACCGTACATCACTTCTCACAGAGGCGATATCGCTAAGTGCTTTCTCTCCCTTCTTCCTTTCTCTCAGGTTCAGTTCGACAATCGGCGCTTTTTTCTGGGTATAAATGGCAGCGCTTTTGCTGCTTTTCTAACCATGCCCCCAAGGCGACGATTGACTGATGCGGATAGAGGCAGAGCTATTGCATGGCTTCAGGAAGGGATGGGGGTGAGAGAAGTTGGCAGGCGGCTGGGAGTGTCCCACTCCGTTGTCCAAAGACTGCGGGAGCGCTTTAACAACACTGGAAGCGTCCAAGAACCAAGAAGGTCCGGACGCCCCCGCGTTACCACTGCAAGACAAGACCATTTCATCACCTTGTCAGCTCTGAGGATGAGGTCCGCTACAGCAAACACCATCAGAAGACAGCTTCACGCAACGCAGCCAGCAATGTTAACGTCAGCAACCAGACAATTCGCAACCGTCTACACGAGGCAAACCTGCGATCAAGACGACCAGCAGTACGGCCTTTGCTCAGCCAGCTCACCGTGCAGCGCGTTTGGCCTGGGCTCGGCGTCATTTGGTGTGGACTAGGCAACATTGGTCAAGGGTGCTCTTTACAGACGAGTCTCGGTTCTCATTGTCTTTCAACGACCGTCGAGTGAATGTTTGGAGGCGTCCACGGGAGCGTTTTGCTGATGCGACGGTGCGCGAGCATGACCGCTTTGGTGGTGGATCTGTCATGATGTGGCGTGGCTTCGCATTAAACTTCAGAACACCCCTGCTCCAAATTCATGGCAACTTAAACGGTATTGGCTACAGGGATGACGTCCTACAACCTAGGGTTCTCCCAGCTCTGCGGGCCATTGGGGAAGGTGCCATACTACAGGACGATAATGCCAGACCCCACCGAGCGCGAATCGTCAATGACTTCCTGCAGCAACAGCACGTCATAAGGATGGATTGGCCGGCTCGATCACCCGATTTGAACCCCATAGAACATCTGTGGGATGTCTTGGGTCGACAGACACGGGCAAACCTCCCTCCAGGAGCTAACCTTGAAGTTCTGGCCCAAGTTCTCCAGCAAGAGTGGTTGGCCATCCCAGGAAACATCCTCCATAGCTTGATACGGTCCATAAGACAACGATGCCAAGACTGCATTGATGCAAACGGTGGCCACACCCGATACTGACTCTATAGATTTTTGGTTTCTAAAGTTTTGATTTTGTAAATAAGGGGTATGTCCAGTTAAATTGAATTTACTCGAATTTTAAGCGACCGATGTCTCAAATCTTTTTTGTTATTGATGCAGAAATGATTGCAATAAAATATGATGAACTAATAAATTGAATTCGTGTTTCTGATTTAAAGAGAGACCCATATGTCCATGTGGCCCTTGTATTATTTTGAGTAGTATAAGAGGACTAAAAACACGGACACAGTTGTTGGCGAAAGAATATAAGCAGGATATAAAAAAGAAATAACTAAACAACAACACATTACAGGAACAACAAAAAACCACACCAAAAAAAGAGATCAGAAATGTAGGAGATGACAATCAAAAGAATTCTTGACACAGCGCAAACATTGCAACCAGACGACCCAAACAATGCTCATTTAGCAAACACACACACACACACACACACCCAAACACACACACACACACCACACACACACACACGCACACAGCGACGCGCACACGCAGTTAACGTATTTGTGAAAACAACGCCGTCTCAACGTAAATGTATTTATTTATTTAATCACCTTTATATAGCGCTTTATCAGCTGAAGAGCCGCCCAAGGCGCTGGACGAAACAGGATCTAACTCAAGCCACCTGAGGTACCCACTTGCAGCTTTTGGGCGCATAGCTGACGCCCAGACGACTGAGCACAATCCTGGGCGACCGGAGATGGGGAGAAAGGACCTAGTGCGTGCTGGATGTATTTGTGTAGCTGGCACTCACCCGTCTAGGACATGAGCGTGAGGATCTTTAGTCCATGCGATGGACTAGACCTCGGTTTATACTCTCATTCAAACACATACACACATACATACACACAGACACATATACACAGCACACACACACAAACCGCAATCCATCTTCGTCACCAACTCCCACACTCAAAACTTCACTGTCGCGATCAAGCAAGAGCTGTAGAAATTAAGGTCTGTGACGGGTCTTGGACGGCCATTTTTAATTAAACCCCACGGGAACTGGGCGGCAAGCAAATGATGATGCTGGCCTGATTAGGGCGAAAACAAACTATTTCTGGACCTGGCCGAGCTAAAATTGGACCCCCTATATGCTTGTTGACCGCGATTATCCAGTATTAACCAAAAATGGAAAAGAAACACACAGACAGACAGACACACACGCCGACACACACACAAACACACACATAAACACCACACACACACATACAAATACACTAGTTTCAATAATTTTATTACAACTCAAACCGAAACTTTAACGTTGTAATGAATTTAGCACACTTTACACCACCATCACCCTCAATCTTCTTCTCTCACACACCCTTCCAGAGCCGATCATGACACTGGCTGATAGGTACCCAGCCACACTGGTTGATAGGTACCCAGCCACACTGGTTGATAGGTACCCAGCCGCACTGTTTGATAGGTACCCAGCCACACTGGTTGATAGGTACCCAGATGTTGTTTTGTAGATTATAGTCACACGACACTTTCGCATATAGGTGACTACTGGACCGATTTATACTGACACCAGCGGGCCAGTTGTTGGTAAAGGGGAAAATAATGTGATCATACGTTGACCAATCCGGGATTCGAACCAGCGACCTTTCGGTTACTAGCAAGACGCTCTTACCAACTGAGCTACCCGGCCCCACGATAGGTACCCAGCCACACTGGTTGATAGGTACCCAGCCACACTGGCTGATATGATAGGTACCCTGTTACACTGGTTGATAGGTACCCAGCCACACTGGTTGATAGGTACCCAGCCACACTGGCTGATATGATAGGTACCCAGCCACACTGGTTGATAGGTACCAAGCCACACTGGTTGATAGGTACCCAGCCACACTGGTTGATAGGTACCCATTTACACTGGTTGATAGGTACCCAGCCACACTGGTTGATAGGTAGGTACCCAGCCACACTGGTTGATAGGTACCCAGCCACACTGGTTGATAGTTACCCAGCCACACTGGTTGACAGGTAGCGAGCAAGACCTTTATTCCGCCGCCGTGATAGTCTAATGAGCTGCAGGCCAGACACAAACGTCGTGTGCACTAGCCCTAAACAGCCAATCACCAAAACTAGGATTTTTGTTCTGAATCCTGCATCATTTAGTGCATTACACATAGGCATGTACTTCTGAAATGTCCGGTCATAGCAGTGGTTTATGACAGAGTCACACACACAGACAGACACACACAAACACACACACAATTCACACACACACACACACACACATTGACATTGACATTCTGTCATGCACTCACTCACCCAGCCTAAAATAAAAATACAATAAAAAATAGACAACCTAAATAATGGTATAAAGATGACACTGAAATGAAAAGGAAAGAAACAGTACACAAAGCAGTTTAAAGTTTTATATCATACTAAATTACACGCAATACAAACGTTCCTATTCGTAAAATCACTGAAATGGAATATATAAAATGTACTGATTATTTAAAATGATCCGCAAAGTTCAAACTTAGCTTTTAACAAAGGGTTCAGCAGAATAGCTTGGGTTCGCAAAAAGGAAGTTGAAATATTTCTTTTTATATCATTATATATTTATCATACATATATTATACATAGATTACTCTGTAATTATTTTTCAATGATTATTAAATACTTTTTCCGCGATGATTGGAACAAGCAAGTGTGGTTCCAGCATTGTTTTCCTTCTCATCATATATTGTTGTATTAATTTTGGATACATTTAATTAATTTATTTTAATTGTACGTTAATATGTTTTTATTTTAATGTCGAATATCACAGATGTTAAAAGACCTTAAATAAAATAAACAAATAATTATTCTAAAACGTAATATTAGGCACAGACAGGTATTATCAAGACTTAAATTAAGCGCACATTGATAGAGGCAGATATAATAATGTACCACAACATCAACCCTTATGTTCGAAGCTCAACCTACTTGAAACTGGATTATATTTACTAAACGAATATCAGATGCATAGCGTTGCAAGACAACAAATAATAAAAACAACCAACAAATACAAACATAATAAAACCAAGCAATAGTTTAAGCAACTCTGGTACAGTAGACGGTGAGAAACTCTGCAGCTTTGTTTATGATTGCTTTCAAATAAAAAAACACCTCTCCTATTTGATTCATTAGTACATGTTACACAGCGTCGAACTATAACAACTGTTTTTTATAAGGATTGGCGTTACAATTTTTGTTCTGTTCTCACAAACTGGGTTAAGGGAAAGGAATTAATTAACAAAGAATTTTAAAAAAAAGAACAAGATGGACAGCCATTCAAATGTATTTCCAAATATTCACACAAATAGCCCTCCCCCCCCCCCCCTCCCCCAACAAAAAACACCGCATTTAAATTTTCTTGGCGGTGTTGTAAATGGGCTTTGATTGATTGATTGATTGATTGATTGATTGATTGATTGTTGCTTTAGGTCCAGCGGACTCTTCCGAGCCAAATCAGGACCGGACAACCCCCGATCCGCATAAAAGATCTGCTGAAACAACCCTAGTGGGAAAACTGAATGCCCTCCACCGGCCAGTCACTTTACAATAAAGACATCCCACGCAGGGGACGGCTGAGGCTTTACCCCAACTTATCGAACTCCCGTTTACAAAAACAAAATAGAATATAAACATCATTATAAATTATCAACAAAACACATACATATAAAATGCCTATATTGCTAAATACTAACATCATAGGAAGCCCTAGTGACCACCCGGCAGAAAGCATCCAATACTCCCAAGCTGATCCAACAGACCTCATACACAAACAAGGAGTCTTGTCCAGGAAGAGTTTTCAAGAAAAAAGGTAGGTCATTGATCTAGCGAAGAAGAAGATAGTATAGCAGAGTGATAGGACAGAGCAGGAATGGGAAAGAGCAAATGAGGAAGACAGCGACAGTGGGAATTTAAAGCACTAAATTTCCAGAAAGTGGGGATACTATTTATACTGAAACCCCCGGCACTCCAACGGGGGTATTGTTGCCGCAGTGAATCGGTCATGCCTATAAAGGAAAGACAGGTTTTCAACTGGGGCTTTCACTTTTCACTTTATAGGTTATAACAATCTACAGTGGCAAAATTGCTCATGACCCCAAGGGGTGGGCTTTGTCTTAAGGAAAGAAACAGAAAAGCATGGAATGAACGTTCTGGAACCCAAACATTATCCAAATGGGCAGAGCCAATTTTAGGCTACGGCGCTAATCGTCTTTGGAAACTGGTGAAGCACAATGATTTGGACCTTTGAGAAAGTACAAATACGATGGCTGCAAAAAGGCTTATTACTAGTTAACGTATCCGCAAGATAAACATTATGAATTTCGGGTCAGGTATTCTTGAGATAGTGCAAAAAGCGTGTTTAAAGCAAAACACACACACACAAAACTTAATTAGAAGCAACTGACCGACTGGCCTACTGACCGACAACCTGATTGCTACTGAGGGATGGACCACGATCTGAAGTACCTGTGCACCAAAACTCAATAAAATAGGAAAACACGGTTTTTTTGTTTTTTCTTTGAAATTGAGCAAAACGTTGTTAGCAATAAAATGTCTCCAGTGACCTTGACCTTTGCGTTAGAGCAAATATGAGGGCACGGGAGGCAGGTGACTAACCTAGGTCATGTTCCTATGAAGTGTGGATACATTCCCTTCAATGAGTTTGTTTAAGATATTGATTCCAACGGACCGACGGACAGACCGACAGACGGACAGACTAATGGACTGACAGACCGACATTTGGCTCATTCTGATTCACTCCTATTTCAATTTATTATTTCCAGATATATCTGCAAATGCAAAAGGAGAAGAGAACAGAGGAAGAAACACCCCCCCCCTCGTTCCCCCTCTCCGCCCCCCCAATAAAAAAAATAATAATAATGAGAATGTCACCATAACCCTATGTCAATAATCTGCTTTAAACAATTTTTGGAAACTTTATTTTCCCGTCTTTTTAATTTGATCTGGTTACGTTTCGTTCGCAATATTAAAAGATCCCATTTCGAAGGCGTCGTTTGCTTTTGGTTGAAACGGGTTTACCTTGAAATTCGCATGAGAGTGAGCTTTCGTTGGCCAAACTAGCCGCGAAAGTTTGAATTTTTTCAATTTCGGCCCCCACAGGGAGTGACTTTTTCCTGTAGTAAAGGTAAATCCATAATATAGCCGTCTGATCTTTGACCCTATTTGTGGTTGATCCACGCAACTTGAAGAGTACGTCTTTGGTGTGTGGGTTATGTACGTTAGCGTAGGGTCTATTTTCCTATCCTATCCTATCCTGTCCCATAACCCGAAGGTCGTAGGGGCACCACAGATGATCGCTTAACCAGCATACTCCATCTTTCTCTGTCCTCAGCAGCCCTCATGGCTTCGCTCAGTGTCAAACCAGTCCATTCTCGAATGTTGTCCTCCCACCTCTTTTTCGGTCTCCCCCTTCTTCTACCTCCTTGCACTGTGCCTTGCAGAATGGTCTTTGCAAGGCCTGATGATCTGGTGACGTGGCCATACCATCGGAGTTTCCGTTTCTTCACCACTGTGAGCAGGTCATCGTGTTGTCCAATGGCTTGTGTGATGGTCTGTCGGACTTCAACGTTGGTGATGTGTTGGGTATAGGAAATGCACAGAAGTCTTCTGTAGCACCTCATCTCCATGCTTTGTATTCTTCGTTGGAGATCTGCTGTGAGGGTCCATGCTTCGCAAGCATATAGGAAGATGGAGATGACCAGAGCGCAGCAGTCTTACTTTGGAATGTAGACTGATGGTTCTGTCTTTCCAAATGGGCTTCAACCTTGTCAGGGCAGCAGTTGTTTGTGCGATCCTGGAGAGGACTTCCTGTCGAGACCCATTGTCTGACACAATGGCTCCTAAATATTTGAAGCTGTGCACTGTGTTGAGGGATTGGCCTTGTACTTTGATGTCCGTGTTGATGCCATTGGTGTTGTTGGTCATCATTTTGGTCTTCTCTGCACTTATTTCCATTCCATAAGCTCTGGAGGTGGTGTCAAGCCTCTGTACAAGCTGTTCAAGTTCTTGTTCCTCTCCAGCCAATCCATCAATATCATCCGCAAAACGAAGATTGGAGATTGCTCTGCCCCCTATGCTGACTGTGCCTTCGTGATCTGCAAGAGCATCTGACATGATGCGCTCTAGGAAGATGTTGAAGAGTGTTGGAGAGAGTAGGCATCCTTGACGCACACCGATTGTTGTTCTGAACCAGTTCCCGATGACGCTGTTATGGAGGACTGCACTGGTAGCCTTGTCATACAGGCTTTTGATGACTTCTATAATTTTAGGGCTGATGTTGTACACTTTCATGGTTGCCCATAGAGCTGCATGCCAGACTCGGTCAAATGCCTTCTTGAAGTCTATGAACACATGATATAGATGTTGTTGGTGCTGTAGGTATTTCTCACAGATTATTCTGAGGTTGAAAATCTGTTCAGTGGTACTTCGCCCTGCCATGAATCCTGCTTGTTCTTCAGCTATGATTTGTTCAGCTTGTGGTTTCAACCTGTTGAGTATTATTTTCAGGAGGACCTTGCTGGGATGGCTGATGAGGCTGATGGTGCGGTAATTTTCACACTCCTGAAGGTTACCTTTTTTAGGAAGAGTGATGACAAGCGACTGGGTCCATGGTGTAGGCCATTCCCCACTCTGCCAGATCTTGTTACAGATAATGGTGAGAGCATCAGTCATCGCTTCTCCTCCTGCTTGTAGCAGTTCCGCTGGTATGTTGTCCACTCCCGCTGACTTCCCTTTCTTCAGCGATTGCACTGCTGCCTCAACTTCTTCCCGGAGAATTGGGAGGATTTCTTCTTCTTCTCTGCTCTCGGGACATGCTAGAACTGATGGGTCTCCATTTGGTGTATGGTTGTAAAGGTCAGAGCAGTACTCTGTCCATCTGTCCAAGACTTCTTGTTCTTCTGTAAGGCAAATGCCAGACTTGCTTTGGATAGTGGAGACTTTGGGCTGTTTAACACTTGTCAGCCGCTTCACAGTCTGGTAGGCCTTCTTGCTGTTGTTCTTGTTCAGATTGTTCTCTATTTCCTGGCATTGATCTTCTATCCAGTTCTCCTTTGCTGTGCGCATGCCTTTTCGGATGTCATTGTTGATTTTTCGGTAGACATCAGCTCCCTGTGAGGTGTTCTTTTTCTTTTTTAACTCTCTTCGTTTATCACACAGATCCAAAAGTTCAGGTGTGATCCACGGCTTCTTCTTTGGTCGGTGCTTGCCAAGGATCTCAGTGGCGGCATCTGTTACAGCTGAGTTGAAGGTATTGGTCATGGTGTTGACATCTACTTCGCCTGCCCCCAAAATAAGCAGTGGTGCAAATTTCCCTCCAATTGTGGCCTGAAATATTTTTGCCACCTCCGGGTCTTGCAGTTTGTCCAGGTCGAACTTCAGCCTAGTGCACTTTGCTGTATTTACTCTCTTCAAATGGAGCCGGAAAGACATCATCACGAGATCGTGGTCACTTCCAATGTCTGCTCCTGGAAAAGTGCGTGTCCTGCCAATGTTGATGCTTGATCTGAAGCGTTTCTTGACCATGATGTAGTCGATCTGGTTGTGATGTTCCCCGCCGGGACTGTGCCATGTCCATCGTCTGGATTTTTTGTGGAGACCAAGCGTGTTTGCCAGTACCAGATTGTTGTATCTGGCAAACTCCAATAGCCTCAGACCCCTGTCATTTGTCTCGTTGTTGCAGTGGGGTCCGCATGTGTCTCCCCAGTTGCGGTGCGCATCTTGGCCAACCTTGGCATTCCAGTCGCCTTGCACTATGACTATGTCCTTCTTCGGCACTTGGTCAAGGACCGCCTGTATATTTTCATAAAAATCCTCCACTTCGCTGTCTTCATAGTCTGATGTTGGGGCATAGGCCTGGATGATGGTAATGTTGAAAGGGGTTGCTCTCAGACGGATGGTAATGAGTCTACTGGAGACTGGGCGGCAACCCATGACAGTGGCTAGAATGTTCTTGTGGACCAAGAATCCAACGCCGTGTTCGTGCCTGTCATCTCTACCGCTGAAATAGAGCTTGTGGCCTTTGTCAGTCGTTGTTTCACCTAGGCCTTTCCAGCGCAGTTCGCTGATACCTAGAACGTTCCATCGATAGTGGTCCAGCTCGTGGGCCAGTTCTTCTAATTTTCCTTCCGCAGTTAGGGTCCTGACGTTCCAGGTTCCTATGACGATGTTGTTTCTCGTGCGGATCTTGCTATATTGTCCATCAGTAGCATACTTAACACCTCCGTCCTGGTGGCCAACGGAAGGCGCGGTCCTTGTGCCGGGTGAGGGCCCGGGCGACGACCGATCCGGTATGGAATTAGTGGATTGTGTCATCATGTAGTGTGTCTTGGGCAAAAAAGACCTGGCAGGGCCCAATCCTCTCCAGGCTGTTGGCCACAGCCGAAATCCACGAATACAGTGTGGCTCGCCTTGGCCCTGAGCACGTGGTCGTTGAACCTGTAGTAACGTGAGGTTCCTCCGCCCTGGCCGGTGACTTCTGTGTAGAAGACTTTCGCCCAGTGATGCCGTGCTAACATCACCCCTGTTAGTCGCCTCTTACGACACGCCGGGAAACGTTGGTCTATTTTATCAACCTGAAACGAAAAAAACCTTACGAGAACATGTTTTTTAACGAGTTCTGTAACGTCTTCATTAGATGCTATTTTTAGTTCCAGAAGGTTGGCTAGCCGTTGCTATGAAACGCACAAAAGGTACGAAATTTATTCTTAAAAAAATTTAAAAAAAAACAAACTATATTTTTTAGTTATTTTCTGTTGTAAGCTTATTTGTTTCAGTGGTGCAACACTCACTGTGAATGTTAAAATGATCTGTCAGAAGGCTAGTGGTCACAGAGGGCCCTTTAAACCAAAAACGGACAAGAAAAGCCAGGATGTCAGTTCTTTATTTACACGTTTCTTTTCAAATGAATGCGTCATCATGTCGGACGTTCTCTTCTTTTCTTTACGAGGTTCTTCTCTTTCCTTTCTTCTGTTTTGTTGAATCGATTGTAGCCCCCTTCCACCCCCCCCCCCCCCGTTGTTCTTGCGTTCGTTCATTTGTGGCCAATGCACTCATACCCCAGAGGTGACAATGGCTAACAAGGGAAGGCTTACCTCATAGAAAACCAACTACGTCTGGCACACATAAATAATTGTATAGCAGTATGTCGGGTCATCCAGTGCTTTAGGTAAGGGTGCAGTTAGTTCAATGCGTCTTTAGGTTCAGGGTGGCATAAATCAGGCATCATCATCATCATCATCATCGTCGTCGTCATCGCTGTTGTTGTAGTCGTCGTTATCATCATCATCGTCATCGTCGTCGTTGTCATCATCATCTTCGTCGGGTGTCATCATCGTCGTCGTCATCATCATCATCATCATCATATATTTATATTTATTTATATATTTAATCGTTCTTTTATAGCGCTTTTCCAGCTCAAGAGCTGCTCAAGGCGCTGGCATCATCATCATCATCATCATCGATATTAACATTAATTATGCAGTTCCATCATCATCATCATCATCATCATCCTCATCATCATCATCATTATCATCATCATCACCGATATTAACATTAATTATGCAGTTCCATCATCATCATCGTCATCATCATCGTCATCATCACCATCATCATCATCATCATCACCGTCATCACCGTCATCACCGTCATCAATAATATAATTAATTATGCAGTTCCAGCATCATCATCGTCGTCATCATCATCACCATCATCATCATCATCGTCATCATCATCATCATCATCATCGATATTAACATTATTTATGCAGTTGTTCCGCCACTGCCTATGGAGTTAAACATGGTGTCGAATCACGTGTCACTTAAATATATAATGGCCTTGGTTCGTCTAAACCATGTGGTCATTGCATCGGAGGACTAGAAGCCGGCTGTGCACGCTTTCATCCCATTGCAAGGACTTTAGAGCTCCTGACGCTCATGTCCTAGAGACGCGTGAGTGCCAGATAAACACACACACACGCACGCACAAACGCACACACACAAACACATACACACACACTCACAAACACACACAAACTCCCCTGTCCCCCCAAACAAAACAACAACCCACCAACAACAAAACAAACAAAGAAAGAAAAACAAACAAACAATATACAGTAGGTTGCAATCCTCTTTGGCTTGGATGGGCGTCGCTTTATCGACTGCCTCGCGTTGTTGTTGTTGTTGTTGTTGTTGTTGTTGTTTTGGCTTCAGAAGGCAAAAACCGGAATTTCCCCCAGTAATGAGTGACCCTTTGCCATTTAAAAATGTCCCGTTACACAACCATAAACTACAGAAAAAAAACACCTAATACGTTTTATAGTTATAGGAACAGCCATTTTATCGTTTAACATCACTGTACTAAGCAGACATGGCTGCCACGCATTCGGGGGAAAAAAACCACTCAAGCCTGCTGTTACGTTGAAACGTGAACGAAAGTATGTCGGAAGCGCGCACAATAGATCTAATCGTTTCGTTTTGCAAAGTATTCAATAATGGTGTTTATTTACCTTTGATTTGAGTTTGCATTGTTGTTAGGAGAGGCTTTGTATAACGTTGATAATTTGCGTTAGTCGATATTATTTGAGAATCTTCTGGATATGCGTGTTTACTCTTGATAGAAATTTCCTGATACATGTAGAAGCAAGAGGTCGTTCTGGAAGATATAAAAATATGTATTGACGTAAGTCAGTGATGACGATCTTTTATTCGATTGGTGGCAGTACGTCATTTTCTACCATGTACGAAATCTTTCCGGAAAAGAGAGAGGTTATTTAATCGTGTGCAGAGTTGCTGTTGAGAGATAGAAAAGTTGTTGATAGTGATTTGGAGAGTTGCTGTGAAAGTTGTTGAGTTGAATTGAGAATTGTATGCAGTTGTTGATGTGTGCTGAATAAAAGTGGAAACTTTATACGTCGACTTTGTGACTTGTATGCTGTTTGGACGGGCTGTGTGAATAAACGAATCTGAGTTACACAACTATCAGGAATTCAAGCATCGGGGCTGAATCAGATACTGATAGAAAACACCAACATCAAACTGAGTGTAACATTTTGGGGGCCAAGCCGGGATTCACGCCATAGCCAAGGGTTCAACTGCTACAACAAGCGAGTCAACGTTACGAGAGGCAGTCATCGAGGGTAGCCGCCAACGAGTTGCGTCGAGAGGGGCCAACATACTGGGACTACATCACCGATAGGTTCGGGTTGACTGCAAGGGCGTGTAGTCGCTGAAGAGTTGCTTCGTGAGCGAACAACAGAGCGGGACTACGTAGCTGCCGCAGGACTACGTCGAGGGACAGTCTCGGAGCTACATCGCCAGTGTTACAGAGAGCGGCGAGCGGACGTCGCGTATACTTCAGCACAGGAGCGTATACATCAACACCAGCGTGGTGCAGCGTCGCATACGACGAGGACAGCGGGGCCTGCGTCAACGAAGGCGACTAGTGACAAGCATCAGCGCTACTGCAGAAAGCGTGCTGTTCTAGAACAGTCTAGAAAGGTACAGCACAGTCAAGAACTTTCCAGAAAAAAAAGAACTCTACAGTCAAGAACTTTCTAGAAAAAGAACTTTCTTGAAAAGAACTTTCCAGAAGCATCAAGATGGCTGACTTCTGGCAGAAAGGGGTTGAACTGAATCTAAAAGGCAAGCAGCTGACGGAGTACGTAAAATCCCAGGAGAGAATACAAGAACGAGAATTAGAAGAGCAGCGTCGCCGCGAAGAAAGAGAATTGGAAGAGAAGCGTCTAGAAAAAGAAATAGAACTAGAACAGAAGCGTCTAGAAGTAGAAGAGCAGCGTCGCCGTGAAGAAAGAGAATTTGAACTGAAGCGTCTGGAAATTGAACAGCAGCGGCAAGAAAGAGAAGATGAGCGCAGGCGTGAGGAAAGAGAAGCTGATCGGCAGTTCCAACTAGAGTTGGCGCGCATCCAGCAACAACAGCATGCGCCACAAGTTATCAGTGACAACACGGCTCCAAAATTGCCAGCTTTCGTCGACGGGAAGGACCAGATTGACAGTTATCTGGCGAGATTCGAAAGGTTCGCTGAAAGCTCTAACTGGCAACCTCAAGACTGGGCAATTCGACTGAGTGCACTTCTGACGGGGCAAGCTCTCGAAGTTTACACCAGACTGTCGAACGATGACGCCAAAAACTACGACGTCTTGAAAGAGGCCCTGTTGCAGTGCTACAACTTTACAGAGAAGGGCTACCGTAAACGCTTCCGTGAATGCCGGCCTAAGTCAGACGAGACGCCAAAGCAGTTTGTGGAGCGACTGTCGTCATATCTACACAAGTGGGTGGAGTTATCAGGCGAAACGAAGTCTTACGACAGTCTCCATGACCTGATCGTGAAGGAACAATTTCTCAATGCCTGTCACAAGGACCTAGCGACCCACTTAGAAGAACAAAAGCTGCAGACGCTTAAAGATGTGACTGAGGCTGCTGAAAGACATCTTATCGCTCATGGGAAAACCCTGGGGCCACCCAGCGCGACGAAACATTTTCAGAAGACTGGAAACCATGTGAACCAGATCCAGGGAAGCCAGACGAGCCAGAGACAGACAGACTCCACGCCTCCTCCCAGGGAAGGGCATTCAAGGGGCTGTTTCACCTGCAACGCTACAGACCACAGAGCGGCTAACTGTCCTCAAAACAAAAGTAGCGGACAGCGGAGCAGTACGGACAATTCAGCGGCGGGCAACCGGCAGAGGCGGTTCTCCAATCAACGGCAAACCAGTAGATCTGACCATCAAGTGTGCGGCGGGAGCGTCATTCTTCCGAGTGAGACCAAGCGCACAGCTACTCCTGCGGACGTGCAAGAGTGCATGACCGATGGCCAACTTCTCCTTGCCAACGGAAAATCCATCCCCGTCGTCGCCAGCGCAGCGGTGACCGTACAGAACATGCCTGTTTCCAAGGGACGCGTCGGAAATCATGAAGTGACTGTTTTAAGAGACTCTGGCTGCAGTGGGGTCATCGTCAGAGAAGACCTAATCGCTAAAGAACAGTTCACTGGCGATTCAAAATGGACACTTATGGCCGACAGCAAATGTGTGAGAGCGCCAGTTGCGAAGATTCATGTCAACACCCCTTTCTACATAGGCGAAGTCGAAGCGGTTTGCCTGAAGAAGCCGCTGTATGATTTGATGATCGGGAATATCGACGGCGCGAGACGACCCGACAACCCCGATCCAGAGTGGAGTCCTGCCTCAATCCAACGCGTCGAAGTTGTGGAGGAGGATCCATTGCCGTTTCCCGATGGAGACCTTACAGAGCTGCTACGGGACAATGTGGTTACTCCGGCTCAGCCCTGCCGACCAGAGATCGTCGGTGCCGTTACAACCAGGGCCCAGGCCAAGAGAGACAAGACGTCTACGCCACTGAAGGTCGCCGACAACTCTAAAGCTGCCATCGTGGACAGAGATAAGCTGATCCAGCTCCAGGAAGATGATAGTACTTTAAACAAGTACAGGAACCGCCAAGACCACGTGACCAAGGGCAGTGGCACGGTCTATTTTGAGGTGAAGGCCAAGATCCTGTACAGAATCTTCCAGCACCCGAGGGTCAACGGAGGTAAACCACTACGTCAAGTACTGGTACCATTACCCCTAAGGCGCCAGGTGATGGAAGTAGCGCATGACTCAATCATGGGAGGTCACCTAGGCATCAAGAAGACGTCAGACAGAATCCAGGCGGTGTTCTACTGGCCAGGACTTCATGCGGACGTCAGCCGTTTCTGTCGATCATGTGACATTTGCCAGAAGACCATACCTCGAGGAAGGGTCCCTAAAGTGCCAATGCAGAGAATGCCTTTGATCGACCGACCTTTCAAGAGGGTGGCCTTAGACTTAATCGGCGAAATAAGACCTCCGAGTGAAGAAGGTCATCGATGGGTACTGACTTTAGTAGACTATGCGACTCGGTACCCAGAAGCAGTGCCACTGAAGAAGATTGACACTGAAACTGTAGCAGAGGCACTGGTGGACATGTTCAGTAGACTTGGAGTGCCTGAAGAAATTCTGACAGACCTCGGGACGCAGTTCGTCTCTGACTGTATGAAGGAGGTCAACAGACTGCTGAGCATCCGGCATTTAACTACGACACCCTACCATCCAATGTGCAACGGGCTTGTCGAAAAGTTCAATGCTACGTTGAAGTCCACCTTGAAGAAACTGTGCAGCGAGCAGCCCAGACAATGGCATCGCTACATCAACGCCTTACTTTTCGCCTACAGAGAAGTACCGCAGGAGTCCACCGGTTTTTCTCCGTTCGAGCTGCTGTACGGAAGAACCATCCGAGGGCCGATGCACATCCTAAAAGAACTGTGGACGAAAGAAGTAGACACCCCAGAGGTGAAGAACAGCTACCAGTACGTGTTTGAGCTACGAGAGAAGCTGGAGCAGACTCTCGAGATAGCCAGAGAAAACCTGAAGAAGTCCCAGGACTGTGGAAAGCACTACTATGACCGTAGGGCTGTGAACAGGAAGTTCAAACCTGGCAACAAAGTGCTGGTGCTGCTACCTACTGATCACAATAAGTTGCTGATGCAGTGGAAAGGCCCGTACGAAGTGGAGACCGTGGTGGGGATCAATGATTATAAGGTGAAGGTCGGCCAGCATTCCAAGATATACCACGCCAACCTCCTTAAGCTGTACGTGGAAAGGCCATCAGAGACTGTGCATGCAGCAACAGCAGCTGAGATCGATAACAGCTTTGATAGCGAGGAACTGTTGGAACGTGGAGACTTCCACAGCAAAGAAGGCATCGATGATGTTAAGATAGGACCAAGCTTGACGGAAGGTCAAAAGATGGAGCTCAAGGACCTTATGGGCGAATTTCCCCATAGCTTCAGTGATGTCCCAGGCTCTACGACTTTGGTCGAACATGAAGTCCACACCCAGACCTGGAAGGAGCATCTGCAGACCTTGAGAGAGCTGTTCCACCGTCCCGCAGAAGCCAACCTGATCGTGAGACCCAGCAAGTGCATCCTGGGAGCTGACAACGTCGACTGCGTCGGACATCCGACGGAAGGAGGAGACAACGGAGGATGCACTGACTCCAGGAAAACCCACGTGATCGTCGTCTTTGACCCTGGGCCGATGACAACTGCAACTGACGAGGGCGACGTTTCCTTGCGGATGAAAGATCATTGACTGTGTGGACGAACTAAGAATATTGGTAATGACAGACTTGAAAATGAAAAACGTTGATTGGGTAAATGAACTGTGAACATTGACAGTATCCAGAAAGACTTGCAGATGAGAAACTTTGACTCTGTGTGAATGAACTGTGAACATTGACAATATCCAGACAGATTTGAAGATGAAAACCATTGACTCTGTGTGAATGAACTGAGAACGTTGATAGTGTTCAGACAGGCTGAAATAAGTCTTAATTCTGTACATTGTTTGTGAATTACGTTTCAACGTTGTTGAAAGAAATTGGGTAAATTTCTTCTTGAGTGGGGGGGTTATGTTACGTTGAAACGTGAACGAAAGTATGTCGGAAGCGCGCACAATAGATCTAATCGTTTCGTTTTGCAAAGTATTCAATAATGGTGTTTATTTACCTTTGATTTGAGTTTGCATTGTTGTTAGGAGAGGCTTTGTATAACGTTGATAATTTGCGTTAGTCGATATTATTTGAGAATCTTCTGGATATGCGTGTTTACTCTTGATAGAAATTTCCTGATACATGTAGAAGCAAGAGGTCGTTCTGGAAGATATAAAAATATGTATTGACGTAAGTCAGTGATGACGATCTTTTATTCGATTGGTGGCAGTACGTCATTTTCTACCATGTACGAAATCTTTCCGGAAAAGAGAGAGGTTATTTAATCGTGTGCAGAGTTGCTGTTGAGAGATAGAAAAGTTGTTGATAGTGATTTGGAGAGTTGCTGTGAAAGTTGTTGAGTTGAATTGAGAATTGTATGCAGTTGTTGATGTGTGCTGAATAAAAGTGGAAACTTTATACGTCGACTTTGTGACTTGTATGCTGTTTGGACGGGCTGTGTGAATAAACGAATCTGAGTTACACAACTATCAGGAATTCAAGCATCGGGGCTGAATCAGATACTGATAGAAAACACCAACATCAAACTGAGTGTAACACCTGCATTAATCAACAGCCGTGACCATTGCAGAAAGTGGTCGAAGTCGACTGCGTAATGAATGCCATACACCATATACGTTGTAGACGGATCATGCTTACGTATTATGCATGTGTCTTAAAGGGACCCAATAAAAAGGCTTGGTTTACTTTTGGCCAAAACGGGTTTGTCCTAAAATTCACATTGTTATTACATTAAACATTGTTTAAAGTGGCTTTCGTTTGATCAAACCCAACCGCTGAAGTTGGACTTTTCCATTTCGGTTCTGACAGGGAGCCCTTGGTTTTAACGGTACGTGTGACCTTTTGACCCTATTTCTGCGTGAACCACGCGGCTTGAATTGTGCGTCTTTGGTGTTTGGGATTGATTGATTGATTGATTGTTGCTTTAGGTCCAGCGGACTCTTCCGAGCCAAATCAGGACCGGACAACCCCCGATCCGCATAAAAGATCTGCTGAAACAACCCTAGTGGGAAAATTGAACGCCCTCCACCGGCCAGTCACTTTACAATAAAGACATCCCACGCAGGGGACGGCTGAGGCTTTACCCCAACTACTCGAACCCCCGGTTACAAAAACAAAATAGAATACAAACATCATTACAAATTATTAACAAAACATATACATATAAAATGCCTTTATTGCTAAATAATACAATCATAGGAAGCCCTAGTGACCACCCGGCAGAAAGCGTCCAACACTCCCAAGCTGATCCAACAGACCTCATACACAAACAAGGAGTCTTGTCCAGGAAGAGTTTTCAAGAAAAAAGGTAGGTCATTGATCTAGCGAAGAAGAAGATAGTATAGCAGAGTGATAGGACAGAGCAGGAATGGGAAAGAGTAAATGAGGAAGACAGCGACAGTGGGAATTTAAAGCACTAAATTTCCAGAAAGTGGGGATACTATTTATACTGAAAACCCCCGGCACTCCAACGGGGGTACTGTTGCCGCAGTGAATCTGTCTTGCCTACAAAGGAAAGACAGGTTTTCAACTGGGGCTTTTACTTTTCCCTTTATAGGTTTGAACAATCTACAGTGTCAAGATTGCTCATGACCCCAAGGGGTGGTGTTTGGGGTAGGGTATGGTCTATTTTATTAACCTGGAGCGAAAACCCTTACGAGCAATTGTTTCTACGGGTTCTGCCTCTTACCGGCTTTGGTATATGCTATTTTTAGCTCCAGAATGTTGGCTGGCCTTGGTTACTACCACTACGGAATGAACTCATTTTAACACTAAACATGCTGTCCAATGACTTGGTTTTTCTTTATTGTACGCACTTTTCCAGTGGGGCAACGCTCACTGTGAATGTTAAAAAGGATTTGTAGAGGGAGCGTGGTCAACGTGAGTCCCTTTAAAGAATAACATACACCGTCGCTGTTTGTAGAAGGTTCGACGTCCAGACACTAATCATGGTTTACCGATGCATTTGTCTTGAGACACGCTGGGTAGTATGAGATAAAAACAGCTGGCAGCTGACAGCGGTATGTCTCCTCTGAAAATCCTTATCGGGAAGAGAGGGGACCATAAACTGATACACACACACACACACACAGCGGTATGATACAACGCTTAGTGGATCTCCTATTCACACTTTTCTGCTATCCTATGCACCAACGGGAATCCCCTCTATGAAAAATACTTCCGGTTTTTTTTCTCCGCGTGTTTTAGTGAGTTATTTCCAAATATTCAAGAATAATAACATGTGTCACTGGCCACCTGTATCGTACCCTCACATATTTTTTTTTTGCTGCAGTTTATTATCCCTTTCTATCGCCAGTGGCGCGCCTAAACCCTACCTACCTAACATTATTTGTGAATTTTTGAAAAATATTCGGAAAAAACATAACGCCCAGATGCTGGCTCGAACCCACACCTGTCAGGTGCCATTGGTTTCTGGCTTGTGGACAAGGCAAGTTAGTCCCGCCTTAGCCCACTTGGCCACAACGCTAGCCTAACATATTCAGTTACTTTGTGTTTTGTGAAGGTTGCGACGGCGAAGCTATGGAAAATTACAAGAGTTTTCAGGTCCCGTTTCACTTTCTGTCGATGATCGACGCACCTCCGAAATCGCCACAAATACAGGCCTATACGATTGTTTTTTGCATTCTTTCACTGAGCATGTACTTCCTCCACCGTTTTTATACTTATCCCACTCGTTTTCTGGCTCTAACAATCGTCGTTTTCGGCAATTTGCCATATTTAAAAGTCACGCATCAAGCTTTGATAAAAGCAAAACAAGCAAAACCGGAACTTGGTTTCATATAACCTCGTTTTAATTTATAATGGCGATACCCACGAGTTTTTATGAGAGGTGCCGGAAAGTTGTGAATAGGGCACCGGTATTCTTGTGGGTCCCCGAAAGCATAGCGGTTGTACTGTGGACCCCCGATAGCACGGCGGTAGTAATTTGGATTTCCGATAGCACAACGGGAGTAGTGTAGATCCCCGATAGTACAGCGGTAGTTGTGTGGATCCCCGATAGCACTGCGGTAGCTTTGTGGATCCCTGATAGTCTAGTGGTAGTATTGTAAATCCCCGATAGACCAAGCGGTAACATTGTGGATCCCCGATAGCACAACGGTAGTATTGTGTATCCCTGGTAGCTCAAAACGGTGGTGGAAACAGCGCTGTTTATCCTTAGATAGTATGCGCAGGGACTGCGACAAAGAGAGCGGAAGAAAAAAAAAACGAAAAAAAAAAAAAAAAAAAAAACTCACAGGGAGCTGATGCCTACCGAAAAATCAACAACGATATACGAAACGGCATGCACACAGCAAAGGAGATCTTCTTGACTAAGTAAGGCAAGAACTTAAAGTGCTGTGTAAAATCTAGCCTCTTGTTACACCGGGGTACCCCAAGGATCAGTCCTCGGACCCTGCTTGTTTCTAGCATATATCAACGACCTGCCAGACAAGCTGACCGCACTGACGAGACTATTCGCAGATGACACAGCAGTATACAGGGTGGTGTCCAACATATCGGACCAGAACCAGCTACAACTAGACCTCCATCGCATTGAGGAGTGTGAGATGAGCTGGAACATGTTCCACCCTGCCAAGTGCAACACCCTGCTTATTACTAGGAGCAGGCGCCCATTCAGCGCGGCTTACAAAATCCACAACCTGACCCTTGAGACAGTTCCCTCAGCAAAATTTTTTGGGGGTTACCATCCGACGCGATATGAGCTTGGATGAACACACTGGCACCATGCCAATAAAGCCAACAAAACCTTGGGTTTTCTCAGAAGGAACCTCAAGATCAACTCTGCGGCTATAAAAGAACAAGTGTACAAGGTATTTGTCAGGCCCATACTATACAGTAGGCTTCGACGGTATGGGATCCTTACACCCAGATGTCCATTGACAGGCTGGAAGCCGTACAGAAACGGGTTGCACGTTTTGTCCTCAATAGATACCACAACACTTCAAGTGTGAATCAGATGTTGGATTCGCTGAGGTGGTCGACATTGGAACTGCGCAGGAAGACATCTCGCTTACCGATGTTATACAAAATCAACAGAGGACTGGTGCATTGTCCCTCCATCCTCAGTAAGCTGATCCCACTGTCGCTCCGCCAATGCAGAGGCCATGACAGCCGCATCACCTGCCGAACTGAGTACCGCTCATCCTCTTTCCTACCCCGTACTGGAATGCTCTTCCCCAGGAGGTAGTTGAGGCCAACACTGTTGATGCTTTTGCATCAAGAGCCTCCCACCAACCACAATAGACAGTTAACAACATTACAACTCCTCCCCTTCCCCCTCCCAAATCCCTCTGTCATTAATCAGATCTGGAATGTCCATGAATTATGAGAACGGCCTTTTGCGAAACATGTGCAAAGCCCTTGTAGTGCCAGTGTAATCAACAAGTCTGTCTACATTGGATTATTGTAATTCACTCCTTGTAGGTTGCACACAGAAAGTCCTTAGACCTCTTCAGCAAGTCCAAAACTCTGCAGCTAAACTCATCTTCAAAGCACGGAAATCACAGCATTGCACGCCTCTCTTTCAAGAGCTACACTGGCTCCCAGTTGAACAACGAATTAAATATAAAACCTCATGTCTCTGCTACCACATCATCTCTGGAACTGCTCCTAGCTATCTTTCCGAACTTTTGACTGTTCCTTCTCGGTCTCTCCGTTCCTCTGCAGATGAAATGATGTTCCGTGTACCAGAATACCATAGGGTGAGACACGGTGGTAGAGCTTTCAGTTTCTTCTCCGTTCAGACCTGGAACTCGCTACCTCGGTCCGTCCGTCACAGTCCTTCATTAGCGTCTTTTAAAATGAACTTGAAGACGCATCTTTTTAGAGAGGCTTTTTCTTAGTCGCCATGAGCGAGTGTTGTTAGTTATTTTTGGTGTTGGGATAGTGGTGGTTCACCCGTCCCCTATACGCTTAATGTGTCCGGGGACGTAAATTTACTTTGAAAAAAAAAAGGAAGTTTATTACATATTTAGCTAAGTTTGTTAAGAGTTGCTCTGAGGGGCGGCGCTTTTGCGTAATTTCTAATCCTCCAAACTTTGAGGAATGTGTTTTTGCCTGTCCTCTGATTAGTTATAAGTACTTAATATGGCGAGGAAGGAATAAGTTAGATCGTGGAGTGAAAAGTGGGCTGAGTAAGAAACATACGAGCGGGGGGAAAAGCAGTTACAGATGTTAAAAACAAAAAAAGTGGGAGGGTGGGCCTGGGTCATTTTGGTAACTTTGGGTTTAGGAAACAGTGAGATCAGGAACTATTATAGAGGAAAGGTAAAGGTAGTCCCATAGCCTTGTGGCCGAAGGGGAGCGTAATGAGGGGTGATGCCCATCTCTCTCCCTGGCTGCTTGACCTTCCCCACCCTTAAGAGAGTAGGTACTCGGTCACAGTTGAGTCAACTGGGTCCGTTGTTATTTGTCGCTTCACGTTTTGCGGTCACCCATACAAGTGCTAACCGCACTGGACGGTGCATAACTTGCTACGCAGTAGCGAGTGAGTGTGGGGGTGGGGGGAGGAGATGGGCGTTTTAAATATCAAATGTACAAAGGCGGGGAAAATAAATACATAGTAGTCAGGAGGCCGAAATCTGTAGCTGTAAAAAAAAAAGCTCTGTTAAATATTTCGTGATAGAAGCATCCAACTGGTATAGATCTACAGTCTGGACACATGGTAAGATAACCTAGGTGGATGGACATTTCAGAAATGGTTAGTATGGCCGCCATGACAGTTTTAAAAATGGCTACCGATATCTATCTGATAAGTCCTATTTCACCTATTTTTAGCAGCACATTGACAAACCAAGTAGCTTTTCCCATGTTTTTTGGCATACAGAATCCAAATATGCAAACTAAATTAACTTTTGATAGGTGTGTTGTGGTGTTTTAAATTGCAGGTGTTAAAAAAGGACACGTTGAAGATGGTTTGTGGTGCGATTTTATTTTATTTGTTGGCAATGTTATGCAAGATTACAAAGATGGTTAAAAATCAGATAATGTGAAAACAAGAGACCATTAAAGAATGAAATAAAGCAATATGAACCGATTTTGGCATTGTTTTAGCAAATAATACACCTTTGCATTTTTTGTTTAACAAGAACATATGAAACAGAAAAAAAGGAATGTCAAGAAATAATCAGTTTCTATCAGATAAAAAAAATCTAACTCCAAATTAAAGAGCAATTTTGTAAGTTTGATTCCCAACACTTTTAACACTTTAACACAGAATAACATTAACAAATCTTGAACAAAAGTCAAAATTAATGCTTTGTAGTCATGGTTTGTCAAATATTATGGACTGAAAGAAAACTTAACACAAAGTAATGACTTAGTATCTTGGTATCAAGTTAAACATAAGTAACGTCTTCAGTAGTTTGGTAGTTATATTACCATTTTGCAGGAATGCTTAAACAGTATGTCTGATCAAACTGAAAGAACACAATTTAGTCGACAAAAGTAGGTGTCCTTGGATTTCGACAGTTTTTGCATAGGCATGCTTTTGTGCAACCCAGATTATTGGATGCACACTTGCAACGTTTTGTTGCACAAGATGCACAGCCACATGTTGTTAGCTCCAGACAAAGCATTCGTGATGGCTCCTGGGTCAGCAGCATGGGCTCAAGAACTTCTGTTCCAGTCTCTGTCATCACACACTTCCAATTCCAGCCACTGTCAACAACTGAAGGTAGATGAGGATGAGACTCAAGTGCTCTACGCCACACAAGTGTTTGGTAGTGGGATCGCTTGATGTGCAATTGCATTGTTGACGTGTTCTATTGCCTGATCATCAGGTATCTGGTTGAATTTCTGCTTGGTTTCCTTTATGACGAAGTCTCCAGCCATGAAGCCATGATGTACTTCTGGTGCTGTCTGTGGCAACATCTTCATGTCAGCCAGGAAAACAGTTTCCCAGCGAGTGTAATGGTAGTGATCAAAAGCTCCAAACCATGGAAGCATCTCTGCAAAGAATGACAGAAACAGCTCCCAGTCTCCATCACGGAGAGAACGTGTGAACCTCAAAAGAATGGATACTAGTTTCATGTAGTTCCTCCAGTAGCAAAAGGTGGCTAGCTCGCTACATGATGCTTCAAACTCGTCAAAGAGAACTTTGACTTCGTCAGTCTTTGACAGCAGAGCTGTTACGGATGATTGGATCTCTTTGTCATCTTTGCCTGTGAAATCCTCGGCAACCTTTCTTGATGCAGCTCCCAAGTCTTCACTGATCACTCTTTCATTTTTTTCAGCCCATACTTTAAAACTTGCCCATAGAACTGACCACAGTGCTTCCAGTGTGAGCTTGTGCACCCAGAATGCACGGTTCCACCCTTTTCCACTCATGGCGTTCTCTGCTGCTCCTTCTCCAAAGATGCCACTTTCTGTCCAGAGAGTTTCTAGACCCGACGAAGCCATGTACTCGCCTAGGACCTTGCAGAAGTTCAGCTGAGTATGAAACCCTCCGAGCATGATGACAAAGCCCCGACATTCTTCTGGCTTGTCCCACTGCAGCATTTTCGCTTTGCAGTACAACTGCTCATCAAACGTGAGTACGGTGTACTTTTGCCTCAGCTTTTCTGTCATCGCTTTACAGTTCTGCATAACTGTCCATATTGTGGAGAATTCATGCGCTGGTGCATTTAGTATTGGCATTGGACCAATTACAGTCACTGGTGGGTTTGACGTGCACACCTTCTGGTTGAAACCATTCCAACCTGGAACGACCTGAGCATTTGATTGTTGCTGTCTAGCCAGAATCCATGCAAGGTCTTGTGAGTTTGCCTCCAAAACCTTCTGGTCATTGGCCTGATACCAAGCCTCCTGTACTGGATGTGCAAAAACGGGTTCTGGCTTTGGGTTGGTCATGTCAACTTCTTGCACAGCAGTGATCTCTGGGGGTGCACGAAGCACTTTTGAGCGACATTTCTTTATCTGAATGTCCATATCTAGCTCCCGTGGTCCTTTGCACATGAGAGCCACATACTGGCTGGCATGGAATGTTCCAGTGCCACTCAAAGTTTCTTCTAGAATGTCAATGTTGTCATTCGAGAAACGAATGTTCGTTCGTTTTGTGCAAGAAATTCCTGGGAATTAACACGTTGCCCTGGTTTTGATACTGCTCAACCACTTCATTTGCAATAGCTGTGTCTGCTCGAAGGACAGTGTCATAGGAAACTGAGTGTCCAGCAGCATGGAGAAGTGTGACAATGTCTTTCGAACGCGTGGCTTGGTGTACAGCAAGACCAATACCGAGATGTTTTGGGGTCAATTTTCTTCCTCTTGACGTTGTGAACACAATATCTTGACATATGCTGAGAACTCTGTTTCTGACTACAGTTTCCTCATCATCATCATTGTCAACTAGCTCTTCATTGTTTTCTCCTGCGCAAAGAATGTTGATTAACAAGTAAAGACTTTCTGGAACGACTTTCTTTGCATTGTCTTGGGTTAGTCCACCGACAATTTCATGTCCTGGAGTGTGTTTTATGTCATTGTGGATCTTTACTGCCACTCGATACACCCAGCTGAAAATCTCATCCTCATGATGTATCAGGCTGTGCATGTGTTCTTCTGCAAGAGGTTCATTCTCTTCATCAGTAGTTTCTTCTTCTGACATGTCCTTCAAGACAGTTCTCACTGCCTCATTGGTGAAAACAGATGGTTCTATCAGAAGGGGTTTCTTTACGTCCAAAGGCTTTATAAATGTTACCTTTTCCTTGCCAAGAAATTCCTCCACCCTTCATTTGAATATGTTACTCCTGTACACACCAGCATCAACACCAAAATCTTGAGACAGTAGCTTTGCATAGTGATCCCAAACCGCCTTCAAAGTGAAAATGTGTCTGTCCGCCATCTCCTTGTCAAGTTGGGTCAAGATATTTTCAAAGCAGATACATCCTGGTGTTTTAAACTGACCTTTCCCATCTTTTTGTCCATACTTCCTGCAGAAACATACGTAACAATAGAGATGGTATTTTCCCTCAGCGGCCATCATATCTGATACTCCAGCTAGCCGACAACGCATGGTCGGATCAAGCTGAGCAAGCGCAAGCATCTTGGTTGATGTTTTTTCAAATTCCACGCTAGTAAGCTTCTTGCCTGGAATGTTCTTCTGGCAGAATACGCATGTGGACCAATCCACAGCACTTTGGGAAGACCTGAGTGTTTTTGGTTCAGAGGCAACTGCAGAAGACTTAGATGTGGAGGGTTCCTGCTCGTCATTACGTGCAGCTTGTGTCTTTATGCGCAACTTCAATTGTTGCAATGTTTTTTTGTGAGTGAAGTCACAGAAACATGATTTGTGCCACTGAAGTTTCTGCAAAAGTTCACACTCAGCAGTACATTGCAACCTTTCGAGAATGTCAGCATATTTTTCGTCATTGTATTTTTGTCTCTCCTTTGCACATTCAACAACAGTTTTGAGGCCAGCACTTGTTGCTTTTCGCCTTGGGTTAGACTTAGTGGTATTTTGAGGGTCTTTACAAAAGCAAAACTCCTCCCAGTCAAAATCATCTCCATCCCCTCGGCCTCTAGTGCCAGTAGGAAACAGTTTAGTAGCAGCTTGCATCTCCTAGTCCTGCCACAAACTATTAAGACCATTTGATTGTGTGTCTAGCTTTTATTCATTGTCTTGAGGTTAAAAGTAATGCTAATACGAGTGTGTGTAAAAGTTAAAGCATAGTTGTTAACAGATTCCTTGTTAGATTAAGCAACATAACGGCGCTGATGAAGTTTTTTTTAATGTTTTTAGCATTTACTAACAAAAGATCATATGAGCACTAATCATATCACATTTTAGCATGCATTTTTGATTTCTGCGTACTCAAAAATGTATAAGTAGCAAAAATAAAATCTAATTTATCTCAAAAAACACCCGAGATAGGTTGTTTTTATCAAATAAGCGCAGCCATTTTGAAAACTGTCATGGCGGCCAAATAAGGCAAATTCATAATGTCCATCCACCCAGGTTACATTAGTCTGTATCTATACATACTATCTAGACTGGATGGATGCTTCTATCACGCAAAATTTAACAAGTTGCATATATCTGAGTTCGGCCTCCTGACTATAGGGTAAAGTAGTAAGATGGGTAGAGTTTAAAGTTTGAGACGAAAGTGTAAGAAGGGGCGAATATCTCTTTTGGTAGAGCACGTTATTAAAAACCGAAAGGTACCTGGTTCGAATCCAGCATTGGCCAACGTGTGACAATATTTTCTTACCATGAACAGGTTGGCTAGTGTCAGAATACTGTGACCAGTAGTCGCCTATGTGTCGTGTGACTATAGTGTAGAGATTGATGTCCACGGACACAATGCGTATAAGCTAATGGACTTTTTATGTAGGAGGTAAGGGGATGATCAGCAGGAGGGGACAGATAGAATGGGAGATGGGAAGGGGAGTAAGGTGGTAGAGAAAAGATAGGATGGGTGGCGGGGGATGGAAGGTAGAACAGGAGGGGACATACGAGATAAAATATCGCGGAGAGGGTACGAAAAAAGTGTGTTGGAAGGAACGGACAGGAGGTACCAGAGAAGAGGGGGATAGCTGGGAGAGTATAATCTAAGACTTCGGACACTTCATCCACACAGATACGTCGCTGATTTGGTAACAACAGCAAACAACAAATGCAATTTTAATTACATTATGCAAATCACCACCAACTACAAAACTGATTATTTTTCAAAGTAATTATTCCGTCATCGTCCTCTGCGTCAGCCTTCACAGTCTTACGACAAGAAACAGGAGTGGAGACGATGAAAACGCTCTGTCGATGTTTTAAGGCAACGATTTCTACCAAAAATGACACACGGATCATGTGCAAACAATCTACTAATGCTCTTCGTATATAATCTCTCAATCTTCTCTTCTCGAGGGAAACTAGACAGGTTATGAAAAGGGCGACGAATTAATGTGACGGCCGACTGTTTTTAATAAATCGCTATGTATCACATTTCTGCTCTTGTGTTTGTTTAGCAAAATGGAAGTCTTTTGTTAATCTGCTTCATTTCTTTTCGCATTTTATGAAATGATCAACAAAACGACAATGTCGCTAACTCCCATTTCCAAAACAAAACAAAAAAAAAATGAGGGGGGGGGGGAGGAGGGAGTGGGAAGGGCCAGGGGGGTTGAAAAAAAAAACCAAGGCTCTTACTCGGCAAAACAAACGACACAGTTTCATGTTTCCTGCACTGGTACGTTGATCAAGCACATGCGGAAGTTAATAACCTGACACTGATTGTCACGTGGGGTTTATGGGCTCTGCACAATGGAATTATGGACCCTCACGTTTATTCGGTGGGAACTGCTAGTAAGTCACCCTATGAATTACTTTAATAAATTTATTTGTTTAGCTCGTTCTGTGTTAAGGTTGGGGTACAGAAATAGATAGAAAAATGGTAAAAGAGTACTGTCACACTAGCTTTCACACGGCTATGAATCATATGTAGTCCAGCCACTTGATAACAGTTAAAATCACACATTTATTTCTTCTACTCTATACAAGATTCTCTAAATACTAATCTAACTTAAAAAGTCTCAGTCACTGCTAATAGTTCGATCGCTGATAGTCTAGGCAGCTGTTATATCTTCCTCGGGCACTTGCTATAATATCTCATGTAGATTTGGACTACTGTGGTCCGTTTTACAGTTTCTGAAGAGTTGGACTACTGTGGTCCTGTTATGATCAGTTTAAGTGCCTATCCTATCCTATCCTATCCTGTCCCATAACCCGAAGGTCGTAGGGGCACCACAGATGATCGCTTAACCAGCATACTCCATCTTTCTCTGTCCTCAGCAGCCCTCATGGCTTCGCTCAGTGTCAAACCAGTCCATTCTCGAATGTTGTCCTCCCACCTCTTTTTCGGTCTCCCCCTTCTTCTACCTCCTTGCACTGTGCCTTGCAGAATGGTCTTTGCAAGGCCTGATGATCTGGTGACGTGGCCATACCATCGGAGTTTCCGTTTCTTCACCACTGTGAGCAGGTCATCGTGTTGTCCAATGGCTTGTGTGATGGTCTGTCGGACTTCAACGTTGGTGATGTGTTGGGTATAGGAAATGCACAGAAGTCTTCTGTAGCACCTCATCTCCATGCTTTGTATTCTTCGTTGGAGATCTGCTGTGAGGGTCCATGCTTCGCAAGCATATAGGAAGATGGAGATGACCAGAGAGCGCAGCAGTCTTACTTTGGAATGTAGACTGATGGTTCTGTCTTTCCAAATGGGCTTCAACCTTGTCAGGGCAGCAGTTGTTTGTGCGATCCTGGAGAGGACTTCCTGTCGAGACCCATTGTCTGACACAATGGCTCCTAAATATTTGAAGCTGTGCACTGTGTTGAGGGATTGGCCTTGTACTTTGATGTCCGTGTTGATGCCATTGGTGTTGTTGGTCATCATTTTGGTCTTCTCTGCACTTATTTCCATTCCATAAGCTCTGGAGGTGGTGTCAAGCCTCTGTACAAGCTGTTCAAGTTCTTGTTCCTCTCCAGCCAATCCATCAATATCATCCGCAAAACGAAGATTGGAGATTGCTCTGCCCCCTATGCTGACTGTGCCTTCGTGATCTGCAAGAGCATCTGACATGATGCGCTCTAGGAAGATGTTGAAGAGTGTTGGAGAGAGTAGGCATCCTTGACGCACACCGATTGTTGTTCTGAACCAGTTCCCGATGACGCTGTTATGGAGGACTGCACTGGTAGCCTTGTCATACAGGCTTTTGATGACTTCTATAATTTTAGGGCTGATGTTGTACACTTTCATGGTTGCCCATAGAGCTGCATGCCAGACTCGGTCAAATGCCTTCTTGAAGTCTATGAACACATGATATAGATGTTGTTGGTGCTGTAGGTATTTCTCACAGATTATTCTGAGGTTGAAAATCTGTTCAGTGGTACTTCGCCCTGCCATGAATCCTGCTTGTTCTTCAGCTATGATTTGTTCAGCTTGTGGTTTCAACCTGTTGAGTATTATTTTCAGGAGGACCTTGCTGGGATGGCTGATGAGGCTGATGGTGCGGTAATTTTCACACTCCTGAAGGTTACCTTTTTTGGGAAGAGTGATGACAAGCGACTGGGTCCATGGTGTAGGCCATTCCCCACTCTGCCAGATCTTGTTACAGATAATGGTGAGAGCATCAGTCATCGCTTCTCCTCCTGCTTGTAGCAGTTCCGCTGGTATGTTGTCCACTCCCGCTGACTTCCCTTTCTTCAGCGATTGCACTGCTGCCTCAACTTCTTCCCGGAGAATTGGGAGGATTTCTTCTTCTTCTCTGCTCTCGGGACATGCTAGAACTGATGGGTCTCCATTTGGTGTATGGTTGTAAAGGTCAGAGCAGTACTCTGTCCATCTGTCCAAGACTTCTTGTTCTTCTGTAAGGCAAATGCCAGACTTGCTTTGGATAGTGGAGACTTTGGGCTGTTTAACACTTGTCAGCCGCTTCACAGTCTGGTAGGCCTTCTTGCTGTTGTTCTTGTTCAGATTGTTCTCTATTTCCTGGCATTGATCTTCTATCCAGTTCTCCTTTGCTGTGCGCATGCCTTTTCGGATGTCATTGTTGATTTTTCGGTAGACATCAGCTCCCTGTGAGGTGTTCTTTTTCTTTTTTAACTCTCTTCGTTTATCACACAGATCCAAAAGTTCAGGTGTGATCCACGGCTTCTTCTTTGGTCGGTGCTTGCCAAGGATCTCAGTGGCGGCATCTGTTACAGCTGAGTTGAAGGTATTGGTCATGGTGTTGACATCTACTTCGCCTGCCCCCAAAATAAGCAGTGGTGCAAATTTCCCTCCAATTGTGGCCTGAAATATTTTTGCCACCTCCGGGTCTTGCAGTTTGTCCAGGTCGAACTTCAGCCTAGTGCACTTTGCTGTATTTACTCTCTTCAAATGGAGCCGGAAAGACATCATCACGAGATCGTGGTCACTTCCAATGTCTGCTCCTGGAAAAGTGCGTGTCCTGCCAATGTTGATGCTTGATCTGAAGCGTTTCTTGACCATGATGTAGTCGATCTGGTTGTGATGTTCCCCGCCGGGACTGTGCCATGTCCATCGTCTGGATTTTTTGTGGAGACCAAGCGTGTTTGCCAGTACCAGATTGTTGTATCTGGCAAACTCCAATAGCCTCAGACCC
Source organism: Oncomelania hupensis (assembly GCA_036898135.1). Lineage (NCBI taxonomy): Eukaryota > Metazoa > Mollusca > Gastropoda > Littorinimorpha > Pomatiopsidae > Oncomelania > Oncomelania hupensis. Next base: position 7,548,874 of record CM072524.1, on the reverse strand, counting down.
CTGTCATTTGTCTCGTTGTTGCAGTGGGGTCCGCATGTGTCTCCCCAGTTGTGGTGCGCATCTTGGCCAACCTTGGCATTCCAGTCGCCTTGCACTATGACTATGTCCTTCTTCGGCACTTGGTCAAGGACCGCTTGTATATTTTCATAAAAATCCTCCACTTCGCTGTCTTCATAGTCTGATGTTGGGGCATAGGCCTGGATGATGGTAATGTTGAAAGGGGTTGCTCTCAGACGGATGGTAATGAGTCTACTGGAGACTGGGCGGCAACCCATGACAGTGGCTAGAATGTTCTTGTGGACCAAGAATCCAACGCCGTGTTCGTGCCTGTCATCTCTACCGCTGAAATAGAGCTTGTGGCCTTTGTCAGTCGTTGTTTCACCTAGGCCTTTCCAGCGCAGTTCGCTGATACCTAGAACGTTCCATCGATAGTGGTCCAGCTCGTGGGCCAGTTCTTCTAATTTTCCTTCCGCAGTTAGGGTCCTGACATTCCAGGTTCCTATGACGATGTTGTTTCTCGTGCGGATCTTGCTAATTTGTCCATCAGTAGCATACTTTTCACCTCCGTCCTGGTGGCCAACGGACGGCGCGGTCCTTGTGTAGCCGGGCGACGACCGATCCGGCATGGAATTAGTGGATAGCCTCATCATGTGTTGTGTCTTGGGCAAAAAAAGACCTGGCAGGGCCCAATCCTCTCCAGGCTGTTGGCCACAGCCGAAATCCACGAATACAGTGTGGCTCGCCTTGGCCCTGAGCACGTGGTCGTTGAACCTGTAGTAACGTGAGGTTCCTCCGCCCTGGCCGGTGACTTCTGTGTAGAAGACTTTCGCCCAGTGATGCCGTGCTAACATCACCCCTGTTAGTCGCCTCTTACGACACGCCGGGAAACGTTGGGTCTATTCTATTTGCCCGAACCCACAGAGCCTTATGCACTTAACTCATGTGTGGGGTGTTCGAAGTCCTTCTGTGAGGTAGCTTCTGGTCCTCCTGTGTCGTTGTGTAGTTGGGTTCCCTTGCCACGCTGTGGGGTCTGACAGGGTGTGTTTCAAGGTAGCTCTTTCCGACTTGTGCGGTAGAGTCTCCTCAACCAACTAGTCGTTTCTGTGGAGTGGGGTGCACAGGATAGCTCGGGATAGCTCGGGATAGCTCGCCTGCTCGTCTGTAATATAAGAGACGAAATTCTGCACAACCCTGAATAATCGGTTTGTGCAGAGCGTCTCACTGAAAGCCAAGTAGCCCTCAGTGATAGCTCCACATCTCTATACATAAGCGACGAACATTCTGCTACTTCCGGGGTCCACTGGAATCTCACTCTAAATTCCTATACATACATAAATATCAATCGTGGCTAACTATACACATCCAGAATTAATAATATTATAAACATTCACGGGTACAGCCACTGGTCTGCGAACATACATATAAGTTAAACAACAGTGGTTCCGTACGGGATACAACATGGCGGCGCAACCGGTCGTGTTTCACCTCGTGGTAGGCTCTTCCACGTGGTCCCGCAAATTCGGATTAACAATTCACATTTATGCATAGCAAATTCCACAAACGTAATTTCAACAATAATATAAATATATCACGATGAAACAGAAGGGTGTTCATTTACCTGTCTGACAAGTTCAGGCCCGTGATGACTTGATAGAATTCTAAGATTCCTAAGTCCTGCTTCCTGGTCTATGAGTGAAGAGCTTTCTCTAGCTGTGGAGATGTTGACTCTACCTCGTCTCACACACGACTGATTCAAACTGTGTTAGGCTCTGACACAGTCAAACTGCTCTACCCACTGAGCCTGCTTCTGATTGGTTAAAACGGTCCGATTCAAAGCTCAAGTGCTGACTCACTGCGATGTGGGTCGGGCTCGCGGTGTGTGGTCTGCTGTGTAATTTAATTGCTGCTGTGTAATAGTCTAACTTCTCTACTGTTACAAATACTACACATGGCTAAATAGTCAATGGGCAGGGTAAACTGCTCGGTTCATGACAGGCTCCCTCAACTGAAAAAAGGCGATGACTACTGGATTCGACCTTTTTCTACTACAGAGCCTAGTTTAACACTGCACTATCCTAGGGTCCTATTTACAAACTAAGTAAGTTGCTCTACCTGAGCTGCAATACTGTGCCAGGTAGCTATGGACACTAGTGACAGGGTTTCTATTGGGCGGGGACGAATTCTGGTGCTGTGGCCCTTAGTTGTGTTGGGTGGGCGACAGCTGCTGTGTCCTCCACGAGATGGCGACTGAGGTAGTCGGCTCCGTGGTTCTCTTTGCCGGGGATGTACTCGATTTGCAATGAGTATGCCTAAAGGGTGAGTGCCCATCGCATCAGGCGAGAGTTCAAAGACTTGGAGGCTGCCAGGAACGATAGTGGTTGGTGGTCCACCTGAACTGTGAAGTGGGTCCCATACAGGTAGAGTTGAAACTTCTGTATGGCCCAGACTAGTCCAAGACATTCTTTCTCCGACGTGGCGTAGTGGGTCTCGGCGGGTCTCAATTTTCTGCTGGCGTAGGCGACAGGGAATAGCGTCTCTGCATTCTTGGGGTCGCGCTGTAGCAGTACTGCTCCGAGGCCCAAGTCGCTTGCGTCGGTGCGAAGAACGAATGGCTGAGTCAAATCGGGTAGGTGGAGTACTGGCGCCGATGTCATTCTGTCCTTGAGTGTTTGGAATGCTGTCTCGCATTCGGCTGTCCATACTACTTTGTCCGGGGCGATTTTCCGGGTTCCATTTGTCAGTGGCACGGCGGTGCTGTTGTAGTTGTGGATGAGCTTCTTCCGCGATGGCGATGGCCATCCACGTGTGTGTGCTGGGGGTCGCTGGTCGGTCCGTGTATTTCTTGAGGAGATTGATGTGGTGGTATCGGGCTCTCCCGTTCACCTCTACTTGGTAGACTGTCTTGGATTTCTTGGCAGTCACCCGGTACGGTCCTCTCCAAGCGATGTCCAGCTTGTTGGTTCCACTTGGAAGTAAGAGTAGCACTTGATCGCCGACTTGCAGTTCTCTGTCCTTCGCGTGGCGGTTGTAGTACTTCGCCTGACGGGCTCTTGCCTTCTTCAGTGCTTCACCAGCTTTCTTCCACGTTGCTTTGAGGGTTTCCTGCAGGTCTGCGACGTACTTGGTGGCACCTCTTGGTGTGTCGTCTATCTTGGCTTCCGTCCAACTTCTGCGTAGGGCTTCTAGCGGTCCTGCTAGAGGTCTGCCGAATAGCAATGTTGACGGGGTGTAGCCTGTGGCTGCATGGGGCGTTTCTCGGTATGCGAACAGTGCCGCATTCACGTAGGTGTCCCACGCTTCTGGATTGTCGTCGGCGACTTTCCTGAGGATGGTGAGAAGGGTTCCATTCAGTCTTTCTACTTGTCCGTTGCTGGCGGGGTGGTATGGTGGTGTGCGAATGTGATGAACTTGTATCAACTCGAACACGTCTTGCATCAGGCGGCCGGTGAACTGAGATCCGTTGTCCGTTCTAATGCTGTCCGGGAATCCGACTCTGGTAAAGATGGCGATGAGTGCATCTGCAATCTTCTTGGTGTCAATCGCTGGCAACGGGACTGCTTCGCACCACATCGTACATGCGTCGACGAGTGTGAGTAGAAATCTGTTCCTCTTCTTGGTCATGGGCAGTGGTCCTACTATGTCTACTGAGACTTGCTGGAATGGCACGCCGACTACTACTGATGGTCCTAAGGTAACTGGTACGGTGTGATGTCGCGGGGAATATCGTTGACATTGGTGGCAAGATTTCACGTAGCGCTTGACATCCTCCGTGATTCCTGGCCAATAGTAGTGTGCGCTGATTCTCTGCACTGTGGCTCCAATTCCCATGTGTCCGCTGAGTGGCATGCTGTGGCCTAGTTCTAGTACTTGGGCTCGAAGGGTGGCTGGCAGTACTAGTTGGGTGTGATCTCCATCTCCTTGTCGATGTAGAACTCCCTGTTCCATGTAGAAGTCTCCCTTGTGCGGGGGTGTGTGCGTCTTGGGTAGCTTCTGGAAGCACTTCTCTATCGAGGTGTCTTCTTTCTGTGCTGTTTTGATCTCTTCGAGTCCTGGATTCGGAGCGAACTCGGGCTGGGGTGGTTGGGTTTTAGCTTGGGCCCTGGTTTGCACTGCAGCTATCTCTACAGTTTTAGGGGGCGTGCCTAAGAACACATACCTACAACCTAGCACTAGATCATACAGGGGTTTCTGTAAAACAGCTGCTTGGATTCGTCCTGTGACATACCTACTCTCTACTTCGATCCAAGCTATTGGGCAAGTAGTCGTCGGTTTCGTCAAGTCTGCTCCTTGTAAGTCGACTGTCTTGTCTGTCAAGTCCGCGCGCGATACAAGAGATTCGCTAACTATCGCGTCGTATGATAGACCTGTGTTATACAGACAGTTCGCTTCTTTTCCGTTGACCTTGACCGTGTCTGTCACCGATGGGTGATCTCCGATCGTGTGTGGCTTGTTACCGCTACTTTGAGTTAGAACTCTGTGCGCTGGCCGGCTTTCGCGCTCTTCCCTACGTTGTGCGGCCAACTTGAAACATTCTGCGGTGGAGTGATTGTTTCTGTTGCAGAACGAACAATACCGTCTCTGTTCTGCGGGACCTCTTTTCCCGAATTCCGTGTTGGGTCCTTTATTTTGCCCAGGTCTGGGGTTATTCGGCTTATTCGCGGTGCGCTCTTCCCGGTTAGGGCTTCGTTTCTGTGCCTCTTTCCCGTTAGGCTTTAGGTCTCGCCTGAAGCTCTTGGCTTCTCCGTGTGCGGCCACGTACCTATCTGCGACCTTGACCAGATCTTCTAGTCTTTCCGCGCCCTGCTCTACTGAGAATGTTCTCAGCTCGGGGGTCATGGTTTCCCGTAGCTGTTCCCATACTAACAGTTCTGTCAGTCCATCATACGTCTTTGCCGTGGCTGACTGGCTAATCCACTTATCCAGCATTGTGGACAACCGATCCGCGAACTGCGCATAGCTCTCTCCTTTCACTCTCCGATTGGTGCGGAACTTTTGCCGGTAGCATTCTCCTGTCAGTTCGAATCCCGTTAGGAGTGCCTCTTTTACTTTGTGATAGTCAGTCACTCTGTCAGTCGGTAGCTTACTGTAGATGTCATAAGCCTTTCCTCTAAGCCCTTGACTAAGCTTGAACGACCAATGAGTGGGATCTAGTTTGTACTCTGTTGCTAGACGCTCAAACCTAGTCAGATAGAGATCTAGACCTTCCTCTCTCTCATTGAATGTTCCCAGTGGGAATGACATTCCTTGTACAGGGTTGGGGGCTACCTCTAGCTGATCTGAGTGGGGAGGGGTTGAGGAAGAACTTGACGCTCCTGATTCCAATCTTTTCAATTCTAACTCATGCTGTCTGTCTTTTTCCTTTTCTGCCCTCTCATACTCCCATTTCCTAACTTCTGCTTCTCTCTCTGCTGCTAATGCTGCCTTCTTCTGTTCTCCTTCTAATTCTAATTTCTTCTGTTCTCTTGCTGCTTCTAACTCTGCTTTCTTTTGCTCTGCTTCTAATTCTAATTTCTTTTGCTCTCTTGCTGCTTCTAACTCTGCTTTCTTTTGCTCTGCTTCTAATGCTAGTTTCTTTTGTTCAGCTTCTAATTTCTTTGCCTCTCTCTCTGCTGCTCTCTCTGCCTTAGCCTCCTGTTTCTCTACCTCGGCATTGATGTACGCAATTAGGTCTCCCCCTGCTAAGTGTAAAGCTTCTCCCAATTCCTTGAAACGCAATCTCAAGGCCACTGGGTCCGACATTGCCAAACGTGTCTATGAACACCCTCTTAATCAAGTGGAATACCAAAACACTAGCAATATTGCAAGTCAATAAAAACAATGCAAAGACCATACAAGTCGTAATCAATAATAGAATAAAACAAGAGTCAAATGGCATACAACAGTTATTTAAGCAAAACCTGCAAAAGAACACTGCAACATACAGGCACAAAAATATTTGAAGCAAAAAAGTTTTTAACTAAAGAATAGTGCACCCAACTGATCAGTCCTTGTTACCACTATTCTAAGTTATTCTACTACTCCTACTGTTACCTAATTTTATTGTACTTAGATCCGGTTATACCCAATTCCTATTATACACAGATCCTGGCAGGCTCGCCAATTAAAGTGTCACGTGGGGTTTATGGGCTCTGCACAATGGAATTATGGACCCTCACGTTTATTCGGTGGGAACTGCTAGTAAGTCACCCTATGAATTACTTTAATAAATTTATTTGTTTAGCTCGTTCTGTGTTAAGGTTGGGGTACAGAAATAGATAGAAAAATGGTAAAAGAGTACTGTCACACTAGCTTTCACACGGCTATGAATCATATGTAGTCCAGCCACTTGATAACAGTTAAAATCACACATTTATTTCTTCTACTCTATACAAGATTCTCTAAATACTAATCTAACTTAAAAAGTCTCAGTCACTGCTAATAGTTCGATCGCTGATAGTCTAGGCAGCTGTTATATCTTCCTCGGGCACTTGCTATAATATCTCATGTAGATTTGGACTACTGTGGTCCGTTTTACAGTTTCTGAAGAGTTGGACTACTGTGGTCCTGTTATGATCAGTTTAAGTGCACCTTCGCCTTATGCACTTAACTCATGTGTGGGGTGTTCGAAGTCCTTCTGTGAGGTAGCTTCTGGTCCTCCTGTGTCGTTGTGTAGTTGGGTTCCCTTGCCACGCTGTGGGGTCTGACAGGGTGTGTTTCAAGGTAGCTCTTTCCGACTTGTGCGGTAGAGTCTCCTCAACCAACTAGTCGTTTCTGTGGAGTGGGGTGCACAGGATAGCTCGGGATAGCTCGGGATAGCTCGCCTGCTCGTCTGTAATATAAGAGACGAAATTCTGCACAACCCTGAATAATCGGTTTGTGCAGAGCGTCTCACTGAAAGCCAAGTAGCCCTCAGTGATAGCTCCACATCTCTATACATAAGCGACGAACATTCTGCTACTTCCGGGGTCCACTGGAATCTCACTCTAAATTCCTATACATACATAAATATCAATCGTGGCTAACTATACACATCCAGAATTAATAATATTATAAACATTCACGGGTACAGCCACTGGTCTGCAAACATACATATAAGTTAAACAACAGTGGTTCCGTACGGGATACAACATGGCGGCGCAACCGGTCGTGTTTCACCTCGTGGTAGGCTCTTCCACGTGGTCCCGCAAATTCGGATTAACAATTCACATTTATGCATAGCAAATTCCACAAACGTAATTTCAACAATAATATAAATATATCACGATGAAACAGAAGGGTGTTCATTTACCTGTCTGACAAGTTCAGGCCCGTGATGACTTGATAGAATTCTAAGATTCCTAAGTCCTGCTTCCTGGTCTATGAGTGAAGAGCTTTCTCTAGCTGTGGAGATGTTGACTCTACCTCGTCTCACACACGACTGATTCAAACTGTGTTAGGCTCTGACACAGTCAAACTGCTCTACCCACTGAGCCTGCTTCTGATTGGTTAAAACGGTCCGATTCAAAGCTCAAGTGCTGACTCACTGCGATGTGGGTCGGGCTCGCGGTGTGTGGTCTGCTGTGTAATTTAATTGCTGCTGTGTAATAGTCTAACTTCTCTACTGTTACAAATACTACACATGGCTAAATAGTCAATGGGCAGGGTAAACTGCTCGGTTCATGACACTGATGTATTGGGCATAAGTCGGAGACTAAAGCAACACGAGGCATACTATTTGTTACTCCTTTAATAATGACTAGAGAGGGAGAAAGAGAGAGAGAGAGAGAGAGAGAGAGAGACAGAGAGAGAGAGAGACAGAGAGACAGAGAGAGAGACAGAGAGAGAGAGAGAAAGAGAGAGAGACAAAGAGAGAATTGGAATTAGAATTTATTTTATTTCCAAGAAAGGCCAACGCCCGTTATGGAACGGGGGCGTTTACAAAAACAAACAATACTACAAGTTACAAATATTACGCACACAAAGTCAGATATGTACAAAATCATTACAATCATGAGCTAGCGTGATCTAGTCGTCTTAAAGCTTTATACAAATATATTGCCAAATTACACAGAGTGTTCACGTTCCTTGATGCCAACAGCAATGCAAGTTTAAATTTCGATGGGTGTCTAAAAAACTTTGGAGGAATAAAATCGTGTCTTAAATCTTGGAGAGCCGAGCAACACAGTACAAAGTGAACTTCATCTTCTACAGAAGACGTACATAAACGACACACATTATTCACAATGATAGTACTGTATCTATGAGAATGTACAGCAATGCTGGATACGCCAATTCTAAATTTTACAAGAGCCTTCAAAACATGCCTATAATAACTGCTACAGAAAGATACATTTCTTCTAAAAACGTTGTTTTAAATGTGCGATAAGCCTCAAACCTGAGAGAGAGAGAGAGAGAGAGAGAGACAGAGAGAGACAGAGAGAGACAGAGAGAGACAGAGAGAGAGACAGAGAGAGAGAGACAGAGAGAGAGAGACAGAGAGAGAGACAGAGAGAGAAAGACAGAGAGAGAGACAGAGAGAGAGACAGAGAGAGAGACAGAGAGAGAGAGACAGACAGAGAGAGAGACAGAGAGAGAGAGAGAGACAGAGAGAGACAGAGAGAGAGACAGAGAGAGAGACAGAGAGAGAGAGACAGAGAGAGACAGAGAGACAGAGAGAGAGAGAGAGAGAGACGGAGAGACAGAGAGAGAGAGAGACAGAGAGAGGCTAACATAAGCTTCGGCTAGTCTCAATTACGCAGTATAATTCAGAATTTGCTGACTACCCGTGGTCATATCCTATGACAGCCTACTAGCGCCAAAACCGAGAGTTACCATTATCATCTCCATCTTCGATGCTTGCGAAACATGGACCCTCACAGCAGATCTACAACGAAGAATACAAAGCATGGAGATGAGGTGCTACAGAAGACTTCTGGGCATTTCCTATACCCAGCACCTCACCAACGACCAAGTCCGACAGACCATCACACAAGCCATTGGACAACACGATGACCTGCTCACAGTGGTAAAAAAACGTAAACTCCGATGGTATGGCCACGTCACCAGATCATGAGATCTTGCAAAGACCATCCTGCAAGGCACAGTGCACGGAGGTAGAAGAAGAGGGAGACCGAAAAAGAGGTGGGAAGACAACATTGGAGAATGGACTGGTTTGACACTGAGCGAAACAATCAGGGTTGCTGAGGGCAGGGAAAGATGGAGTACGCTGGTTAAACGATCATCTGTGGTGCCCCTACGACCTCCGAGTTATGGGATAGGATAGGATAGGATAGGATAGGATAGGATACCATTATCACGCGTGTGTTCTTCAGTTACAATGGGCAATAGGCGCCCGAATCGGCATGGATACGAGAGCATCTCTCTAGGTCGCGGCCCTTTCTATGCATACTAGCATGGCGGATGCATTGTGCAAGAGGCATAAGTCGGCCTGACGTAAATCGTGAATGAGACGGCGGCGATATTCTTTTTTAGCTTATCCTCGTCGATTGAAAATTCCGCTTGTAAAACAAACAAAAACAAAAACAAAAACACACAAAAAAAGAGAAAAGAATGGGGTTGGGAGGGTTGTCTTTGGGAATAGTAAAGAGGAGAATTCACCCGTGTAGGACATGGGCGCCATCATCTTATATATATCTGTAAACAGCCATAATTCTTTAAAGTTAGGCACATTAATATACATACAGCTGCGTAGCGTTGAATGCTATTGGTTTGTTTTATCTTATTTTAGGATATTTTTCATTACATTTCATGTTTTCATTTCTTTGTTAAAAATAATTTTATGACATTTTTAACCTTTAAGGATGTCAGCCTCAGGATCGAATCCGTGAACAGCTGCTAGAAGGCTTGTGTGCTGGCGATGGGCCATGCACATGTTTATCCCGCCAGGTGTGCGTTTGGAATAACGACCACGTTCTTTTAACCGTGTCCCTCCTACCCGAAATGATGGGAAGTCACCGGAACGTTAAACGTCCTCCAAATAAACATTACAGAAAGTTCACGACGCCTGAGAAAACCCCAAACCAACATAAATAAATAAAATCAGAATCAAAATCCGATGTCATCGAAAATGGAAAAAGATTCATTTATGAGCTTGAATGTAAATGAGAACGAAGAGCATGAACAGGAAATTGAAGAGGGAAAAAAAAAGAACACAGAGGGACGAGTCGAGTTGAAGGAGGATTTAAGAGAATGCTTTTCACAAAACGGATCATTTAGACATTTTATTGTGTCACTGAATTATGGCCCCTTATTGTGTCACTGAATTATGGCCCCTTACGCTATCCCACAGCCACACACGTCCCCACTTATTCCTCTTATCAGGAAGGGGGCATATTATTCCAATCTGTCATTCTCTTAGACGACAATCAATCTCTCTCTCTCTCTCTCTCTCTCTCTCTCTCTCTCTCTCTCTCTCACACACACACACACACACACGCACACACATTGTATTGTGATTTGATATTCCCATCTACTGAATCTAGTATTTGTTGTTAATTTTAATTGCTTATGCCAATTCCATTTTAATTTGATATATAATTATATTGTAACTGTTCTGATTCTTTTGCACTCATCCATACTTCCTGTCTCCCAACTACTTTTATTTTTTACATTTAATTTTTCTGCTAAATCTCCTCTCCCATACCCTGCCCACATTCCTCCATTGTGTTACCTCCCTATATAAGAAATGTCACTTACAACATGGCCTTCCAAAGATGGTTTTCGAATTGGCCATCTTAATATATGTCATGCAATCAACAAAACACATGAAATAGCATCAATTTTAAACAACCATAATACACCATTTCATATATTTGGCTTTTCTGAATCTTGGTTATGCACTCAGACTGTTGATTCTGAAATGGCGATACCAGGTTATTCTTTAATAATACGTCATAGAACAAGAAATCAAGAAACTGGTTTATTAATATACATTAGTGAAACGCTTAATTTCAAGCGTCTACATTACCTTGAGTAGCATCAAGTTGAGTCTATTTGGCTTGAAATAAATATAAAACATTCAGCCCCAATCATCGTCGGATTCTTATACAGGCATCCTGATGTACATGTGGACTGGATTAATAACTTTACTTCAATGATCGATGAACTGTTATTAGAATCTAAAGATTTCTTCATTTTAGGGGATTTTAATATTGACCTGTTTAAACCTAATAAACACTGGACTGATACTATTAAACTGTGCAACTTTGAACAACTAGTGTCAGGACCAACCAGAGTAGCTGCGACTTCTAGCACACTCATTGATCACATATATACAAATAACAAGACGCCTGTTGTAGAAGTTTGTGTACCAGTCTTTGCTTGCAGTGATCATTATCCTGTTTGTTTGACCTGGAAAAAGAAAGGAGCTAAAATACCCAAACCAGGACATAAAACTATAACATACAGATCTTTTTCCAAATTTATTACAGATGATTTTCTCTTTGACCTCAGCAACAGCGCTCTCTCAAATGTTTATAATTTTACTAACCCTGATGTTGCTTTATCGTACTGGTATGACACATTTATGAATATATACAATAAGCATGCTCCTATATATACCAAAAGAGTTAAGTACTATTCCAAACCTCCGTGGCTAGACACAGAACTGCAAAAAGCCATTAAATTAAGAGATTATTTAAAGAAAAGTGGTAAAGAAGATGAATACAAAAAACAGATAAATGCAGTAACTTCACTCAAAAGAAAAAAAAAAGAAAGCATTTATTACAAATTTAATCTCGTCCAAAAACAGTTCTAAAACGATTTGGAAAGCAATTAATCACTTAACAAACAAATCCAGTATATCACCAGTGATTAAAGATATTTCTCCTAATATTCTGAATTTACATTTTGTTAAAACGTCTGATAGGATTATTACTATTGACAAATCAAAAGAAAACAATCTAGAGAAATTAGCAAACTTTTGTCATTCTAAGAACAATAAAAGCAAACTAGACATTCCTTATTTGTCTACAGAATTTGTACACAAAGCACTAACAAACCTTAAGCAAACAAATTCAAGAGGAATTGATGAATTGGATAGTAAAATACTAAAATTGTCTGCGTCATTTATTACTGACACTTCAACATCTTCCTAGAGCGCATCATGTCAGATGCTCTTGCAGATCACGAAGGCACAGTCAGCATAGGGGGCAGAGCAATCTCCAATCTTCGTTTTGCGGATGATATTGATGGATTGGCTGGAGAGGAACAAGAACTTGAACAGCTTGTACAGAGGCTCGACACCACCTCCAGAGCTTATGGAATGGAAATAAGTGCAGAGAAGACCAAAATGATGACCAACAACACCAATGGCATCAACACGGACATCAAAGTACAAGGCCAATCCCTCAACACAGTGCACAGCTTCAAATATTTAGGAGCCATTGTGTCAGACAATGGGTCTCGACAGGAAGTCCTCTCCAGGATCGCACAAACAACTGCTGCCCTGACAAGGTTGAAGCCCATTTGGAAAGACAGAACCATCAGTCTACATTCCAAAGTAAGACTGCTGCGCTCTCTGGTCATCTCCATCTTCCTATATGCTTGCGAAGCATGGACCCTCACAGCAGATCTCCAACGAAGAATACAAAGCATGGAGATGAGGTGCTACAGAAGACTTCTGTGCATTTCCTATACCCAACACATCACCAACGACGAAGTCCGACAGACCATCACACAAGCCATTGGACAACACGATGACCTGCTCACAGTGGTGAAGAAACGGAAACTCCGATGGTATGGCCACGTCACCAGATCATCAGGCCTTGCAAAGACCATTCTGCAAGGCACAGTGCAAGGAGGTAGAAGAAGGGGGAGACCGAAAAAGAGGTGGGAGGACAACATTCGAGAATGGACTGGTTTGACACTGAGCGAAGCCATGAGGGCTGCTGAGGACAGAGAAAGATGGAGTATGCTGGTTAAACGATCATCTGTGGTGCCCCTACGACCTTCGGGTTATGGGACAGGATAGGATAGGATAGGACTTTAACGTATATATACATACAACCTATGCATAGACAAAACACATTTTCCTATAATGTTCAAAAAAGCTAAGGTTATACGCCTTTTCAGGAATGGTGATAGCACTGACCCATCGAATTATAGGCCTATTTCGATTCTTTCTACTCTCTCTAAACCTCTTGAAAAGCACATAAATAATAATATTCTTGATCATTTCACTGAAAACAGCATCTTACATGAACATCAGTCTGGTTTCAGAGCTAAACACTCTTGTCACACAGCTCTTGCATCAATGATAGAACAATGGCTAAATAATATTAATAAGGGACAATTTTCTGGAACATTATTTGTTGACTTCGCAAAAGCTTTTGATGTAATAGACCATGACCTTCTTCTACGTAAACTAAACCTATATGGCATTCATTCCAAATCTCTTGAGTTTCTTAAATATTTTATTTCGGACAGAGAACAGTGTGTTTATGTAAATAACCAAAAGTCACAATTTGAAATTGTTACAGCTGGAGTACCGCAAGGATCTGTTTTAGGACCGTTGTTATTTTCTATCTACATAAATGATCTCCCCCTTTATATTTCTACTTCTTGTGAACTCTTTGCTGATGACACTACATTACATTCTCAAAATAGAGACTTGAATAAGCTCTCCTCCTCATTACAAAAAGGGGCTAGTGAACTACAGGAATGGACTGAATACAACCACATGACCCTCAATCCAGACAAAACAAAATCCATGATGCTAATTACAACAAGACAGAAAAGACAAAATGTATCAATAAAACTTCTTCCATTAAAAATTGGCAATACAATAATTGCTGAACTACAGTGTCATAAACTTCTTGGAGTAACTATAGACAATAATTTGTCCTGGGTAAAACATATTTCAAATATTAGTAAAACTATTTCTAAAAGGACTTACCAATTGTCAAGGATAAAGCATTTATTAAATTTACATTTTCGTAAACTATTTTACTCCGGTCATATTCAATCATTTATTGATTATTCTTCTACTATTTGGGATTCTGCAATTTCTGCAGTAAGGATAATTCTAATGTGAAATTAGCTCAATTTGAAAATTATTCGTTATTAGAACAACACTTTAATAATATAATACCTAAAGTAAATATTGTTAGCTGTTCCAGAACTATTGCTAGATTAGTATATAAGCTACGCTTGAATTCATGGTGTACAAAATATTTGAAAAATGTTACTTGTATATGTGCTGGAACTATTTCCTTACAACATATATTATTTGATTGTACTGTTTTAACAGCACTGTACAAAGAAAATGGAATTATTTTATGTGCACAAGATGATATTAGAGTCATCTTATATAGTTCGATGTTACAGGACATCGCACGTATCATTATCGGAACATATTTATTTAAGTTACTATAATTAACAATTTCTATTTGTTTGTTTGTTATGGTTGTCTAAAATCACATTGCTGTGAAAAGACGTTAAATAAAATATTGAATTGAATTGAATTGAATTGGGATTCTGCTAGTGGCAATGCAATGAAACCTTTAATTAGAATTCACAAACGTGCAATTAAACAAATTTTACTGAAACAAAAAATCTCTCCAGATGACTATAAACGGATCAATATTCTACCTCTTACCGACAGACTAAAATTTAATAAAGGCGTTTTCATGCACAAGGTCCTTTCTGGCAATGCACCTTCATATATTTCTTCTCTTTTTTCAAAAAACACTGCCAGATCGTCCACAAAATTAAATGTTCCAATTCTAAGAATTGATCTCTACAAAACTAGTCTAGCTTATTCCAGTTCCATTTTGTGGAATATCTTTCCTGAAGATCTCCGCACCCCAGCATCTAAATTTACATCATTTAGAACACGTCTCCTAAAACACATTAAAAATTAAATACACATTAATTGTTAATGTTGTTGATTGAGATTAACAACATTAATTTGATTTCAATTGTTTGAAAAGGATTTTATCTAATGATGACTTTGTTTATTTGTTATTGTTCCATGATGTGAATGTTATAACCTTGAGTTGTATTTAATAGTTATTGTTAAAGCCCCAAGGGCAAGATGTAAAAAAGCGCATCCAGCGCTTATTCTTTTACCCTTGCAAAATAAAATTGTTATCTTATCTTATCTTATCTCTCTCTCTACCTTTTAATGTTTTTGCTCATGGTATTAAATAATCATTTCTGATATTCCTGTTTTACCAAGTGTACCGAAAATCCCACAATGGGAACATTTAAGTGCTAATTTTGATATTGATTATACCTCGGTTAAGAAAGGTGAAAATGTAAATGTCTTAACAGCTGAGGTTCGAGAACATTTGGAAAGAACGTATGGTAATCATTTAAAAATTTATACAGACCGATCTGTGTCTGAAACTTTACTTGCTGGTGCCGGTTTTACCATTCCTGATCTAAAAATAAAAAAATCGTATTATGTTGGTAAGAATGTATCAATTTTTACAGCAGAATTGTGTGCCATTTTAATGGCTTTGGACACTATTAGCAACACCTCTATTGCCTTTAAGTTTTATAACATCGTTTTATGTGTTGATTCTAAAGCTGTTCTCAATGCCCTTCAAAATTGGTATTGTAAAACTAGATCAGACATTATTTTCGATATTAGATTATTAATTCATGCTATTATGTCAAATGGTGTAGGAATTTCTTTTTGTTGGGTTCCTTCACATTGTGGCATTTATTTTAATGAAGTTGTGGATACTTTAGCAAAGGAAGGGTCATTCTCTGTAAGTGACAACAACATTGTTAGACCATCTGCATCAGAACTCATTTCGTTGGTAGAAAGATCAATGTACTCCACCTTATCACAAAGTACTGGAATAGATCATTACTCATGTTCTAGAAACTTGTGTAGAATAATCAATAAGCTAAGAGTCAACTCATGGAATACTAAATTTTTAGCTGATGCTATGTGTCCATGTTCTCAACCAATTTCCGTTGAACATCTGTTAAAAACTTGCCCCATATTAACTTCACAATATTTAAACAAAAATATTAAAACAAGTGAACATTCCACTGTTGAACTGCTGCAGTATCCAACAATTATTACTATAGCACAAATTATTAGCCAGTCTCAAGTGAGCAAATTTTTGTGATTATTTTGTCTGATCCTTGGATGTGCTTTTTGCATTTTGCGTGTGATTGTGTGCATGCTTGCGTGTATGGTCTAATATCACAAACTGTGAATAGACGTTAAATAAAATTATTGAATTGAATTGAATTGTAATAAATAATCAAACGGAAGCATTCAGTCAGCACTTTCTGCGAAAGAGAACGACAGCCCTCAGTGAGGAAACTGCGAGCACACTTACTTTCAGCATTTAAAAGATCCGCTATCAGCGTCACATTAGATCCTTAAGTTTAAATTCACATTGAATGTCGCCCCACCGAAAAAAACCCAACAAGATTAATCCCTCCAAAATGTTAAAAATACCAGATGTATTTTTGTAATGATGATTTTTGTGTTAATGTGCTTGTTAATAGCATCAATACTGATTCTAAACTGGGTACATCAGCGAATATGTGTATGGTAGATTTTTTTTATTTAACAAAGCAAAGACGCCTAAAATTCAAAGCTTAGCGGTCAAATCCAACAAAGATTGCCCATTATATTATAATTATTAATGTCACAACCATGTAATTTTCTAAGTAAACTCATTGCCACACAAACACAAAACACACACTCAAACTCTCACACACATGCTTGATAGCCTGGCACTTTAAATAAAATATTTGTATTAATCCGACATAGCATGTATTTTGATAGTACATTCACACGTAAGTGAGAACATGTTTGAATAAGTTTAAGAATTTTGTCAACTTTAAGTAAGAGTTTGAGCTGGTCAAATTGTTACATTGTTTTTGTTTGTTGTTGTTTTTGCTGTTGCTGCTGCTATTGTTGTTGTTGCTATTGGTCTAAGATCACTATGTGTATAGACCTTACATAGAATAAAATCAAGTGTGCTGTTTGTTGGAAAAAGCAGACTTCAGAAGGCCACATCTCCCGGACAAAGTAGTCAACGGAACAAATGGCGGGGGTATAATGAAGATAGGAGTAAAGGGGGGTGGAGAGACGAAAGGGTGGAGGTGGTAGTGGTGATGGAAAGGGAAATAACAAGATACAATCATATAAAATGAGACAGAAATCGGTTGTCATTATAGTAATACGGGAAATCTGGGACTTCAGAAGCAGTATTGATTTACCCCGCCTCTTCCTCCTGCTTCTCATCCTCGTCCTCCTCATCAGCATTATCATCATCATCATCATCATCATCATCATCATCATCATCATCATCATCGTCATCATCATCATCATCATCATCATCATCATCATCATCATCATCATCATCATCATCATCATCATCATCATCATCGTTATTTTCTTCTTCTTCTTCTTCTTCTTCTTCTTCTTCTTCTTCTTCTTCTTCTTCTTCTTCTTCTTCTTCTTCTTTTCCTTCTTCTAATTATCATCATCATAATCATCATCGTTATCTTCTTCTTCTTCTTCTTCTTCTTCTTCTTCTTCTTCTTCTTCTTCTTCTTCTTCTTCTTGTTCTTGTTCTTGTTCTTCTTCTTCTTCTTCTTCTTCTTCTTCTTCTTCTTCTTCTTCTTCTTCTTCTTCTTCTTCTTCTTCTCATCCTCCTCCTAATGATCATCATAATCATCTTCGTTATCTTCTTCTGCTGGTTGACTGGTTGGTTGTTTTATTTACGTCTTTTTCCACCAAGATGATAAAGACTATAAACACACATTCAAGCTCACGCATTTAAACAGGCACACAAGTACACAAATGTACTCACACATGCACACACACATGTACACACACACCTACACACATGTACACACATATACGCACATACACTATCTCAATTTCTTTTACATACACCCAAAAATAATTTATAACCGCATTAAAACATGAGTAACAATGTCAGTTAAATAAAAAGAGCAAGTGGAGATTTAATTAAAGCTTTTGCCAATCCATTCAGTTAATATTACATTTTAAAGCATCTAAATCAGATAGAGAATCAACACATAGGTACCAAACAAATTTACATATACACTAGAAATTAGAATAATAAAATAATTAGTAATTAGAAATTAGAAATAAAAAAACACCATTATTTCGTTTAGCTAACGCCTTAGCGAGATCAAAGATAACGTATGGAAAGGAAGCATATTTTTCATCTCCAAACTGTTACCTAAAATAGTTACAACGTGTAGACAGCAAGGCAGGAAAATTAGCTTTAGGAGTGCCTATTCCTATCCTATTCTATCCTATCCCATAACTCGGAGGTCGTAGGGGCACCACAGATGATTGTTTAACCAGCGTACTCCATCTTACCCTGTCCTCAGCAACCCTGATTGTTTCGCTCAGTGTCAAACCAGTCCATTCTCGAATGTTGTCCTCCCACCTCTTTTTCGGTCTCCCTCTTCTTCTACCTCCCTGCACTGTGCCTTGCAGGATGGTCTTTGCAAGACCTGATGATCTGGTGCCGTGGCCATACCATCGGAGTTTCAGTTTTTTCACCACTGTAAGCAGGTCATCGCGCTGTCCAATGGCTTGTGTGATGGTCTGTCGGACTTCGTCGTTGGTGATGTGCTGTGTATAGGAAATGCCCAGAAGTCTTCTATTCATACGAAAAATACAGAAACATATAAATTGCTGGGATTATGACTTTAGATGAATGAAGGGGAGTGTCTTATGCGAACTATATAATCAGAACTACAGCAGTAAACAATAATGCATATGAAGAGCTTTTTATTAGATCGGGTGCAGATTTTCCAAAGCAAGGCCAAAAGGTGCACTCTTTTCAAACAATAGTAACATATACTAAAGATCTTATTCAGTTGGATATAACACCTATTGATAATTTACATAAATATATAATATCAGCAATATCTACATGGGAACTTGCAACAGAACATTGCGATATACATTACTATAAGGAACAAAGAGTCAAAATCCAAATCTTATTGCAATAGAAGTTCGTAACCATATGTGGAAAATTAAAATTATATACTGAGGGGAAATCGAAGCAACAGGAGCTGCTTTTGTTGTGCCAGATTTTAAATTATCAGAATCGTTTTATATATTATGGAATTATTATTCGATTTTACTGCAGAATTACTTGTTATATTAATGACTCTAAACAACATCTCTTCTTCTTCTTGTTCTTGTTCTTCTTGCTCTTGTTGTTGTTGTTGTTGTTGTTGTTGTTGTTGTTGTTGTTGTTGTTGTTGTTGTTGTTGTTCTTCTTCTTCTCCTTCTTTTCTCACATTTCTCTTGTTTTTGTTCTTCTTCTTTCCTCCACTTCTTCTTCTTCTTCTTCTGTCTTGCTTATCCTGTTTCGTCTTTGTTCATCGTTTACCAACACTAAGTGACGACGACTTCTGTCCTTTGTGTGCACCGGCTGTACTCACTAATCCCGTAAACAGACCTTCCACCCCCCACCCCCACCCCCCAAAAAACCCACTTGCCATGAAGCCCTTCTAACACTGTTAAAGAATGAGGCCAGTGCTTCAGAAGTATGTGTAGTAGACTTTGCTATAGACTTCTTGTAATCTTTCTTTAGGATTTTGTATAACGCAGGTCTATCTGAACAAAAGGAACATTCCTTCCAATCTGGCAACTGATGATTGTCTCTTGGGTAAAAATGTTTCAGTACATTAAATAGAGAGTCTATCTGAGAATAGTTCAGCAGCGGTCAAAACGTATGTTAGCAGTAGTTTGCTACTTAGAAATCTTTCGTTAGGATTTGTATCCGAACGACGACGTGTCTGAGAAAGGGGAGGGCGGGGGAGAGGGGGAGGGGATAAGCCTTTTTTTTCTAGCAATGAGGAATATTGTGTTGTCCCTTTGATAACATAGACTACACTCCAGCATGCCTAGTTTGACTATAGTTCCTATTCCTTCGGCGGAGAGTATAATCGAGGTCTAGTCTGTGTACGCCCCCCCCCCCCCCCCTGGACTTAAAGATCCTGAAACTCACGTCCCAGACGGCTGATAGGGTACTGCTATCTTACTGGGGGCTAGGGATGGTCAAGATTCAAGATTTAAGAATATTTTATGATCTCAAACAGAGAAATTAAGACATGATTTGTTAACAGTACTACAACAAATTGCAATAAATGTGTAAGCAAAGACAATTGCAGACATTCACTCAGTAAAGGTTGAAAAATGCAAAGACTATAGCGAAGTAACAGGCAACAATAAAGTAATAAAATGCTCAAAGTCCCCAATTAAAAACAGTTGGAGGAAAGACCAAATGAAGACAATTTAACTCACACACAATACAAAAACACAAACAAACGCGCACACCATAGCACACTTCTATTCATTCTGAATGAGACATATTAACGTTTGCTTAATAGTTAGATGCATTTGGGGACAAAGCTAGATCGGGTTCGTACAGTGAAACACTTGGGTACACAGAAACCCCGTCCAGATGTGAGGACGTCATACTGTTTGGCCAGAGCGTGTGTAATGTCTCTCGCAATCATCGTAGCCTTGTGCACAACACGACATTCATACAACTCATTCAGACTCTTCTGCTGCTCACCTCCTACCTTTCCGCACACTTTCACCTCCCTGTCAAACACATTCCTGTTTTTTACATTCAAGCCACCATCATAGGATAAGAGATCAAATGTAAGAACAGATTCAATAAAATACCTGTAAAAAGAGCAGAGCACGGACTTGTTCACATTTCTTTTGGGAGACAGTAAATTCTTGATTGACATTTGTTGTGAATGGACGCGATATTGGTATCAAAATTAAATTTGTTTTCGATAACGGTCCCGAGATATTTGTAATCATTCGAACGTGCCACTTTCGTGCCATCAATAAACAGATCTGGGATAGCATGAGGGGGTTCTACGGAAGCCAATCAATATTTCTTTTGCTTTCTTAACATTCAGAGCAAGGTACGTGTAGTTCTCTTTGCACCAGGTGGAAAATCGTTGAACCTCCTGAAAGTAGTGCGAGTCAGTTGGAGTGATCTTTGGTTAGGTCCCAGATGATATCATTAACTCCAGTCTATTATAAATTAACTGAGGCGGCCAGACTTAAATTACAAAGGAACTCATGACATGGCCACAGAAAATGTGTTTCATGCTCGAATTTCATAAGTTATTCAACGGGAATAATTGCAGCGAACGTACAAACCTATATATGAGTTCCATTCTAGATACATGTTTAGTTATTGAAAACCGATTTTGTTTTCGAATGGTGTTGAACTGTGTGTGTGTGTGTGTGTGTGTGTGTATGTGTATGTGTGTATGTGTATATATGTGTGTGT
>CM072524.1:7517608-7525108 GCA_036898135.1 Oncomelania hupensis | reverse complement strand
TTCGAAAGAACGGGTTCCAATTCTCGGTGACGTCAAATATCACAAAACAATTATAATAATAAGGTAAGAATAAAAACTAAAATACTAGTTAGACGCCTTCTCTCTCTCTCTCTCTCTCTCTCTCTCTCTCTCTCTCTCTCTCTCTCTCTCTCTCTCTCTCTCTCTCTCTCTCTCTGTATTTGTTTACAAGTCTGTCTGTCATTCTATCTTTTCTTCTTCCAAGTGCATAGTTATATTCAGGCGAATAAAAATTCGAAATACATTTTTAATTTAATATTGCCAATATATTACTCTGTTATATACTTGTTAGCTTATAATTATGTTTTCTTTTAAATTGTACTTTTAAAATCAAATTTATATCGTCTGTAAATAACATAGACTTTCCAATTTAATAGTATCCTCTCAAATTCTAGTTTTGAAAAATTGATACCATTTTATCTGTCAATAATATTTAATTTGTCTTTTTTGCATATCTCTTATTGGTTTTGTATATATTAAAACAATTTCTGGACTCTGATATTCTGTATATAAAATATAATTATATATTCCTCACAGCAGATCTACAACGAAGAATACAAAGCATGCAGAGGTGGTGATACAGAAGACTTCTGGGTATTTCCTTTACCCAGCACATCACCAACAACGAAGTCCGACAGATCATCACACAAGCAATTAGACAACATGATGACAGTCATGCTCACAGTGGTGAAGAAACGGGAACTCCGATGATATGGCCACGTCACCAGAGCATCAGGCCTTGCAAAAACCATCCTGAAAGGCACAGTACAAGGAGGTAGAAGAAAAGGGAGACAGAAAAAAGAGGTGGGAAGACAACATTCGAGAATGGACTAGTTTGACACTGAGCGAAGCCTTGAGGTATTGCTGAGAACAGAGAAAGATGGAGTACGCTGGTTAAACGATCATCTGTGGTGCCCCAACGACCTTTGAGTTACGTGACATGATAGAATAGGATAGGGTAATTATATTTTATACAGAATGGGTGAATGCAGTGTAGGTGGAATATCGTGTAATTTGTGTTTGAATGTTGTTATTTAATGTTCATTTGGATTAATACATATAATGTTTGAATGTATTCATCACTAAAATGTTTAATTTATTTTTTTTAAGATTTGGTTTATTTATTTATTCGTTTAGGATCTGGGATGATTGAGAAGAAGAAGGAATTGGAGGAGGATAAAATCAAAAGAACGTGAAGAAAAGCAACAAAGAAAGAAAGAAATGAAAGAAAGAAAAGAAAAGGAAGAAAGAACAGAAGGATGCAATGAAGGAAGAAAGGAAGAAAAAAAAGAGTACTAAAGAAACAATGAAGGCAATAGAAAAAGAATGAAAAGAAAAAAAAACAATGAAAGAACAAAACGAATGAAATAAGCAACGTTCACCAGTATTGGTAAAAGTTTTTCTGCCTAAGGGAAATAATTGGTCCTGATTTGGGTAGGAGGAGTCCGCTGGACCTAAGCAATAAACATGTAATGTAAGGAAACTAATATAGAAACAAGCAACCAGATATAAGTATTACAGAAGATTACAGCAGCAGAAGAAGAAATAAAGTAGTAGCAGACAACATGGCTCCTAAATATTTGAAGCTATGCACTGAGTTGAAATATTGTTCAAATATATAGGAGCCATTGTAACAGACAATGGGTCCCGACAGGAAGTCCTCTCCAGGATCGCACAAACAACTGCTGCTTTGACAAGGTTGAAGCCCATTTGGAAAGACAGGACCATCAGTCTACATTCCAAAGTAAGACTGCGGCGCTCCCTTGTCATCTCCATCTTCATATTTGCTTGCGAAGCATGGACCCTCACAACAGATCTACAACGAAGAATACAAAGCATGGAGATGAGGTGCTACAGAAGACTTCTGGGTATTTCCTATACCCAACACATTACCAACGACGAAGTCCGACAGACCATCACACAAGCCATTGGACAACACGATGACCTGCTCACAGTGGTGAAAAAACGGAAACTTCGATGGTATGGCCACGTCACCAGATCATCAGGCCTTGCAAAGACCATTCTGCAAGGCACAGTGCAAGGAGGTAGAAGAAGAGGGAGACCGAAAAAGAGGTGGGAGGACAACATTCGAGAATGAACTGGTTTGACACTGAGCGAAGCCATCAGGGCTGCTGAGGACAGAGAAAGATGGTTATGCTGGTTAAACGATCATCTGTGGTGCCCCTACGACCTCCGAGTTAAGGGACAGGATAGGATAGGATAGGATAGGATAGGCAGACAACATTAAATAAGCACACACATGAATGAATTATATTTCCTAAAAGGCACAGTTAATTAATTTACGGCACAATTGCAATAAGTAGTTATATATATGTATATGTATTCAAATTTAACAACTGTTTTCATTTGCCAGACATTTCTCAGGATTATACATTTTTATTATACTTTCACTCGAGACTTAAATTACTAAACCTCTAGAAAAGACTGGTTAAACGTTCACATTCATTAAATCATTATAACTTCACTTGAATTTTTATGCATACACATCAAACTATATATTTAGCATCTCATACTCAGCTAGATTTACATTGAAGATTAGTCGAACTTTAACAAAAGTTTAATTTACCAACTCTTCTACTAAACTCTCAGGTTCAACTTTACAAAATCTTAAAGTACAAAAACTTTAATAGATCTTGTTTACAATACTATCCTATCCTATCCTATCCCGTAACTCGGAGTTCGTAGAGGCACCACAGATTTTCGTTTAACCAGCGTACTCCATCTTTCCCTGTCCTCAGCAACCCTGATTGTTTTGCTCAGTGTCAAACCAGTCCATTCTCGAATGTTGTCCTCCCACCTCTTTTTCGGTCTCCCTCTCCTTCTACCTCCTTGCACTGTGCCTTGCAGGATGGTCTTTGCAAGAGGTCATCGTGTTGTCCAATATCATCGTGTTTACAAAACAACTTTATTAAAACATCAAGAATGACGGCTTCCCTACTATTTATTATAAGCATGCACATCACAACTTTGCATGTAACACCACGCAATTTACGATCAAAACTAACTTTTATCAACCATAAGTCACCAAAGTAAGTTTTAGGCGACTTCAATAAAACATCAATTTAAGCGAATAGACAAACGAAAGCAGAAAGAACGCCCACCCCTATTTGTTCTGCGCCGACTAGGGGATACAGATTATTTATTTGATTTCACTTGACGGCTGCCAGTTAGCCTGTAAGTGTGTGAGGGAGATTGGACAGAAATAATAGAGATAATAGCGAGAAGGAAGCTAAAAGGGGATTGGTGTAAATAAGTATGTGTGGATCCCCAGGGTACCCAGTCAGATATTGGATTTACAGAGTACATCATTTTGTGTCAAAGTGGCCACACGCCAAGACGAATGCGTGAACAAGCCGAGAAGATGTTGGTGTTCACCTGTGAAGAGAGATGTTCGTTACCACAAAATAAAGTGCTAACGATTCTAATGCGGTCCAGCTGTTCAATTGTTTGAAAAGGAGGAAATGTTCGGATGTTTTTGCAGTATGCACACAATGACAGACTGGATCGTTTAACAAGTGACGGCGCTACATGTCGTAATTGAGAATACTTACAAGGGTACCCAGCCTAAGCCGAAGCAGGTGGAACCTGCTGCTGTCGTGTTCCATAATAATAGTGCCCAGGCTGCCCAGGATTGTGCTCAGTTGTCCGGGCGTCAGACCATGCAGCCCAAAGGCTGCGGGTGGGCGTCTCGGGCGGTTTGAGTTAGACCCTGTATCGGCCAGCGCTTTGAGCGGCTCTTGAGTTGGTAAAGCGCTATATAAAAAGTGAATACATTTTTTTAAAAGACACACAGGCACGTACTTCAGAAATGTCTGGTTATATAGCAGGTGCTTATAAAAGAATCCTACGGTGTGTCCACTTCGACAATAAATGCTAGGCTATTGTCACGATCTACAATACAAATGTCAGGTTTGTTGCTGGCTAGACCGTCACTAGGGGAGTCCCGAAAATGTACACGTTTGGCACAGAACATGCTACAATAATCGTTGACTATAGCTTTCTCAAACTCCTTCAACATCAAATCAACCACACTATCGTGCCTTTTAATATAGAGTCCCTTTAGTTCTCTACGTCCGTTCAGTGCGTGCTTGAATCTGTATGGACATTACAGAAGGAGCACTTGTCTGTCACACATACACACACACACGAACATACACAAGCACACACACACACACACGCGCTCACACCCACACACCCACAAACATCCATTCACATACACTTACCCTTTACAACTACCTTCACTCCAAAAGCAATTCGGACTGTAATTTGAGTGTTGCTGTCAACAGCCATCAAAGAGATTAACCCGATCAAAGCCGTTTGGAGGAAACATTGACGGGAAAAACAATGACGTTAACAAAAAAAGAACACCAGCAATTAATCCTTTGAATGCCAATGGGTCAGTGGGCATTTTTAGATTTTAGAGATTGTGTGTGTGAGTGTGTGTGTGTGTGTGTGAGAGAGAGAGAGAGAGAGAGAGAGAGAGTTTGTGTGTTTGCGTGTGATCGTGTGTGAATTTGCATGCGCGCGCGCGTTTGGTGTGTGCTTGTGTGGGTGTGTGTGTGTGTCTGTAGGTGTGTGTGTGTGTGTGTGGGTGTGTGTGTGGGAACGTACAAAAACGCACAAATGGGTACCAGACCTTGTCTTTTCTAGTAACAAATGGGTTTATTTGCTTGGAACCCACTTTTTTCCAGGAACCCACTTTTTTCTAAGTGCGAGGGAGTGCTCTTTTAGTGCAAGGGAGTGCAGTTGTAGTGCATAAGAGTGTTTTAAGTACAGAGGAGTGCACTATCCGGGACGGAGAAAATACAGTCCATTTTCGGAGAAATTTTGAAGAAAAATCGACCTATTTCGTCGCTCCTAGGAGACGAAATAGGTCAACTTTTGAGACGGAAAGAGCCAATTTTGCATTAGATTCTTACATTTCTAGAAGAAATTTGCGTTCTTTCCGTCAAAAAATCACTTTCCGATTCCTGCATTCTTAAATAAACCCATTTATGATGAATTGCAAGTACGTGGGTGTGTGTGTGTGTGTGTGTGTGTGTGTGTGTGTGTGTGTGTGTGTATGTGGAGGGAAAGATTATAATGATAAAAACCACATCACAAACAGCTGAAAGTTTACTTCGGTATAAAGGCTGCTTTCACATTAATTTGCTTATCGTCTAAATCCAATCTTCGCATTACATTATTGTCGACCCTCTGACAGTGACATAAAGACAAATAGAACACCGTCAAAAGAGTAAATTAAAGGAAGACGACTCCTATGAGCCAAGTTTTCATTGCCGCTGGAGGACTTCGAGCCTCGCACACTTCGCAAAAGATTTGCGCAAATTTAGATATCTACAGGGTGGCCCTAAGTTTCTACCCATCCATAATATGTCTTATCTTTGTGCTGTCCCGCATTCTCGCTGCATAATATTATGCGACGCAAAGGTTCTGTGAGACATTTTCTCAATACAGAGAAAGAGAGAGAAAGAGACTATAATCTGTTTTATATAATGCCTTCATAATTGAATATAAAATAATAACATGGATGGGTAGCGTCATACTGTACATTGAACGGCCGTGACGCTTGTACAGTAGCTACGATCCTACTGACATTATCATCGGTCGTCTGATCTGAGTGTATCTTTGTAGACCATCTTCATCCATCTTTCCCCCTCTCCTCACCCCTAAGGTGTTGTATACATGTAGATGATGATGATGATGATGATGATGATAAAATATAATATGACGTCTAATTAAGGGTGTGTTAAAAGTCACTCCCTACGATGAAGATAGTGGGGGTGATGATGTTGAAAGAAGAAATAGATATAAAACTTGTACTGCAAAAGAAGAAGAAGAAGAAGAAGAAGAAGAAGAAGAAGAAGAAGAAGAACAACAACAACAACAACAACAACACCAACAAAGCAACGTCAAAAAGAGGAATTAATAAATGAATTATTGGCGTTGATGATGATGATGATGATAATGATGATGATGATGATGATGGTGGTGGTGATGATGATGATGATGATAATGATGACAACAACAACAACGATGCTACTGCTGCTGATATGCCGACGAACACACAAACGACGACCACGTCAACAACAATTAATGTTAACGACGTCTATTTTGCACTCTATCTTTATTTTTGTTCTTGTTCTTTATTAAATCCGGGATCTATAGTAGCCCACGGCTGCTGCTAAAACTGCACACAGAATGAAACCTCCAAGCTTTGCGTAAACATTAGCCACCGACCTGCCTGTCCGCTGAGTGACAAACTGTAAGCAGTTTGGTTTTCGCTCGCTGCAGTTACCGTTGCCGTTGCTCCTGCTGTTCCCACTCTCAATCTCTCGCTGCATGGAAGAGTGATGGCTGCACTGGACTTGGTCCCCAGACTTCCTCGGAAACACTTCCCTTCCCCTCTTCTTCCCCCCCCCCCTCTATTCCACCAACGCCATCATCATCGTCGCCATCGCCTACAACCACCACCGCTACCATCACCACCTCCGTCTCTGTCAATGTAATCACCGTTGCTCGATTCCTGACCTTCCGTTGAACAAAAAACCAAAACAAACAAATTTGAAACGTTATTTAAAGAAGGAAGAAGACGACGGAGGAGTAGGAGGAAGAGGAGCAGGAGGATGAGGAGGAGTGCTAGGAGGATGAACGAAAGAAGGATGCACAGTTTTGAGCCATTAGTTAAGAATAAGTAAAATAGTGTTGAGGAGAAGAAAAAAAAACAGATGAAAAAAACACGGAGGAGGAGAGTTGGTCTGGAAATACAAGAAGGACGACAAGTGAAATGACTTATAATACCACATTGACTTTTAAAATGTATTTTATCAATCGACTTTCAGAAAACTCGCCCAATGGCCTCTACCATCGAGAAATAGCTTTTCCTATTTTGTCACAGAAAGCCTTCGACGTCCAATGGCAACCTTTTTGAACTGAAAAAGACAACATTATTTTGACCCACAGACAAACACGCGCACAACACAGGCACACCCACAACACAGACACACCCAAAACACAGACACAAACACCCACCAACCCAGTCATACAAGCACGCACGACCCCCCTCCCCCTCCTCAAACACACACACACACTGTCAGACTGCGAGCTGTTTGCAAAGTGACTTTAGTTTAGGAAGAGCCTACAGGTTCGCACCTCTTACGAGGAATGAAGATTTCTCTGACACAAAGAAATCCCTTTTAATTCTTCTTCTTCTTGCGTAGATTATCATCCCTGGACACATGGCGTATAGGTGTAACGACTCCTTACATACGGTACTTCCGTTCCATGCCCTGTGTCCAAATGGATAGACTAAGGCGACAGGTTGAAAACCGAAAGACACATTACATTTATATCGTTCAGGGTCGAGTTCTTTCTTTGTTTTTTTGTGCTGCTAGTTGCTGTCTTGACTGTGCCCTTGATGTCTTCATGGACGTTCTATCCCAAAGAAGAAAGAAGACGCGC
>CM072524.1:7497608-7512608 GCA_036898135.1 Oncomelania hupensis | reverse complement strand
TTATTTATATTATGATTTATTTAGCAAAACAATGTATTACTACTTAGATAAATAATGCTTTTTTCGGAGAAAATATATTATTTAAAAAAATCTTACACTGTTTCTAAACAAAAGAATATTTAGAAAACATGCTTGTATATTAAGATTATTTAGCTGAAAGTGATTAAAAAAAAGAAAACATCGCAAATAAATATTTTACAAAGGGAAATCGATACAGATCAGCTGACGACCACTTTCTAAATTAAAGACCTATATATTTCCCATTACACTGTGTTTTTTCGCTTTTCTTCTTCTTCTTTTTTATTTCTTCTTCTTCTTCTTCTTCTCCTCTTTATTGTGAAGCTCAGTATCGAAGATAGATTAACTTTTTCTTGTTGACAGAACGTACAAGTTCATATTGTTGGAGCTAAAAATCCCCTAGGACAAAGCTTGATTAAAACTGTCAGTCTAAATTATGGCGTAGTATAATAATTATGTGAGTCTCACATTACCCTTTTTAATTTTGTTCGGCTCACCGTCTTTTCTCTGTCTCTTTCTCTGTCTCTCTGTCTCTCTCTCTCTCTCTCTCTCTCTCTCTCTCTCTCTCTCTCTCTCTCTCTCTCTCTCTCTCTCTCTCTCTCTCCACCTTCTCATCTTCATCTTCGTCTTCGTGGCGGTTGTCTTCTTCTTCTTCTTCTTCTTCTTCTTCTTCTTCTTCTTCTTCTTCTTCTTCTTCTTCTTCTCCTCCTCCTCCTCCTCCTCCTCCTCCTCCTCCTCATCATCATCATCATCATCATCATCATCATCATCATCATCATCATCATCATCATCATCATCATCATATTCTTCTTCTTCTTCTTCTGCTCCTCCTACCTCATCCTCATCCACCTTCTTCTCTCCCTCCTCCTTCTGTTGCTCGGTCTTTCTCTAAAATACGATGTACTTCCTATCTCAAATATATAATTTGATTCCCTGAACAAACTTAAATTAAAGATCAGAGTTTGCGTGCATGAACGTACTTAAATTCATCAAAAGCCTGTATGAGAAGGCTACCAGTGCAGTCTTCCACAACAGCGCCATCGGGAACTGGTTCAGAACAACAATTGTTTTGCGTCAAGGATATCTACTCTCTCCAACTCTCTTCAACATCTTCCTAGAGCGCATCATCTGTCAGATGCCCTTGCAGATCACCAAGACGCAGTCAGCATATGGGGTAGAGAAATCTCCAACCTCGGTTTTGCGGATGACATTGATGGATTGGCTGGAGAGGAACAAGAACTTGAACAGCTGGTCCAGAGGCTTGACACCACCTCCAGAGCCTATGGAATGGAAATAAGTGCAGAGAAGACCAAAATAATGACCAAAACCACCAGTGGCATCAACACGGACATCAAAGTCCAAGGCCAATCCCTCAACACAGTGCAGAGCTTCAAATATTTAGGAGCCATTGTATAAGACAATGGGTCCCGACAGGAAGTCTTCTCCAGGGTCGCACAAACAACTGCTGCCCTGACAAGATTGAAGCCCATTTGGAAAGACAGGACCATCAGTCTACACTCCAAGGTAAGGTTGCAGCGCTCCCTTGTCATCTCCATCTTCCTATACGCTTGCGAAACATGGACCCTCACAGCAGAACTACAACGAAGAATACAAAGCATGGAGGTGAGGTGCTACAGAAGACTTCTGGGCATTTCATATGCCAAGACCATCACCAACGACAAAGGTCGACAGACCATCACACCAGCCATTGGACAACACGATGACATGCTCACAGTGGTGAAGAAACGGAAACCCCCATGGTATGGCCAAGTCACCAGGGCATCAGGCCTTGCAAAGACCATCCTGCAAGGCACGGTGCAAGAAGTCAGAAGGAAAGGGAGACAAAAAGAGGTGGGAGGATAACATTCGGGAATGGACTGGTTTGACACTGAGCGAAGCCATGAGGGTTGCTGAGGACAGTAAAAGGTGGAATACGCTGGTTAAACGATCATCTGTGGTGCCCCAACGACTTTCGAGTTACGGGATAGGATAGGATAGTTAGGTAATCGACTTTAGTCTGCTAAGTACGTTCAACCACGCATCCTCAGATTCCCATGAAGATCTTTTCGTAGGTTTAATGTTACTAGCTTTGGTCCTTCGGGAACTTCGCAATGTCAAGAGAACATTGTAGAATTAACACAACCATACTATGTTACATACTCGGAGTTTGTGATATTACTATACTTATGGCTTGCCAATAAAATCAAAAAACACATCTTTCGCCACCATCCTCCCTCCTCTCTCTCTCTCTCCTCCTTCCGCTCTCTTTTTCTCTCTCCCCCCTCTCTCTCTCTCACTCTGTCTCCCCCTCTTTCTCTCCCCCCTCTCTCTCATTTCATTAAGTTAGTGAAACCATTGTGTGATCTTGCTTCGCAAGGTTCTGTCTTGATTTGACAACCAAGAAGGTGTCCATTTGTTTGGTCACACTTAAGATCAAGTCTCTCTGACCCTTAGGTAGACTACGAGACTTTTCAGGTCACCACTGAGGGTTTTCTCCGGGCACTCCGGTTTCCTCCCTCGTTTTTAGATGTGCAGGACCTCGTATAAGAAGAACTTATGACACTTTGTAAGTAGGAGACTTCGGCGGGTTTCCAAAATGTCAAAAAGCACAACTAATATTAGGTAGGTTGGGTTTGGGTCCATCACAAGCTGCGATTACGCCTTCCTATAGTATAAGCCTAGTGGAGACGGCCCAGAATTTTCCGACATAAAGGGACCGGACAATAAAGTGGTCCCACCCGTCCTCCCGCCTTTCCTCCCCTCCCTCCCCCCCAAAAAAATCGAAAAGGAAAAGGTTTCCTTCCCGTCTTTTAATTGCGATCCCCCTTCCTTTACATCACATGTGTATGCGTAGAAGGCTATGCGCTACCCGGAGCGTGTATGTTGGTACAGAACGCCCGCACTTCGTGAACCTGAGAAAAAACGCGATTATACACTATCCCTTATTATTATTATTATTATTATTATTATTATTATTATTATTATTATTATTATTATTATTATTATTATTATTATCTTCCCCCTCCCCTATCAACATTTTCCGCTTACCCCCACTACCCCAACCCTTACCCTCATTCACCTACCCTCTCCCTTTCTTTTGGTGGTTCCGTGTTTTATTCTACGTGATGGAGTAGGTGGCTGATTGAAGATGAACAAGAAGAAGAGTTTTGCCTTTGTTCTTACGTGTTTTGCCTTTGTTCTTATGTGTTTTGCCTGGTCAACTTGATGAATAATACAAGAAGAGGAGGGACAAGAGGCAGTAGAAGAGAAAGTAGAAGAAAAAGAAGAAGTATAAAAGAATAAGAAGATGATGATGAAGGAAAAGAAGCAGCAGAAGAAGTAGAAGAAGAAGTAGAAGAAGAAGAAGCAGCAGCAGAAGAAGAAGAAGAAGAGGAGGAAGAAGAAGAAGAAGGAATAAGAAGAATAAGCAGCAGCAGCAGAAGAAGAAGAAGAAGAAGAAGAAGCAGCAGCAGAAGAAGAAGAAGAAGAAGAAGAAGAAGAGGGAGAAGAAGAAGAAGAAGGAATAAGAAGAATAAGCAGCAGAAGAAGAAGTAGTAGAAGAAGAAGAAGAAGAAGAAGAAGAAGAAGAAGAAGAAGAAGAAGAAGAAGAAGAAGAAGAAGAAGAAGAAGAAGAAGAAGAAGAAGAAGAAGAAAAAGAAGAAGAAGAAGAAGAAGAAGAAGAAGAAGAAGAAGAAGAAGAAGAAGAAGAAGAAGAAGAAGAAGAAGAAGAAGAAGAAGTAGAAGAAGAAAAAGAAGAAGAAGAAGAAGAAGAAGAAGAAGAAGAAGAAGAAGAAGAAGAAGAAGAAGAAGAAGAAGAAGAAGAAGAAGACAGCAGAAGAATGTAAGGGAAAAAAATTAATGGAGACAACTGAAGATTCGTGTATTATTAGTTTTTCTTCTTAAGTTTTCTTGTTTTGCTCTTCAAGATTTAGTACAGAGAAAGAGAGACAGCTAGGCAGACAGCCAGCCAGCCAGAGACAGAATGAGAGACACCCAAAAAACTCCAGAGAGACTGGAGAGAGGGAAAGAGAGAGAAAGAGAGACAGAGACAGAGAGAGAAGTATACATCGCCTTCACACAAAAAAACTATTGTATTTTGGATGACTACGTGATGTATCGGCGTATTTAAGAGGCGAGAAGGTTCATAGACGCAAGGAAAAGATATGGTTTAATTTCGTGAAGCAGTCGGATAAGAGAAATACTGGGAACCTAAAGATAATGTTCATAGAAACAGGATACAAAATATGCATGTGTCTGTTTCTTCACTATAAGCCTACATCTAACAGAACTGTTTTGAGACGAGCCAAACCAAACACAAATAGCTATACAACATAACAACGTCATGGCGCAGTGGATTAGTCGCCGGTTTTCATACCGAAGGTCGCGGGTTCGATTCCCGCAAGGGACGAACTTATGTGACTTAGGTAGGAGACTATTCGGTTTATAGAGGGCTTTGTCAGGGTACTCCGGTTTCCTCCCTCTCTTTAATAACGGTATTGGACGCACTCAGTCTAAAAGTTTTTTTTTTTTAAATTCGTCTTTCGTTCCGTCATCTAATGGCGATCTCCCTGCCCTTACACCACATTTTTGAGTGATAGATGTGTGTTTATTGTATAAGAGTGGGTGAAACATGTGAGCGTGTATGTTGGTACAGATCGCCGCACTTTGAGCCCGATTGGTGACTTGGGAAAAGTGCGTATATAGCATTTATTGTTGTTGTTGTTGTTGTTGTTATTAACTATTGATCCAAAATCACAGCGATGTACACAGCACAAATATTATGTAACGAGCAATTAGGCTAATATTTGTTTCTTTGCAAACTGCACTGAGGTTTCACAAAATAACGTGGAATCGGCAGAACCATTACACTTGCGGACTGGAATTAGGACAGAATTTTAAAATGGCTCAATTGGATTAATTTTTATAGTGTAATTATGTCTCTCCCTCTCTCTTTATCTCTTTCTTTGTCTCTCTGTCTTTCTCTCTCTCTCTCTCTCTCTCTCTCTCTCTCTCTCTCTCTCTCTCTCTCTCTCTCTTTAGCTCTCAGTCCTTCGTGTCTTCAATCAGCACATGCTAACTCAGGAAGAACACAACAAGAAAGCTTCGTTTGTGTGACTGTATGCTATACCTCGATCTCGGAAGTGACCACGATCTCGTGATGATGTCTTTCCGGCTCCACTTGAAGAGAATAAACACAGCAAAGTGCAATAGACTTAAGTTCGACCTGGACAAACTGCAAGACCAGGAGATGTCAGAAATATTTTAGGCCACAATTGGGGGAAACTTGCACCACTGCTCATTTTGGGAGCTCGTGAAGTAGATGTCAACACCATGACCACCACCTTCAAATCAGCTGTGACAGATGCCGCCACTGAGGTCCTTGGCAAGCACCGGCCAAAGAAGAAGCCGTAGATCACACCTGAACTTTTAGACCTGTGTGACAAACGAAGAGAGATGAAAAAGAAAAAGAACACCTCACAGGAGCTGATGCCTACCGAAAAATCAACAATGACATCCGAAAAGGCATGCGCTTAGAAAAGACAAACTGGATAGAAGATCAATGCCAGGAAATAGAGAACAGTCTGAACAAGAACAGCAGCAAGAAGGCCTACCAGACTGTGAAGCGGCTGACAAGAGTTAAACAGCCCAAGGTCTCCACGATCGAAAGCAAGTCTGGCATATGCCTTACAGAAGAACAAGAAGTCTTGGACAGATGGACAGAGTATTGCTCTGACCTTTAGTACCACACACCAAACGGAGACGCATCAGTTCTAGCATGTCCCAAGAAGAAGAAGAAATCCTCCCAATTCTCCGAAAATAAGTTGAGGCAGCAGTGCAGTCGTTGAGGAAAGGGAAGTCAGCGGGAGTGGACAACATGCCCGCGGAACTGCTTCAAGCAGGAGGAGAATCGATGATAGACGCCCTCACCATTCTCTGTCACAAGATCTGGCAGAGTGGGGAGTGGCCTACACAATGGATCCAGTCGCGTGTCATCGCTCTCCCATAAAAAGGTAACCTTCAAGAGTGTCAAAATTACCGCACCATCAGCCTCATCAGCCATCCCAGCAAATTTCTCCTGAAAATAATACTCAACAGGTTGAAACCCCAAGCTGAACAAATCATAGCTGAAGAACAAGCAGGATTCAAGGCAGGGCGAAGTACCACTGAACAAATTTTCAACCTCAGAATAATCTGAGAGAAATACCTACAGCACCAACAACATCTATATTATGTGTTCGTAGACTTCAAGAAGGCGTTTGATCGAGTCTGGCATGCAGCTCTGTGGGCAACCATGAGAGTGTACAGCATCAGCCCTAAAATTATTGAAGTCATCAAAAGCCTGTATGACAAGGCTACCAATGCAGTCCTCCATAACAGCGCCATCGGAAACTGGTTCAGAACAATCGGAATGCGTCAAAAATGCCTGCTCTCTCCAACACTCCTCAATATCTTCCTAGAGCGCATCATGTCAGATACCCTTGCAGATCACGAAGGCACAGTCAGCATAGGGGGTAGAGCAATCTCCAACTTTCGTTTTGCGGATGACATTGATGGATTGGCTGGAGAGTGTTAGAACATTCCATCCCCCCCCTCTGCCCCTCTCTGCCCCCGAGTCTTCATGTGTGTTGTGTGTGGAAAGGTGTGAGTGAGGGATGTGATGGGCAAGGAAAGAAAGTGGAGGTGGAATGATGATGGTGATAAGTGTGTGTGAGGGGGGGATGGGAGGAAGAGTGGTGGGGGAGGGAGCGAGCGGGGGTGGGGGTGAAGGTTATGACGAAACTCAATGGAATGACGACGCCAGGTCCTGTTTATAAATACAACTTCATTGACAACCTGCGCTACTGACCCTCCCAATGTTTGTAGCCAAATGTGGACTTTTAAGTGTGGATTTTGCATCTTCTATCACCAGAAAAACCGGAATTTGATCTACATGCTTTGAAATCGATTTGCCAAAATTGCCTTGTGATGATGACAAGACATTGTTATTACAACAAAACTTAAGAATAGTATTATTGAGGACACGATTACATGCATATTCGGTGTGAGTTTGAAATTCGAGTGATCTTTAGATTGCGACATAGAGAAAAAAAAAATCATTAACGGGAATCCATCCTCATATACAAAGAGTGTCAAGCCATCGTGACATAGCACAACATTAGAATTTTTGGGAAGTTCGCTGAGAAATACAATTCCCAATACTTTCAGAATAACTTCTTAAAAATAACAATTCTTACATCATTGAACTGTCTTCAAAGAATTGAGGGGGGAGGGGGGGGGGAGAAACACAACAATAGATGAGATCAACAGCTTTTAGAAATCACATTCTTCATTGTTGTCTTGGATGTCAAAGTAAGGTTTCCAACTTAAAGGACTTTGAACATGCCCCCTCGAGGCGGGGCCGGGTAGCTCAGTTGGTAAGAGCGTCTTGCTAGAAACCGAAAGGTCGCTGGTTCGAATCCCGGATTGGTCAACGTGTGATCATATTATTTTCCCCTTTACCAACAACTGGCCCGCTGGTGTCAGTATAAATCGGTCCAGTAGTCACCTATATGCGAAAGCGTCGAGTGACTATAATCTACAAACAACAACAACAACAACAACAACCCCCTCGACAGACCCTTTTAGCATTCACAGTGAGAGTTGCCCCAGTGGAAAACAAACGGTTACAACAACAACAACAACAACAAAGCAATCGTTTTTAAAAGTATAGTTATATCATTTAAATAAAATCCGCAGTTCGTGTGCCTATTAATAGTGTGACGACACGAGTTTCAGAGTAACAGAGAGAGCTATATTTTTTACGAAGTTGCACTTCTCTGTTATGTAGTGTACATAGAATAGCTTGACCGGTTTCTCTATTGCGTATGAAAGAGTGCAGTAATCGTAAAGTCCGTGCGTAACGTAGAAGCCAGGGGTAGGCCAAATACAGAACAGGGCTATGCATAATAGAAATATGTATACTGAGGAGAGCTCGACTGTTTGCTCGTGACCGGGTGCATTTGGTAGGGCAGAGTGGTTTGAAGTGCTTTTGCGAAGAGGTCAATTCTAGCCAGGCAGCGACCCTGTGACAGAGTGTCATAGTAGAATAGGTTTCTGTGTGGAAGGGTGTGATATTGTTGTTACAAGCCACCCAAGGCCTTACGCCCTCGTCGGGGTAAGGATGCCTAGAGTTGGAAGGAGGAGGAATATAACTGCCATTTATAAGTGAATGTAGGTTTTTTTTCCTAAGGTGTGTGTGGTTCTCCATTGAACACCCGCCGAGACTCAGTTTCTGTGACAGAATTGAGGTGACCTCATCCTCGTTTATAAGTGTTATTTTTTGAAGTGAGAATAACCAGCAATAGCCAGACAAAGTAACTCTCAAAAGACTAACCATTTGTATTGTGACGGTGTTGTGTTGTACTGTGTTGGAGAGGAAGGTGGGTGTGTCACAAGTCGAGGCCGAGACGGTGAGTAAACCGTGTAATCCAATTTCTTAGTGGCGCACTCCGAGACTGTGTACGCGTATGAATGGTGTTGAATGTGGGGAAAGGGGATGTATTTTTGATGCATAATGATTTTATATGATTTTCTTATTATGTATATGATAGAGAAACGTCGTTGCTGATGTTGTTGTAAAAGTGGGTCAACGGCGACGATGGGGAATGCATGCTAAAGAGGGAGAGTGAGAGAGAGAGGGTGTATGTATGGAGAGAGGGATAATTGTAATATACTAGAGAAGTATGAAGGAAATAATGATTATGAAGAAAGCATGTTTACAGTAAAGTACGTCAAGATAGTATGGATGAAGGGAGATAATCGAGATGTGTTATAACAGTTGGGAAAATAATGACGGTGGAGGGAGATGGAATGTATCAGGACTGTGTGATGAAGTGTGGTTGCAATAATTATGTATATTTATATAATGTCTGTGTTATAGAAGATATGAATTATTAAGCATCTAAGGTTGATTTACATTATTGAAATGTATGCATAGCATCTTGTATTGTTGTCATTATGGCATAAACAGGTCAAGATGGCGGACGGAGGACGGCGTGTTATATTATATAGTGTTTATGTTTTGTAGGCAGACTGTTAAGACTGTGTATCTGCTTACAGGTTTGGGCTGTTGACGTTACTGATGATGATGTTGTTGTACCTGATGTTCTGATGTTCTGATGTCGTTGATGTTGTACCTGTTATCATCTGTATTGCGCTGACTAATCCCTAGTCAGTATAGCTGTATTCCGCCACACCGACAACTTGCGCAGTCGTGGTTCTGTGTTGCGACCTTGCCTTTACAGCAGGAGGAGTGTGGTGGTAGACTCCGCCACTGCTGCTTGTTTTGCCTCCGTATCGGGGCATTACCTTATTACAGGAATTGCACACACCACATTCACGCACACACAGACTTGCACAGCGCCACACCTAAAAACATATTTCATTTAGTTTTAGAAAATCATCCTTTATGTTGTGAAAGAGACTGTTTAGCTCTCTCTGAGCTACTTGACCAAACATGTGAACAGTGCTTCAGTTCTACAGTTTCACCTGGACA
Source organism: Oncomelania hupensis (assembly GCA_036898135.1). NCBI lineage: Eukaryota > Metazoa > Mollusca > Gastropoda > Littorinimorpha > Pomatiopsidae > Oncomelania > Oncomelania hupensis. The sequence goes on along the minus strand of CM072524.1, from coordinate 7,503,055 downwards.
TTAGTTCGAAGATTAAAGATTCATAGCACCATCATTTCTTATTTGAAGATTTATATTTTGAATTGATTTACTGATTGTGATTTTGTTGTACACATTTTGTAAAGAAACTGTTGCTGTTTAGTTCTGTTTGGGGTTAAACAAAGGGAGGTAATTGTTATTTAATTTGGGGACGGGGGTCTTGATAGGGGTGGAGGGTGGTTAGTTTCCCATTTGTCCTGTGCGTGTATGTCAATTGTTGAATAAAAGAGTGTGATTGTATTCTGGCACTTTGTGTTAGTTTATTTTGTTTGAGTTTTTATTCATTTCACTCGCTTTATGTGCTGACGCCACGGAACCCGCTCGGGTGACGTGACAAATAGCATGTAGCTAAACACTAACAGCTTCCAAAACTGGCAAGAGACAGAGTCCCTTCAAACAATTGCTCGTAAGGCTTGTTTGATTTAGGTTGATAAAATAAACCCTACCCTAACACAGACACCAAAGGCGCAGTATTCAGGCCCAGTTGTTCACTCAGAAATAGGGTCAAAGATCACAAGGCTGTGGTATCGATGTACCGTTAAACACAGAGAAAACCGCTACCTGTGAAACCCCAAATGGAAAATTCAAACTTTAGCGCATGGTTTGGGCAACGACAGTCCACTGTAGCATTGTGTAATATAACAACAAAGTCCACTGTAGCATTGTGTAATGTAACAACAAAGTCCACTGTAGCATTGTGTAATGTAACAACGAAAGTCCACTGTAGCATTGTGTAATGTAACAACAAAGTCCACTGTAGCGTTGTGTAATGTAACAACAAAGTCCACTGTAGCATTGTTTATTGTGATAGCAATGCGAACCTGAGGATAAACCCTGTTTTCGCCAAAGGAAAACAAAACCTTTGAATTGGGACCTGTTGAAGTTGAGAAATGGAAGTCACGTTGTAGCTTGCAGTCCCGTAGCGTCAGACTATGCGTCAAAAGGCGGCAGGTGGCGCCTCGGTCGGCTTGAGTGAGATCCTGTATCGGCCAGCGCCTTGAGCAGCTCTTGAGCTGGAAAAGCGCTAAATTAGAATGATTAAATAAGAATAGTAAATCATATGAGAAGCCTCAGTGCTTTGAAAGAGAGAGAGAGAGAGGGATTATAATCGTTGATAATGACAATTGTTTGAAGAATTATGCAATGCGGTACGGAGCACGGCGAGGGAATGACCGAAAAATCTTCTGAAGATGTGTTGAGATAATATGAAAGTTTAGGACAAGAAAAAAAGAAGGGATCCTCGTCGTCATCATCATCATCATCATCATCATCATCATGATCATCATCATCATCATCATCATCATCATCATCACCCCACCAACCACCACCACCACAACAAAAACAACAAGCATGAACATAATGACGATGCTAAGGGATAATATACACAACAATAACGAAGCAAATTACAATCTACGTGGCTTTGGATGCTGCTGCTGCTGCTGCTACTAAGACGGCTCATGCTTCTATGCGTCTAATGACGGTACAACAAATCCTGGCAAATGCTGTTCATCATGGGGAAAATTGATATGGAAGCACATGCTGGAGAGCTTAATCGTTTTGATCTCGCGTAGTTCAAGGTGACTGTTAGTCTAGAACACCATTACCTGCTTTTCCGATTGATTAAGAAACGCTCAGGACCTAGAAGTATCTGGATAACAGTCTTCAGTGCTCAGTCTAGGATTGAACGTAAGGTCGAAAGCTTTCACTGCAGCTATCTGACAAACGTATCGCAGGTTGAGTATCAGTGATACGAGTGGTTCGCGTGCACAGTGGGTTTGGCTGACTGACAAGATAACAGATACCAGATGAGCTATTGTCCCCATTTACAGAAGGAAATTTGAAATGTGGGAGTTATATATAAAAAAAAAAACACGGCAATACGATCCTCAATAAAAGCATCAAACATTACATCATTATTCACTCCCGTAGACATTCAAGGATGCAATCAAACACTATTAAAAAAAAATTACATATAAACTGTGAAATAATTGTCTATTTGTGCGTGTGTGTGTGTGTGTGTGTTTACGGCTAAACATGAATTATAAATAGTTTAAAAATAAATCAATTAAACGGAATAAAAGATTTTTTTACCATAAACTGAACAAAACTATCACTAAGAATAAATAATAAATTAGTTAATTAAAATGCAGTAATAGATAAAGCGGTTTGAAAACAGGTCATACTGCAGTTAAAATGGGTATATTTATATGCTAAAATAAACGGAGACAGATCTATGGCTGAATCAGATTTCGAATCCGTCTCGTAAGTAAAATGTAACGTAACTCAGTGGTAGAACGTTCGATGACCCTGGTTCGAGTCCCGTGGTAGGCAAGAAACAAGTAGCCATTTTTTACTGTCCATCTTAACAGTGTGATTGCTCTGGTGGTTGAGTGTATGTTACACTCGAATCGATGTTAGTGCTTTTCTATCAGTATTTGATTCAGCCCCGATGCTTGAATCCTGATAGGTGTAACTCTGATTCGTTTATCCACGCAGCCTGCTCACTCAGCAACAAAGCAAAGTCTTCGTATGAAGTTTTCCACTTTTATTCAGCACACATCAACTGCATACAATCGCCTTTTCACTCTCCTTTCCACTTTACAATACAATTCTCAACTATCAACACACTATCAACTACAACACTAACTCTTTTGTTTTGTAGATTATACTCACACGACACTTTCGCATATAGGTGACTACTGGACCAATTTATACTGACACCAGCGGGCCAGTTGTTGGTAAAGGGGAAAATAATATGATCACACGTGGACCAATCCGGGATTCGAACCAGCGACCTTTCGGTTACTAGCAAGACGCTCTTACCAACTGAGCTACCCGGCCCCACCACTAACTCTTTTGAAACAGTGCGGCACTTATATAGTCTCTTCATACTCCCGAACAATTTAGAACACGGTAGAAATGACGCACTACCACCAATCAAATGAAACTTCGTCATCACTGACTTATGTCATACCACATTATTTTCCGTCCCAGAATGTTCTCAAATATCTACGCCCATCAAGAAACTTCGATCGATAGTAAACAAGCAGATCTAGAGAATTCTCCAACAATATCGACCAACAAAAATTATCAACGTTATACAAAGCTTCTTCTAACAACAATGCAAACTCAAATCAAAGGTAAATAAACTCTATTATTGAATACTTTGCAAAAACGAAACGATTAGATCTATCGTGCGCGCTTCAGACATACTATCCTTCGCGTTTCAACGTAACAGTGTAGATTTTAGGTACCTAGCCCTCTCTTTATTCTTAGGGTGGTTATCTACGTCTACCATATCGCCAAAGGTGGGTGCAGATGTTAAACCCCCATGAGCACTCATCCAAGACGGAAGCGCAGATTACCAGTAGCTAACAAGGTCGCGTACACCTCGCTAACGTGGAGACTAGGGTGCGGTGTATTTAACACCGCTTGCGCAGGACGCCACTACAACAAGACTCCCTCAAATGCGGATTCGAGTTTGGGGAAATAGTACACGGACTAAAAACAGAGGACTTCTAGCATTGAACATTTACAATGACAAACATATGTGTGTTGTCTATAAGCCAAAGGAATTCCTGGAGTTCTGTGGATTAACATATGTTTTATTTAGGACGTAAAGCCCCGCTATCCGTAAGGTCTTTTGTGAAGTATTGCTTTGTTGTATCTTGTGTTGTGTCCGCCTGATAAGAGCTTAGCTTCCAACATTTGCATTGCATCGTTGAGTCTTGTTTGTTTGTTTTTTTCTTCTTCGGAAATTAGCATTCCTTTGGCTTATTTCCATCTTTGTTTGTCCTTGGAGAAGTAGTGTTATTTTATGTACTCACACCACGGTAATTAGTTACGACATGACATAACATTACATTACATGATTATTGCTTTAGGTCCAGCGGACTCTTCCGAGCCAAATCAGGACCGGACAACCCCCGATCCGCATAAAAGATCTGCTGAAACAACCCTAGTGGTAAAACTGAAAGCTCTCCACCAGCTAGTCACTTTACAATAAAGACATCCCACGCAGGGGACGCTGAGGCTGTACTCTAATTTATCGAACCCCCGTTTACAAAAACAAAATAGAATACAAACATCATTATAAAATATCAACAAAGCACATACATATAAAATGCCTACATTGCTAAATAATAACATCATAGGAATCCATAGTGACCACCTGGCAGAAAGCGTCCAATATTCCCAAGCTGATCCAACAGACCCCATACACATATAAGGAGTCTTGTCCCGGAAGAGTTTTCAAGAAGAAAGGTAGGTGACTGGTCTAGCGAAGAAGACGATAGTATAGCAGATTGATAGAACAGAGCAGGAATGAGAAAGAGCAAATGAGAAAGACAGCGACAGTGGGAATTTAAAGCACTAAATTTCCAGAAAGTGGGGATACTATTTATACTGAAACCCCCGGCACCCCAACGGGGGTTACGACATGACAGGTCCGTCTGTTGTGCCATTGCGTGTACGACTATGCACCTTGCGTACGCCGGTGTTTGGGACGTACGATCACATGCAGTAAGAGTTCTTAGGATTACTATAAACATGGCTTCTTGAGGTTAGTTCTGTAATAAGGTACTATAATATAAAATTGGACGCTGCACGCGCCTTGTTCCCAGAACCCGACTCAAAGCGCGGCGATCTGTATCCAACCTATACTCTCACATGTTACAGAAATAATCCTACGTGCACAACAAACACACATTCATCACTCAAACGTGGGATGTAAAGGCAAGTTGCTATTACAAGACGGAAAGGAAGTGGAATTTTATTTTTTTTAATGTTAGACAGACTGCTTCCAGTGCCATTATTGTAAGGGATGGAAGAAACCGGAATACCCGGAGAAAACCCTCGATGACCTGAAAAATCTCGGTCCTAAGTCACCTAAGTTCGTCCCATGTTTGTTTGTTTGTTTGAGGATTTTTTTTTTGGGGGGGAAGGTAGGAGGGTGGGGTATACCGCCATTTGTCGCAGTATTGTGGTGGTTAGGACACACGCTAGCAATGTTTCATGTTAGGCAACGTCGAAGATGGGTCGCCATGCTTGGAAGCAACCTCACCAAACGACACAAACACACACCCACACACACCCACCCAAGTATGTAGAACACCAAGACTATGTATTACTAAGAATATAGGAATCGGAAAGTGGTTTGTTGACGGAAAGAACGCAAAATTCTTCTAAAAATGTAAGAATCTAATGCAAAATTGGCTCTTTCCGTCTAAAAAGTTGACCTAGTTCGTCACGTATAGGCGACGAAATAGGTCGAACTTTCATCAAAATTTTCCCGAAATTTTACTTTTTTTTTTTTTATCCGTCCCGGTGTAGCAGGCCAGATTATACCCCGCCTCAAGTATACTCAGGGTATAAACTGGCCTAGCCCAGACTATGCCCCCGTATAAACTGGCCTAGCCCAGACTATACCC
>CM072524.1:7445108-7492608 GCA_036898135.1 Oncomelania hupensis | reverse complement strand
ATCAATGAATCGTGCAAATAGAACTGTATAAGATGCGCCATCTGTCACTGTAATAAGCTTGTGCAAGCTTATAAGCATGCACAAGATCATATTTGTATTTAATAATAATAATAATAATAATAATAATAATAATAATAATAATAATAATAATAACAATAATAATAATAATAATAATAATAATAATAATAATAATAATAATAATAATAATGATAGTAACAACAACAAAAACATTGATTGATTGATTGATTGATTGTTGCTTTAGGTCCAGCGGACTCTTCCGAGCCAAATCAGGACCGGACAACCCCCGATCCGCATAAAAGATCTGCTGAAACAACCCTAATGGGAAAACTGAATGCCCTCCACCGGCCAGTCACTTTACAATAAAGACATCCCACGCAGGGGACGGCTGAGGCTTTACCCCAACTAATCGAACCCCCGGTTACAAAAACAAAATAGAATACAAACATCATTATAAATTATCAACAAAACACATACATATAAAATGCCTATATTGCTAAATAATAACATCATAGGAAGCCCTAGTGACCACCCGGCAGAAAGCGTCCAATACTCCCAAGCTGATCCAACAGACCTCATACACAAACAAGGAGTCTTGTCCAGGAAGTGTTTTCAAGAAAAAAGGTAGGTCATTGATCTAGCGAAGAAGATGGTATAGCAGAGTGATAGGACAGCGCAGGAATGGGAAAGAGCAAATGAGGAAGACAGCGACAGTGGGAATTTAAAGCACTAAATTTCCAGAAAGTGGGGATGCTATTTATACTGAAACCCCCGGCACTCCAACGGGGGTACTGTTGCCGCAGTGAATCGGTCATGCCTATAAAGGAAAGACAGGTTTTCAACTGGGGCTTTCACTTTTCCCTTTATAGGTTAGAACAATCTACAGTGGCAAGATTGCTCATGACCCCAAGGGGTCAACAACAACAACAACAACAATAATAATAATAATAATAATAATAATAATAATAATAATAATAATAATAATAATAATGATAATAATGATAATAATAATAATAAAGGTATTTAGATCTATAAAGCGCTTTTTCCTACTGACATCAGTTCAAAGCGCAGTTCTCACGCATTTATACTTAACGTTAACCTCAAAACACATACGAAAAGAAGTGAAACAAAAACGAGACACTAATAAGTTATGTAAAGACATCATACAAACATGAAAAAGAATATTTACCTGTAAAATATAGCAGACGAGGGTTGGAGGCGGAGGCGGAGAACAGCTAAGGAGTGAGGGAGCTGGGGGCGTGGGGGTGCGTCGGCGGCGGTCTGAATCAGAAAAGAAGGACTGATGATAGTGATGAGAGGCGAGATCAGATTTTGTTTTTAAAGGAAGAGATGAGTTTTCAAGTTGGACTTGAACGTGTGTATGTTCGGAGAACTGTGAACAGAGAGAAAGAAAGAAAGAAAGAGAGAGAGAGAGAGAGAGAGAGAGAGAGAGAGAGCGGGGAGGGGGAGAGAGAGAAAGAGACAGGAAGAGAGTTCCAAGTTGAAGGACCAAGCACTGAGAAGGATCGACAGCCTGCAGAGGAAACTTTGATATAGTCGGGAATCAGAACCAACCAAATGGCGAACAGTCGACGTTCCGCTAGATGCCATATAGCAAGAAGCACTGAACGGATTGTGATCAAATTTCAAAGGAATTTTACCTAGGTTAGAGGTAAGTCTCCCAACCATTTTTTTGCCCTACCGCACAGATTAAGATCGCTGAAGTTTGGGGTTGGAGGGTGGGCATTGGTTGCTAAACGCGTTTTGCTAACTATAACAAAAACGGCTGACAGGACTTTGTTGACTTCAACTTATGGCCAATCATTCAGTAGCAATCCGGTTCAATGTCAGTCGGTCCGTCGCTGCGTGTTTCATTTAAAAAAAAATGTTTTTTTTTGTTGTTTTTGTCGTATCTCAAGAATGATTGAACCGATTGTGATTATTTATTTACTATACATATGCTTTAACCGCCATTTATCCACTTGTTTCCTTGACCGTTGCTCTTTTTCGAAGGTCAAAGTCACTGAAAACGTTTTCCACTTTATCTCACAATTAACGGAACCGATTTTGAGAATGTTGTTTTTGCTTACTTTGTTTTTGTTCTGATAGTGGCCCAGCAATCATTGCTTTCGTTTTGGTTTCAAAACTCAGTCACCACGTCATCGTCGTCGCGAAAAATATCACTTTTGAAAATGTTGATCTTCAGCCCTGTGGGCGAGCGTCTATTGGAAATACCTTTGACTTTGTAGAGTATATGTTCCCACAAACTGGAGTGGTCTTATTGAGTAGGTATTATCTCCTCCTTCTATGATTTACCTTTTTGTTCCTTTTTAATCCACATTTTTCAGCTTTAACTTCAATAGGCTGAAGAAATAAGTGCTATGCTGTCGAAATATACCAAGGTAACTCATACAGCCTGAGTCAAGATGATACCTATTCAATACATTTGAGATTGACTTTCCATCTTGTATTTGGACACGCTAGCTCTATCTGTTTGTGGTTGTAATGATTGCGCTGTATGATTAGAGCGAAGTGGCTGTAAGTGTGCACATTGACATGCCCCATATGCAGCACATTTATTATGCACTGTAAACCATACAACGCAATTTTCATCCAGTTTTACAGGTAAGTTATTGGTCTAGACAGCTGCTATCGATGATGATGATGATGATGGTGATGATGTGATCTTGTAAGGCGCCAAAAATCCTTGTACGTAGTGTTCATGCTCTATGCGCACTAAGACGGTGATTCAGCCATATTAAAACAGGTACGTTTTTAGTCCTTTCCTGAAGCTTGGCAGGGATGGAGCTTGCTTCAAGCTCAGGGGAAGGGAGTTCCATAGAGTGGGTGCAGCAATTTTGAAGGAGCGCATTCCAAGAGTCTTTTTGGTTGTGTTGCTTGTGCGCACACTGGGGGTTTCAAGTCTACACTGAATCTCTGACCTGATTTCGCGTCTGGGTTGGCAAGGGGAGACCAGTTCTGTGAGGTAGGTGGGAGCAGTGCTCGTGAAGCACTGAAAGGCCAGTGCCAGGATTTTGTAGTCTAGTCTTTTTTCAACGGGCAGCCAATGAAGAGAACGAAGTCCAGGTGAAATGTACTCATTCCTTTTTTGTTTTAGAACAATCCTTGCTGCAGTATTTTGAACAAGTTGTAGTCTCTGCAGTTGTGTTTTGGGTAGTCCCCAGAGGCAGCTGTTACAATATTCCAATCTAGAGAGGATGAGAGAAGTTGCAACTGATCTGGCTGTTCTTAGATTTAACAATGGTCGAAGTCGATCAGGTTCTGTGTGATTAAGATTACAAATGTAATCCCGTTACTCGCCTCTTGTGGGGTTGTGGAGGATACAAATAAAATAAAACATAAGCATAGCAATCATGATTCAGTTGTTAAAAAAACAAAACATCCAAACAATGACAATCCAATTTTAAGACTCAAAACAATAACATGCGACCAAATCTTGTTGATATTAATTGTGCACGCCCTTTTCTAATTTTAAAAATTTACTCAATCGACGGCTTTGATGGAGGAGTGAGATCGGTAAACGCGTTTTCAAGAACTTAGAATTTTATGTGCTGGTTCTGTGTGACAAAATTGCTGGTTCTGCGGAAGTGACTGTTGGATCTGGGTTCTGCGGAAGTGACTGTTGGATCTGGGTTCTGCGGAAGTGACTGTTGGATCTGGGTTCTGCGGGTTTGTTGGGGTAACTCGTGGGTTTGGCTGTCTGTTGTTAATATTGCAAAAGGTAGCAGTTGATTGCCAATATGTTTTGGGCTCGGTTTTGCTGAATTCGCGTTTCCGGTAATGGCATGAATCTGACTTCACATATATTTTGATATACATTCACAAGGTAAGAAAAAAAAAGTTTGAAGTTCAATAATTCGGTAAATTTTAAGTAGGAGTTTAAAGTGGTCAAATTGTTTTAATGTTAAAGTTACATCTTTGTTAATTAATTATTTTAGTTGATTTAAAAAAAAGTTGTTGTTGTTGTTGTCTAAGATCATTATGTTTACAGACACTAAATAAATGAATGAATGAAGGTTTACATCTCTTTCTCAATACTTTTGATTAAAGTGGAGATGACACTTGTGCAAAAAAAAAGTATTAAATACCTATAACGATGGAGCAATGAAACTATTTCAAAGAGTATGGAATCGGACCATCAACTAGGAACGAAACTCCTCGGCGCAGAGAAAAGTGTTGACTGGGAATAGAACGTTCATCTATTTATGGACATCCTCCACGCATCAGCGTTGATAAGGATGTCTATCTTTGATCTTTTGAAAACCAGTGATGCCGGTAATTCAGTCGACACTGTCATATCCCTCCCACAAATTAACCAGAAAATATTCACGGTATGTGCACCTGAAGCGGGAGGGGGGGGGGAGGTAGGAACACGGGAAGAATGGCTGGGGAGTGAAGGGGTGGGAGGAATTCCACATTCCCCTCGGTCTGTGTTCCCCTACCTTTGCTCGCGATCTTTCAGTAATTGTCTAATGAAGTAATGTGTCGTTAATATTCACGGACACATAAACACACACACGTAATCAAGCACTCACACACGCATAGGAAATATAACTATCTTGTAGGTAAGGATATTGAGGGAACATAAAAATGAGGGAGAGGGAGGGTGGGGGGGGGAATATAGATCTGGATGAACACAGGGTTGATTCCTGCACATGATATAATCCACTATAAAACCTCGGCTGTTAATATTACTATAACACTTGCAGTGCACCAAGGCGGGCTGAAACCTCTCAAAACCGAGGAATTTTTGGTCATCCTCGTCAACGCTGTTGAGTCACGGTGCTTAATGCTTGCAACTCTCGTTTGTCGGCAAAGGAAGCGTGGAACTCACTGAGGCTGAAACACGAATCTTTATATGCATTTCTGACTGAAGCCACGATGAAGTGCCAGACTTTCTGAAGAGCTTGCATATGCACTATTTGCAGCGCTGCACTGCTCCCGCGCTAATTGTGCAAATCCGTCGTCTGGCTACTTGTAAACCTGTCTGGCTAATTGTAAATCTGTTGAGGCAAATTGTCCATCGCGTTGTAAACATGTAACCTGACTCGCTCTGCTTCTTTTTGCGTCTCGGCAAATATTTCCCTTCCATTTCCCATCGCGTTCCTTCATAACTTAACGCTTCCCGAGGCTCAATATATGCCAACGCCTTTGACGTAGTGATTTAGGATCTTCTTCTTCTTCTTCCTTGTCTTCTTCTTCCTCCTCCTCCTTCTTCTTCTGGTTTGAATCCCGTGTTGGGCAAAATAAAAGGGGCCAGAACGATTGCGGATGCTCTGGCTCTTTCCCTCCTTTAAATAATGGCTTTGGACGCAGTTCATCTAAAATCGAGAACTAAGGCGCGTACATAGTTATTATTATTATTATTATTATTATTATTATTATTATTATTATTATTATTATTATTATTATTATTATTATTATTATTATTATTGTTGTTGTTGTTGTTGTTGTTGTTGTTATGCTTTAACGATATATAATCTCTCTACTAAAATTTAGCCTAGAAAAACATATACCTTTTACCAGCTCATCCACCCATGTACCAGGATCTAAGCAAAGAGAGAGCTATAATCCACCCATGTACCAGGATCTAAGCAAAGAGCTATAATCTACCCATGTACCAGGATCTAAGCAAAGAGCTATAATCTACCCATGTACCCGGATCTAAGCAAAGAGCTATAATCCACCCATGTACCCGGATCTAAGCAAAGAGCTATAATCCACCCATGTACCCGGATCTAAGCAAAGAGCTATAATCCACCCATGTACCCGGATCTAAGCAAAGAGCTATAATCCACCCATGTACCAGGATCTAAGCAAAGAGGGAGCTATAATCCACCCTTGTACCAGGATCTAAGCAAAGAGAGAGCTATAATCCACCCATGTAACAGGATCTAAGCAAAGAGGGAGCTATAATCCACCCATGTAACAGGATCTAAGTAAAGAGGGAGCTATAATCCACCCATGTACCAGGATCTAAGCAAAGAGAGAGCTATAATCCACCCATGTACCAGGATCTATGTAAAGAGAGAGCTATAATCCACCCATGTAACAGGATCTAAGCAAAGAGGGAGCTATAATCCACCCTTGTACCAGGATCTAAGTAAAGAGAGAGCTATAATCCACCCATGTACCAGGATCTAAGCAAAGAGAGAGCTATAATCCACCCATGTACCAGGATCTAAGCAAAGAGAGAGCTATAATCCACCCATGTACCAGGATCTAAGCAAAGAGAGAGCTATAATCCACCCATGTACCAGGATCTAAGCAAAGAGAGAGCTATAATCCACCCTTGTACCAGGATCTAAGCAAAGAGAGAGCTATAATCCACCCATGTACCAGGATCTAAGCAAAGAGAGAGCTATAATCCACCCATGTACCAGGATCTAAGCAAAGAGAGAGCTATAATCCACCCATGTACCAGGATCTAAGCAAAGAGAGAGCTATAATCCACCCATGTACCAGGATCTAAGCAAAGAGGGAGCTATAATCCACCCATGTACCAGGATCTAAGTAAAGAGAGAGCTATAATCCACCCATGTACCAGGATCTAAGCAAAGAGGGAGCTATAATCCACCCATGTACCAGGATCTAAGCAAAGAGGGAGCTATAATCCACCCATGTACCAGGATCTAAGTAAAAAGAGAGCTATAATCCACCCATGTAACAGGATCTAAGCAAAGAGGGAGCTATAATCCACCCATGTACCAGGATCTAAGTAAAAAGAGAGCTATAATCCACCCATGTACCAGGATCTAAGTAAAGAGAGAGCTATAATCCACCCATGTACCAGGATCTAAGTAAAGAGAGAGCTATAATCCACCCATGTACCAGGATCTAAGTAAAGAGAGAGCTATAATCCACCCACCCCGATTCCACCCCATCTCCCTCCACCCCTGTCCCACCCACTCACTCTTGCCCCGGAAGTAAACAAAGAGAGAGCGATAAACATGCCCGCAAAGTAACCATTCTGTGGGGTCACACTTTGTTTTAGCAGACAAGTGCAGTTTTGTTGCATTTCCAGACTTATCTAGAAACACTTTCAAATAGTCGGGAATCCGAACGACCCGAATGTTGGTCTGTCTTTCTGTCTGTCTGACTGACAGTTGGTCCGTTGCTCGCCATATCTCAAGGTCCCTTGGACAGATTTTGACCAAAATTCATTAGGTTAACGTCCAGCTTCTTGTGTCATCGTATTTGCTCAACCTCAAAGGTCAGGGTTGCTGGTGCTAAATCTTTTTTCAACACCTTTGGCTCTATATCTCATAAATGGCTGAATTTATTTTGTTATGATGGTGGGTACACATGTACTTCAATTCGTGGCCACATCTTTCTGCGAACGTCAGTTTGTCCGTTTAGTCGGATCTATAGGTCTGTTGATTATTTGTACTGTTAAGATACTTTAATCACAACGCAGCCTTTTGTAGCATTTCTATTTGCGCTATATTAATGTGCTCAAGGTCTCCACGGCGCATCACTTTCAGAAAGCGTTGTAAGCCCTATCTCAAGATGGACTAAACCGATTTTGATACTTTTTAAAAAAACAATCGAAAATCCTTTGGAGAGTTCAGATAAAATAGCCAGCCATTTTAAGTTTTCATTTTGCTTCCTTAGGATGAAACCCGGGGCAGACCACAGAACATCTCCACAAAAGCTAACACTTTACAAAATGCTGGCTTTGGGCTATGTATGTGGGTAAAAAAAAAAAAGGGTAAAGGTAGTCCCATAGCCTGTGGCCGTAGGGGAGCGTGATGTTGGAGATCACACTTATCTTGGGCCAGCGTAATGAGGGTGATGCCCCTCTCTCTCCCTCGCTGCAGTTGAGTCAACTGGGGGCGTTGTTATTTGTCGCTTCACGTTTCGTAGTTACCCATCCAAGTGCTAACTGCACTGGACGATGCTTAACTTGCGACGCAGTAGTGAGTGCTCCAACCACTGCGCTATCCGACACCCCATCTATGTATGTGAGTGTCTGGAAATACATTTGAATTTCGTAAAAGGCCATCTTGGTCCCTTCTCAAAGCAACAACGATACTGACGAAGCTCGACGTAGAATTATGTATTTTGGCCCACTTCTGCTTAACCGCTCGGGCAAAAAAACCAAAGGAAATACTATTCTGTGTCATGGTTGTTTGGTTGCTCCCCTTTGGTGCTTTGTTGCGCTTGGTAGTGTCATTGTTATCGTTGGCTTTGGTGGTGGTGGTAGCGGTAGTGATGTGGTGGTGGAGGTGGTGGGAGTTGTGGTGGTGTTTTTTTTGTGTGTTGTTGCTGTTGTTATTTTTTTGTTTTGTTGGTTGTTGTGCGTAGTGTGTGGTGAGGATGGTGATTATGATAATAATGATGATTTCTCCTTCTGTGTGTGTGTGTGTGCGTGTGTGCGTGTGTCGTCTGGCGGTTGCTTTGCAAGCATGATCACCCATCCAAGTAGTAACCCCTTCTCGACGTTGCTTAGCATAAAACATTGCTAGCGTGTCCATAACACTCCTGAACTATCCAGCTTTTTAAAAAAAAATTAACAAATTAAATTAAAACATTAAAAAACAAAACAGCAAACAAACAGGAACATTAAAATCCAGTCATAGGCTGCAGAAAAATGGTGTCAAGAACGAGATCGCTTTTAGTAAGGAGAGCGAAATCTATCAACTATTTGCACCTCAAAAATCCTCACCACCACCAGACCATCAACAGTAAAAACAACAACAAAACACAAAAAATGCTAAAAAAAACCAAAAAAACCCCAAAAAAAAAAACCACCCTATATGATCCACCCTTGTCTCACTTTTCTTACCCTTCCTCAAAGTCACTTACGCCCCACATTAAGCCACATATGTGGTCCTGATTCGGCTCTTGGCAGTTCGCTGACCCCTATAAACACTGATTATCTATCTATCTATCCAACCCACATATACAATACAGTCTGCAAAATGCCTTAAGTATTGGCAAAAGCCGACACTGACAAAGTATACGAAATATATCTTCAGTCGATTACATCTGTTGTTTCTTCTACCATACACAAGCAGACAGTTGACTGTTGACTGTTGAATGAGAGTATATTTAGTAGAGCGGGTATTTATCAAGGCAGGTCCTTCGGTACTGTGGGAATGTTAACCCCCATCTATCAACACAACGCTGACGTTCAAGTAGGTCTACTACTATCGCATTCACCCTGAGACCTCTTCAGGGTTTTGTTGGCAAACAGAGAAACTGTAACGTTGAGTCGTCAGTGAGGAGGAGGAGGTGGAGGAGGAGGTCGAAGAGGAGGAGAAAGACGATGATGTTGACGCTGATGATGACGGAGAGGAGAAAGATGATGATGGAGATGATGATGATGATGATGATGATTATGATAATAATGATGATGATGAGTACGACGACGACGACGAAGAGAAAGATGACGAGGACGGGAAGGAGCAGGAGGAGGAAGGCAATAATTGATGATAGTCGTGATAATGATGCCGAAGATTACCTTATCGATGGTGCTGGTGCTGCTAATGATGATGATGCTATGGTGACGACGATTATGATGACGACGACGACGATGATGATGATCATGATGATGGTGACGACAGCGATGATGATCATGATGATGATGAAGACGATGATGATGATGATCATGATGATGATGAAGGAGGTAATACACATTGCTGCGATCGGTAGAAAGTATCGCCAAAACTCCCGCTAGCAGCAGGTGAAAGTATTCCCTCCATCCCTTCAAAGTATACTTTGGGCTCGCTGCTAGCCGCGGATGCGAACCGCAGGACTGTTTAAAAGTGACGGAAAGAGTGGAATATTGCTACAAGGGTTCTGGTAAGGGTTAGTTGTATATCTATCCCTAGCCCTTGCCCTTGCCCTAACCCTTTTCTCTACAAAAATGCTTTTACCGTCCCAAAAACCCATTTGCTTTCTCGAATTCTTAAATTGTATGAAAGAAGACACTATCCGGCGTCAATAAACGGTTCGAAAAAAATTCTCAAACGGTTCGTAAAAGACAGTTGACCTAGAAACAAATACAGCGTGACCTAATTCGTCGCCTAGAAGAGACGAAACTTACTTTTCCGTTTGTAGTCTTTCACCTACACCGTAACTGAGCAGGCTGCTAACCTCGCTTACCTCCCTCCAAGGGACAAGGGACATACTTTGGCCTGCTGCGCAGCGTATGCCTGGAGTATACTTTCTTTCGATCGTAGCTATGTGCAATGGGTGGATGATGATGATGATGATGATGATGATGATGATGATGATGATGATGATGATGATGATGATGATGATGAAATAAATACATAAATACATGTAGACTTGTATTAAGCACAGTTCCATTCTGGCAGCATGCTGAGGGCGCACAGGTTCAAAGATAACGTTTCGTTAGTGGGGCTAGGATTGGGTTGTGATGAGGGAACGAGAGAGAGAGAGGGAGAGAAATGGAGAGAGAGCGTGTATATATATGTGTGTGTGTGTGTGTGTGTGTGCGTGTGTGTGCGTGTATACTTATGTGCACGTGCCCTGCGTGTTTTTTCAACTAACAGTTTTATTGTGCGTTGTCTGATTCGTTTCATCTGTCGTTTATGGCGTTGTTTTGTATTTCTTTCGTCTGTTTTCATAATTTACTCACCTTCGAATTTGTTTCTTCTGCGTCTTAGCCGACTTTTGATCCTTAGTATACTTAGACTTCTGTATCTTAGTACCCATCCATAACGTCACCCGTCAATGCAATATTTTAACAGCCATTGTGGAAACAAAAATACTACTTAACTTTTTGTTTTCCAGTGCATTAAGTTCATCTGTAAGCTATCGGTGTTGTACAATGACAAATGGTAAGTAGCAGTCGTGGTACGAAACGTGGCAAGAAGTATTTAGTTATCAGCCCTGGCAAACACTACAACTGACAATGTCGGTGGTTGGGGGCAAATCTTTCCAGAGGCAATGAAAACTGACGAAGTGGGGCACATTATTGCCATGGCATCCCGGTGAAAGTTACGTCAGCTTACTCACGGACGAAGTGACTTTATGAACACAGTACTATGCTTCATTAAGACAAAAGAAAAAAAAAGAGAGTGGAAACTAACGTGTTAAAATAGATCTTGCTCGGCGTAATGCAGACGAGTAGATTAAGAAAAAAAAAACACACACCACACCACCACATTCACAATTAACAACAACAACAGCAACAGCAACTACAATCAAAGTTGACGATGCGCTCTAAGACGCATGGGGAGATGACGAGGCAGTTTACATGTTTGTAAATCAATTAAAGTGTTAAATTTTTGTGTTCAATCATTGTGTACACCCACAAAACAAAAGCCAACATAACATCAACTCCTCTAATTATGCTGAAATTAAAGAGATACCTTAAATACTGATGGGTTAGACGTTTGGAGTCATTTCCCCTCCCCCGCCCTCTCCCCCAACCTTTCCAAACCAACCTCCCATTTTACCCCAGTGTTCTTCTTCTCTTCCTTTTATCCATTGAAATGTATCACCAATTTATGTAATATAATAAACTGAAAGGAGGACAACTGTTACTGACCCCCGATGGACCCCAACCTGTTGATTTATGTGTTACGTCGTTCTTATCTAGCGTTTTTCCCGCTCAAGGCGCTGGCCGATACAGGACCTAACTAGAGCCGCCCAATGCGCCCATTGCATGTAGTCTTTGGGCGCATCGTCTGCATGAGCCAAAGCCTATTTAATGTTTTTAAACAGATCAAATGTGTTTAATGTACAAGTTTAATGTGGGACTTTTTAATCCGACAAATATTCTCTCTCTCTCTCTCTCTCTCTCTCTCTCTCTCTCTCTCTCTCTCTCTCTCTCTCTCTATATATATATATATATATATATATATATATATCGTTGTTGACATGTGTACGCTGTTCGCAAGTCGATGAACGTTTTACTTCCCTTTCAACACTCTTTCTAAAGCGTTGAAGTTCTGTCAATCAGGTGTTCACCTTACATTTGATCATCTCTTTGAAATACTCTCGTTGAAACATGTGAGGACGCCTTTACCACGTTAATGATCTTTTACTTCAGTTAAACCGAGTATTAGTGATCTGTCTAGTGTTCAAACAGGTACACTCCAACAGTCTCAGATACTCTGCTCTGCATAGTCTTGAGCGCGTCTCGTCTAGCCGGGAGGTTTCGTGGTGTAACTGTTTACATACTTAACCCATCCGTCTAGTGGTTCCTGGCAGCAGAAGTTGTTTTGAAAAATTAGTAGTGACTTGGTCGATCCTGTCGTGTCTCGGGAGCGGCGACCAAGCATACGCAAACGCACGCACGCAAACACGCGCGAGTGCACACACACACACACACACATATTGCACATTTATTCGTGTTCTCTGATGCACATTATAAATATAATGAGACGTCACCCGATTGAGAGAAAATATTGAAAAACAACCAGAATCAAGGCATTCTGCTCGAACACGGGAAGTAATGACCAACAACACCAATGGCATCAACACTGACATCAAAGTCCAAGGTTAATCCCACAACACGGTGCATAGCTTCAAATATTTAGGAACCATTGTATCAGACAATGGGTCCCGACAGGAAGTACTCTACAGGATCGCACAAACAACTGCTGCCCTGGCGAGGTTGAAGCCAATTTGGAAAGACAGGACCATCAGTCTACATTCCAAGGTAAGACTGCTGCGCTCCCTTGTCATCTCCATCTTCCTATATGCTTGCGAGACATGGACCCTCACAGCAGATCTTCAACGAAGAATACAAAGCATGGAGATGAGGTGCTACAGAGGACTTCTGGGCATTTCCTATACCCAACACATCACCAACGACGAAGTCTGACAGCCCATCACACAAGCCATTGGACAACACGATGACCTTGCTCACAGTGGTGAAAAAACGGAAACTCCGATGGTATGGCCACGTCACCAGCTCATCAGGTCTTGCAAAGACCATTCTGCAAGGCACAGTGCAAGGAGGTAGAAGAAGAGGGAGACCGAAAAAGAGGTGGGAGGACAACATTCGAGAATGGACTGGTTTGACACTGAGCGAAACTATCAGGGTTGCTGAGGACAGGGAAAGATGGAGTAGGCTGGTTAAACGATCATCTGTGGTGCCCCTACGACCTACGAGTTACGGGATAGAATAGGATAAGATAGGATAGGATAGGATAGGATAGGATAGGATAGGATAGGATAGGATAGGATAGGATAGGATAGGATAGGATTCATTTCATACATGAACAGTTCCTCACACCTTACGGTTCCCAATGCCCATGAAACTTATGTAATATAAACATGTCGTGCACTAACCAAATGGACAAATGTGTGGAACAAGTAACATTATAACAGGGATGTATAAATACAAATGAACGACATTATTTGATTTTAATTACATAAGCCTACAATTGATCGAAACCTACTCCAACACACCCACACACAAACACACACACACACACATGCGTGTACGAGGTGTCAAATGGGGGAAATTGACCTACTTCGCGCTCCTTAGGCGGCGAATTAGGTCGTTTGTTCAAAAACACGGGTAGGATAAGGAATTTTCCTCGACGATTAGGTTAAGGCACCCGCCTCGACGGGTAGGGTAAGGCACCCCTTCAAGAAAAGGGTTAGGGTCAGGGCTAGTTGCAGCGCTGCAACTAGCCCTGACCCTAACCCTTTTCTTAAACAGGTGCCTTAACCTACCCGTCGAGGCGGGTGCCTTACCCTAATCGTCGAGGAAAGTTCCTTATTCTACCCGTGTTGGCAGAACTTGACCTACATCGTGTCTTTGCACTACAACTGCACTTCCATGTACTACAAGTTCACTTCTATGCACTAAAAGAGCACTTCCGTGAAGTGGAACTGTAGTGCACGTGCACTTAAAAAGCACTCCCATGCACTACAACTGCACTCCCATGCACTACAACTGCACTCCCATGCACTACAACTGCACTCCCATGCACTACAACTGCACTCCCATGCACTAAAAGAGCACTCCCGTGTACTTAGAACAAATGAGGAACGGCAAGACAAACGGGGAACGACAAAATTACCCCATTTTGTACTAAAAAAGGCAAATTCCGTTCCTCATTCGTGACGTTTCACAGGTACACTTATCCCACACACACACACACACACACACCCACACACACACACACCCACACACACACACGTACACACAACCCACACAATCGCCATTGGAAAGAACAACTGTTTTAAAAAAATTATGCTAAGAAGCCAAACAAGGCAATTAATGCCGAATTAATCATAAAAAAATTCTTCATAGCTTAACAATGCAATGCCGACTACAGGACATACATCATTCAGTACAAATTACATACTGTAGAACTTACAGAGCAAAATACAAACAAAATGCAGTACAGAATAAATAATCTTGTACAAAGTAGATTTGATTATGTATGCGATGCAGTACCTATTTGATTTTCACACACACACATACACACACACACGCACACATACAGGAGTTGACCCCGTTAAGCGGTCTTTAACAATTTTCCATCATTACGCTGCCGGTATATATCTGGCTACCGAACAGCTCTATGAACTCCAAATTATTCCAAATTATGGAATTTGCTTCGTTTTTGCATTCTAAGAGCTGTGGTATATAAATTATTTCTCTAAAGCAACAAACATGGAAGTGTGATTTCTTACCATCATTGTGCAGCCATTGTGTGTGACCTCTTTGGCACTAACATTATGTGGTCATTGTGTGTAAGCTCATCTGTATCAACATTATGTGGTCATTGTGTGTAAGCTCATCCGTATCAACATTATGTGGTCATTGTGTGTAAACTCATGTGTACCATCATTATATGATCATTTTGTGTATGCTCATTTGTACTAACTTTATGCGGTCATTGTGTACCATCATTAAGTAGTCATGGTGTGTAAACTCTTATGTACCATCATTATGTAGTCATTGTTGGTAAGCTCATCTGTACCATTATTGTGTAGTTAATTTGTGTAAACTCTTATGCATTATTACCAGGCGGTCTGCAGGTGTACCATCATACTTATAAAGATGTTACATTCTAAAATCACATAATTTGTAAACTGATTTCAAATACATTGAATTGAAATCTTCAAAAAGACTTTATTGTAAATCTTTAGTGGATTTTAGTTAACTAGCAGTAGAACATGTTAAAGACATTTGTATTATGATGCTGAGAATATGAATAAACTTTTCTTGACTCACTATGAAAACTGCTTTGAAGTTTGATGCAGAATGTGCTTTAAAAAAACTTATGTAATCGTAACTGAGCTGAGCAACAGAATGAGAAAAAGATAGAGAAAAAGAAAACACAAATCGGTCAAATGGCTTCAGTATAAATGTATTCAAACTGTAATACATATTTTAATGTTCAAACAACTGGTAGCGTGCAGTACTATGGACAAGACATAAACATGTGTGGTTTGCAGACAGTGGCAATGGGTGAGTGGCATCTCAAAGATAAAAAATCACACTGGTTTTGCTTGCTTGATTGATTGATTAATTGTTGCTTTAGGTCCAGCGGACTCTTCCGAGCCAAATCAGGACCGGACAACCCCCGATCCGCATAAAAGATCTGCTGAAACAACCCTAGTGAGAAAACTGAATGCCCTCCACCGGCCAGTCACTTTACAATAAAGACATCCCACGCAGGGGACGGCTGAGGCTTTACCCCAACTACTCGAACCCCCGGTTACAAAAACAAAATAGAATACAAACATCATTATAAATTATCAACAAAACACATACATATAAAATGCCTACAGTGCTAAATAATAACATCATAGGAAGCCCCAGTGACCACCCGGCAGAAAGCGTCCAATACTCCCAAGCTTATCCAACAGACCTCATACACAAACAAGGAGTCTTGTCCAGGAAGAGTTTTCAAGAAAAAAGGTAGGTCATTGATCTAGCGCAGAAGAAGATAGTATAGCAGAGTGATAGGACAGAATGATTGATTGATAGTTGCTTTAGGTCCAGCGGACTCTTCCGAGCCAAATCAGGACCGGACAACCCCCGATCCGCATAAAAGATCTGCTGAAACAACCCTAGTGGGAAAATTGAATGCCCTCCACCGGCCAGTCACATTACAATAAAGACAGTCCCCTATACGCTACTGTGTCCGGGGACGGTAATCTACCCACTGAACTGAACTGAACGCTGAGGCTATACACTTAATTTATCGAACCCCCGTTTACAAAATTGGAATAAAAATATGATAAAATATTAAAACAAAACACATACATATAAAATGCCTACATTGCTAAATAATATCATGGAAAGCCCTAGTGTCCATTTGGCAGAGAGCGTCCAATATCCCCAAGCTGACCCAATACACAAACGAGGAGTTTTGGGAGAGTTTTCAAGAAAAAAGGTAGATGACTGGTCTAGCGAAGAAGATAGTAGAGCTATAGAACAGAGTATGAATACGAAAACAACAAAGAAGAACTGCTACAGTGGGAATTTAAACTACAGCACTAAATTTTCAGAAAGTGAGGATGCTATTCATACAGAAACCCCCGGCCACTCCACGGTGGTGTTACTTCCAACACACACAAAAATAAAAAAATAATCAGTCAACTAACAAGAAAATGTAACAAAAACATGTGGTTTTTTTACATTTAAAAAAGCACATATTTAACAACAAAAAACAAAAACAAAAAAGTGGGGAAAAAACCTACAACAACACTAATTAAAAAACATAAAAATCAATAAATTGCACATTTTGCAGACATCTTTACATACGCACTGAACGCACATTCATCACTCAGACATGCAAAGTCACTATTAGAAGATGGAAAGGGAATCTAATTTTAATTTTGAAATGTTTAGATTGACTGCATCCAATATTTTTATTGAAGGGAGCGAGGAAACCAGAGTACCCAGAGAAAACCAACAGTGACCTGAAAAGCCTCGTACCTAAAAGTCGCACAAGTTCATCCCTTGATATTTGATATTCGAGCTTCGATATTTTTATTTACACTGCCCAAGCACGAACATCGACATAAGAGATTCGGCTATTAATTTGCATAACTTCGTGTAACATAAAATTAATATGGGTGCTTGGGCTGTGTCAATAACGAATGGTGGTTTAATTGAATGAATGATTACAAGTACATCAATGTCTTATCAATTTCCTGAAAACCTGTAGCAGACTACTTAGTAAACAGGGCAACATACAAACCATTATTTCAAAGTGCTGCAGTCACACAGAGCTGTGCACGGTATCTACTATGATTGCTAAAGGATGCTCTAAAATAAAATAGAAAGATCATTCAAACACTGAACCATTTCACTATAAGTATTTAGGGCACTGTTCGGGATGCATATTTGCAGACAATAGGACAGAGCTGCTCAAAGTGCTGGCCGATACAGGATCTAGCCAAAGCGGCCCAAGGCGCCAACCTGCAACCTCTGGGCGCATAGTCTGATGCTCAACCTGCAACCTCTGGACATATAGTCTGACTCTCAAACGACTGAGCACAATCCTGGACGATGAGGTATTGGACCTAGTTGAGTGCAAAGTGTATTTAGGTAGCTGGCACTCGCCCAGCTAGAACATGAGCGTCAAGATCTTTAAAGTCCGTGCAATGGAATGCATGCATGCAAACTTGATCTCAGTTTATACTCTCATCTGAAATACTAAAAGAAATGTTATCCTTTCCAATTGCCCACTGCATGCTTACCTAAACTAAACACTTCCAAATATAATCGATTTTTTTCACGCGCACCCAACTGTCTTAATTATGTTCATGGCATTGTACATGTGCCCTTGACCCATCCAGCTCACACGAAATCTCTATTACCAATCATATTTGGCACTCACCCTAAGACAAGCATACATTTAATTGTGATCTTTAACGATTCTTACATCTCATGAAAACTGACAGTGGACGCATCAAAATATTGATTACACCTCATCAATAAAGATCATGCATAGTCCATTTCGCCATTTCCATTTGTTTGGTTACTGCTCCCTCTAAACATGACTCAGCACACTATTCAATTTCAACAAGTTAGATTGTCAGAATTTTTTAGCAACAATTTATTCACGGACTAGAGAAAGCAGTACCAGCACAATTTGTGTCCCCAACGATTCATGCTTTCAGTCACATATTGTCCTGTACATCAGACGGAAATACTGTAGAATTACAGAAGGAAAGAACACTGAACGTTTACATTACATTACATAATTGTTGCTTTAGGTCCAGCGGACTCTTCTGAGCCAAATCAGGACCGGACAACCCCCAATCCGCATAAAAAAAGATCTGCTGAAACAACCCTAGTGGGAAAACTGAATGCCCCCCCACCAGCCAGTCACTTTACAATAAAGACATCTCACGCAGGGGACGGCTGAGGCTTCACCCCAACTTATCGAACCCCCGTTTACAAAAACAAAATAGAATACAAACATCAGTATAAATAATCAACAAAAAACATACATATAACATGCCTACAGTGCTAAATAATAACATCATAGGAAGCCCTAGTGACCACCTGGCAGAAAGCGTCCAATATTACCAAGATGATCCAACAGACCTCATACACAATTGATTGATTGATTGATTGTTGCTTTAGGTCCAGCGGACTCCTCCGAGCCAAATCAGGACCGGACAACCCCCGATCCGCATAAAAGATCTGCTGAAACAACCCTAATGGGAAAATTGAATGCCCTCCACCGGCCAGTCACTTTACAATAAAGACATCCCACGGAGGGGACGGCTGAGGCTTTACCCCAACTACTCGAACCCCCCGGTTACAAAAACAAAATAGAATACAAACATCATTATAAATTATCAACAAAACATATACATATAAAATGCCTATATTGCTAAATACTAACATCATAGGAAGCCCTAGTGACCACCCGGCAGAAAGCGTCCAACACTCCCAAGCTGATCCAACAGACCTCATACACAAACAAGGAGTCTTGTCCAGGAAGAGTTTTCAAGAAAAAAGGTAGGTCATTGATCTAGCGAAGAAGAAGATAGTATAGCAGAGTGATAGGACAGAGCAGGAAAGGGAAAGAGTAAATGAGGAAGACAGCGACAGTGGGAATTTAAAGCACTAAATTTCCAGAAAGTGGGGATACTATTTATACTGAAACCCCCGGCACCCCAAACAAGGAGTCTTGTCCCGGAAGAGTTTTCAAGAAAAAAGGTAGGAGACTGATCTAGCGAAGAAGACGATAGTATAGCAGATTGATAGAACAGAGCATTACATTACATTACATTACATGATTATTGTTTTAGGTCCAGCGGACTCTTCCGAGCCAAATCAGGACCGGACAACCCCTACCAATACCATGTAATGTGGACAAAAATGTTGGTCATTAGACAGAGACACTTGAATCCCAGCAAAGGTACAGAAAACCTATCATTATCAATAATGTTGTGCAACTGATTTTTCTGTACCTTTGCTGGGATCCAAGTGTCTCTGTCTAATGACCAACATTTTTATCCACGTTACATGGTATTGGTATTGCTTACTATCCAAAAATCCTATTTGAATCAATTATAAAAAATATTCACATTATAATATTTATTAAAAAAACAACAAGAAAAAAATGCATGCGCACAAGCACACACATCACTTACGTGCAAGCACACCAATCACCCAGTTACATGCATATGAGAGCTAGTAGGCCTATGTCTCCACCAATCACCCAGTTACATGCATCAGAGCTTGTGGGCCTATGTCTCCACCAATCACCCAGTTACATGCATCAGAGCTAGTGGGCCTATGTCTCCAGCAATCACCCAGTTATATGCATAGCAGAGCTAGTGGGCTTATGTCTCCACAACCTCCCCGGCTGGTCATGATAAAAGTAAATAAAAACGAATACTTTTCCATGTACAAACTGTTTTTTCCTTGCCACTAGTTATATTCTAACATTCTTTATACTTCTCAATAGCTAAGGTAAAAATAATGAGTCTGAATCAGGACTGTAGAAATATCTACAGTTGGCAGGTAGAGGTGGTGGAGACGCAGGCCTACTAACTCTGCTACACAGTGTGATTGAACACCACATAAATGAGGAATGTACATGTCCATGGTATTCTCTCTCACCTCTCTTCACTCCAAAGCCAATAAAGTTTCTGAATTTTCCTTTCTTGCCAAGGTCGACAAACAAGTCGAAGGAAAGTGAAAGTGTTTGCTCGAACATTTCAACTTGCAAACACAATTTAGGCTGCTTGACCGTTTCTACCGGCACAGTTCTGCAGTTCAAAATATAGTTCTCAGTTTCACAAACCTAAAAAATAGTAGGGATCTTTCACACATACCACTTGATGCTACATGGGTCATTTTTGGTGCCATTCATATACAGGCAATTGCCTTGATCACAGAATTTTCAGTAATTGGTTTCAAACGACGTTCTACATTACATTACAAATTGTTCCACAAAACCACGCTGTCATCAAAGGTTGTCTACACAGTGCATACACGCAGCCATTTAGTGCATGAAGTCTTTACCAGTGAAAAGGTTTAGTGTACTTAAAACATGAGGAATCACAACATCACACTATTTTTGGAGAGCTGCAATGGTGCAGTAGTGGACCATCAGTCTCAAAAGTCCAGAGTTTGGCATCTAGAAGTTTCTGAAGCAGTGCAGGTGTGACTGAAAAGAATCGAGTCCCTCATACACAGAGTTTGTACACAGTGTTTTTATCTAGCTGCGTTAGCTGTTGCTGTGGCCCGATTTCTTACAAAATCTTTGATGTTTTTCCAAGTTATGTGCCTGAGAACAGGTTCTTTTTGAAGGCAGTCTTCTATAACAGCTTTACCAGGTAAGGTGTGGAGGTGAATGTAGCGACCCAACTGTCGATAACAAGCTGCTACTTCCTCTTTACTCCATGGACGCCTGGCTGGATGCTCTGCAGAAAAACCCAAATGTTACTTCAGGGGCGTCGCACACGGGGGGGGGGGGGGGGGGGGGGGGGGGCCCCCCCAATAATTTGGCCAAAAAAAAAAAAGAGAGAGAGAGAGAGAGAAAGAAGAAAAGAAGAAGAAGAAGATTTCAATCGATAGAGGAAGGCAGGAAGAATCAATAATTAAAAAAATCACCATATTTTTAAACCGTAGTGTAAAGGGCTAACGTACGAAATAATATTACAATAATCTATTAGCATGTGCCTGTGTTTCACAACAAAATATTTCGTGGCGCTAACGCAGCAGAGCTGGCTTTCGCTGTTTGAAAGAAGTGTCATTTCATCACGCAAAGAGCAAAATTAACAAAACAATGGAATCGTCTGTTTTCCAGGTTTGTTGATATCAATTATTTACTTTAGTCTGTAAAATGAGTAAGGCAAGGGTGAATGTGCAAGTGTCAATAAATAGTTGAGGTGCGCGATATTTTTTAATTTAGATTTAGTTTGTTGATAGGCCTACACGTGCACGTGCTTTGATCGCAAAAGGGGAAAAAAAAGACCCGTTCGCTTTTCTGGGGACAGATAACGTGGGCTTGACTGCTTTGATTATTACACCACCACCCCCACACCCCACCCCCCATTATAGGTTTCACTTGGTTTGTTTGTTTGTTTGTTTTGTTTGTTTATGTGTCCGCGAATAGATCTCCGATGTTTGTGGACTGAACTAGCTGAGATTTTGTTCATGGACTACTAGTAAGATCATCTGTGATCACAAAGACAAAAGGCACTCAGACAGACAGTATTTTGCTTTAGAGAATATACGCCCTAGTAAAACAAATTGATCAATTGACTGATTTTCTGAAACTGGTAGTGGAAGTGTTTGGTCATTATATGTATGCAATATGCAAAACGAGTTGTGATTTATAGAGAAGACACAATTTCAACCTAGATGATCTTGCGGCAGGTAATTAATGTTCGTGTTTCCTGGTTTTAATCATTATCACATATCGCTAATCATGTATTTGTAGTTTCTGGAAATGAATCTTATATTTTCAGTAAAGAAGAACATAAATAATTAAATGTTTTTACTCTCAGTCTTTCAGTTGGATGAAGGTACGAGGATATATTACAGGGTGCGTCCCGCTTGTCAGCCCCTCCCCCCCCCCCACCTCCCCGTCGACAGGGTTGCCCCCCAATATTTTGGACCGTGCGACGCCCCTGTACTTGTTTACTATAAGCCCAACTGTGGTAATATTTTACAACCAACCGTAATTAGTAAATTGTGTGGGGGTGGGAGGAAGAAAATAGGGAGGATGTGTGGGGGTGAAAGAGGGTGTCCACTAGGGATAAATCCATAGCTTCAAGAGTTTTTCAGATATAATGTGGAGATATTTCGAAGCACAATCAACAGGTTTTCTACTTTCTAGGTGCAGCCAATGAAACTGTCGGATAATTAATTATATTTACTAGTTTAGATGTGAATATCAATATAACATTTTCCAAGTATTTAGCAGTCAGGTGAAACTTTTTATTTACTGCAACAATGTGACAATGTTACGGATATAAAATTAAATGCTTTACTGTCATAAGCAAGCAGAATTCTAAAAAAAAAAAAATTGTGGTCGGTGGTGTATTCCCGTCCTGTACTATGCAATCAATACATGCTTGATACGGTCTAACAACCCCTGTTTTTAACTGACAGTACGAGTTCATTACAGCCACCTTAATAAACTGCACGGTCTCTTTGTTAATAGAGAGAGAGAGAGAGAGAGAGAGAGAGAGAGAGAGAGAGAGAGACACACACACACACAGAGAGAGAGAGAGAGAGAGAGAGAGAGAGGGGGGGGGAGGGAAAGGCAAAAAAAAACAACCGAAAATCAACTTTATTAAATGTCCGATACATTATGGCGAAGTTAGTAGATAATTTTGGAGAAAATAAAAATAAATATAACATAGTGTCAACCACAAACACTATCCTTTGTACCCAGGCTTCCGTAATTTGTTAATTTCTAACCTTCAAGCTGAATTATATTTTTCAATTTCGTATTTTATTTTTAGATATCTGTTAAATGCAGAATTTTCCATCGTTAAGTCAGCTAAAGATCACATCCGGTACATTCACCAACATTTAGATCTCGGCATGTGTATGCTGTTTTTGTACAGTAGTTAACTGTCACTATGTGGCAGTGTTAGCTTAATGCAGTTGCCAACACTATGCGGAGATTGTGGTCAGTGACCTTAATCAGTTTCAAGTTCATGCAAGTATGGACACTTATGTACAAAGTAACACTATCATAATAATATAAATAAATGTAAAAGTCAGAAATATTAACTAATAAAGAACTTTCTGGATTCAAATTTTAAATATACTTACTTTCTGATTGCTTTCCAGGCGAATTGTAAACCTCAGAATTTCCAGAACATTCTAAAAAAGAAAAAAATCCATAAGTACTCAATGACTGTCAAATTAATGACTGACAAATGTGGCAGTGTTAGCTTAACACAGTTTCTTACAAACACTATATGGACATTGTGGTCAGTAACCATAAACTACTATTGTTTATTTATTTATTTACATATTTACATCTGACAATGTTGTTCATACAAAATGGCATGCCTCTCCCTTTAGTCGTCGGTTGGTGAATGGACCCTGAATTTCACCAACACTATGTGAATGGTTGTGTATTCTGTTTTTGTTCAGATGTTTACTTTCACTGTACCACTACTAGTAGTATAGGAGCAAAATGAGCATGTGATTTTCCTACACATTTCATTATCATACTCATAGCAATAAAATATATTTTTAAACTGTGGAAGTATATCTAACTGGTGTTTAAAGTTATTTATGCTTGGTGCATTATTAAGTGAAATAGCTAGATTAGTCCAGTTAGTAACAACTCTGCTAGAAAACAAAAACTTCATATTTTAGTATTGGAATGCTGAATAAATACTTTTCCTTCCAACATTCATGTAAAGAAAAAACAAACATCAGAACTGATAATTAATTTGAATTAACCAACGTGATTCTGAATCAACAATGGAAGGAAACAAAGTAGAATTAGCTAGAACAGTGCTGTCAGTAGAAGAGGGATGGAGACGCAGCATGCCATGAAAGTGGCACTAGCTTCAATGGACTCTCCACAGAAAAAGGGAAGAAAAAATGTTGAATTTTCACTGACACTAGCATCCATGGTTTTCTCATAATAATGGCACAAATACATAAGCACTCAAAGTAAATAACTAACAAACGAAAAATCAACTAAAGCACAGTAACTTACCAGCGGCTCTTTTCAATTCAAGATGGCGACTTGTGCACACTTGTTTTCAAAAACTAGTTCCCTCTCTCTCCTTAGTGTGTGTGATTTCACGTCTACTTTTTACAGCACAAATGCTGCCGTGATACACACACGTGTGTTAAGGGTCGTGTGTGACCATCAATGAATTTCCCGCGTTATGCTGCCTAAACCAATCACAGCTCGGATTATAATTTATGCATATTTTAGAGGTTAGGGAGTTCAAAAATCGTAATTGTGCATTATGCGGTCGGCAGCATAAAGAGCGAGGCAGCATAACGTGAGTGTGTAACCATACGATTGGCAGCCTAACGGAGTCAACACAAACGCACACACACACGCACACACACTCACATAAACACGCACACACACTCACACAAACACGCAACCGTGTAGAAACGCCGTTGTGATGACTTTCATAAAACTCTACATACGTTATATGACATTTTTACAAATGTGTCCATTTTTTTAAGCTAACCCTAACCCTAACTCTAACTCTAACCCAAACCCTAACCCTTAACCTAACACTAAGCCTAACACAGCATTAACCATAACGGAACATTGTTTTGACGTCAAAATAACGGGGTCCGTCATAAAGAAAGTACGTAGAGGTTGAAGTGCATGTCAGAATAAAGGCGTTTCTACCTAGCCACGCACACACACACATACACACACGCACACAAACTCTCTCTCTCTCTCTCTCTCACACACACACACTCACAAACACACGCACACACACATCCCTACGAAAGGAGTAATACAAGCTTTACTCATTGATTATAATTTATTTGCACCATAGCAAGAAATGACAAATTACAAAGCGACTTCCCGCCCATTACAACCCTCCCACACTCCTCCCCCGCACTCTCATACAGTGCCACACATCCCTCCCAGCCCTAGAATAAAACAAAAAAGACACAAAAATAATCAATACAAAATCTATTAAACTATAAAATACGAACTGATAATTCAGGGCCCGCAATAATAATATCCTATCCTTGCCTATCCTGTAACTCGAAAGTCGTTGGTACACCACATACGATTGTTTAGTCAGCGTATTCCATCTTTCTCTGTCCTCGGCAACCCTCATGGTTTCGCAGTAGTATGACATACAGCTTCTTAAGCGGGTTTGTGACGTCACGGCTGGGTGACGTAATCGTGACGCAATCATGATTCCCCACCGCGATGGTCGTGCGCCCTGTCACGGATGATGGATGACGTATGGCCCGGGGGGATATATTTTATTGATAGTGTGATCGCAAGTGCGCATCTCGGTGAATGGATATATGACTCAGTGGTCGGGGGCGTGAGATCAAGCACCCCAAAGACAGCAAGTGCGCATCTTGATGAATATAGAATGACTCAGTGGTCTGTGCGTGAGACCAAGCACCCCAAAGACAGCAAGTGCGCATCTGGAAGAATATAGAATGACTCATTGGTCTGGGCGTGAGATCAAACATCCAAAGACAGCAAGTGCGCGTCTAAGTCAAAGACAGCAAGTGCGCATCTTGATGAATAGAGAATGACTCAGTGGTATGCGCGTGAGATCAAACATCTAAAGGCAGCAAGTGCGCGTCTTTTTTGTATTTATCAATTTTTTTTTATTTAGACCAAACATCCCAAAGACAGCAAGTGCGCATCTTTTTGTGGTTGTATACATTAATAGTTATATCTAGATACATTGTGCAGTAAAATATCAAAAATGATGAATGATATATGCCTCGATGGTGTATGGATAATTATGGAAAAGTATGGAAAGACCTGCTTAGCAATATCGGATGTAAGCATTTGAATATAGATAGGGAGAATGGTTAAAAGCATGGGTTAATGGGTGTGAGATCTAATTTTTATCAGGCCCAACAAATTTTAGTACCACTCATAAATATCAAAATAAAGTATTATATATACCATGAAGGCATAGTTAGGATTAACGAAAGGGACGGATCAAAAGAAGACGGGAGCCAGCCAAATGTTAGTACCACTGATAAATATCAAAATAAAGTATTATATATACCCCGAAGGCATAGTTAGGATTAACGAAAGGGACGGATCAAAAGACGATGACAGCCAGCCAAATGTTAGTATCACTGATAAATATCAAAATAAAGTATTATATATACCCCGAAGGCATAGTTAGGATTAACGAAAGGGACGGATCAAAAGCCGATAGCAGCCAGCCAAATGTTAGTACCACTGATAAATATCAAAATAAAGTATTATATATACCCCGAAGGCATAGTTAGGATTAACGAAAGGGACAGATCAAAAGCCGATAGCAGCCAGCCAAATGTTAGTACCACTGATAAATATCAAAATAAAGTATTATATATACCCCGAAGGCATAGTTAGGATTAACGAAAGGGACGGATCAAAAGCCGATAGCGGCCAACACAATTTTAGTACCTCGCATAAATGTCAAAATGATGTATTATATATCTAGAAGGCATATTTAGGATGAACGAAAGGACGGATCAAGAAGAAGCCGACACAAGCACAGGGTATATAAAGAGCGGTTGTATCCAAGAAAAAGTAAAGGCGAGTTTTGTGGTGGCATATTTTGTGAAAAGAATTTTGAAATGGCAAGCCTTTTAAAATGGATGATTTTGAAGATAGCGACTTGGATCAAGTGCTTGTAAATAATAGTTCAGACGCTGTTATTAACAGGGATGATTTTGAAGACAACAACTTGGATCAAGTGCTTGTAAATAATAGTTCAGACGCTGTTATTAACAGTCTTTTGGAAGAAGTACATTTTATTGGAGACCACGACCCAATTCTTCAGTGCTATGTGAATAATAGCCGATATATAAACAATTATATTTACCGTGGACCTGTGCTAGAACGTTATAATTTTGGTTTTGAAAACGGTTTGTTGACCCACGAACAATTAAATAATTCCATTTATCAAAACCAGACCTTTTGTTTTAAAATTAATGCCAGCTTAGGAGTGATTTTAAAAAATCAACGATCAGGAGAAATAAAGTACCACTATGCATGTGTGAACAACGCGGCACTCTTTGAAAATCCCATTTCTATAAACAATCGTGAAGACTGGGAACAGTTCTTAAGCGACCTTGACAACATCGACTACCAGAACCTCGCTACCATACAAAGAGAAAACACGTAAGTAAACCATTAAATATTTATGACAGGAAAATTTTGTTTGTTTGTTTGTTTGTTTTGTTTGTTTATTTGTTTGTTTGTTTGAGATAAAGAAAAAGTACTTATAGTTTTTTATTTTATTTTGCAGAGAATGGACTCTGGAGTGGATCACCAATATTGAATTTTTTGTATTTAAACGTCAACATCGTCTTTTGGGAGCTCCACCCGCCGATTTTCCATTATTTTTAACGCAAAATCCAGGACTTATTTCTCTTGTGAAACGTGATGGTCGGCATCTTATCAACGACAACTTGTGTTTATTTCGCTGTTTAGCGCTAAAAAGAGGAGCCCCGGATAAAAATTGCGAACGAAGTGCAAAGACACTATTTAAAAGTTTTTTACCTCTGGGTGATCCCAAAACATTTGAAGGTGTAAAACTAGAAGACCTAGACCGATTTGAGAAACATTTTGAAGTCAATGTGACTATCTTTAGCCTGCAAAAAGAAGAAGAATCCGAGTTACCTACAGCACAATTAGTGAGACGCTCATTAACCAGATACTCCGAGACACTATATATTAATCAGTTTCAAAATCATTTTTCATATATTAAAAACTTGAATGTATATGCAAAGACTTATAGCTGCAGTAAATGTGATCGCCATTTTAGGGCATCCAAGAACTTGTGTTCTCATTTTATGAGATGTAAAGGGGTTCAAACCCGTGAAAAATTTCCAGGAGGAATCTATAAACTGCCACCCACACTGAGACAGAGATTAGATGATGAAAACATAAAATTGCCACTACAACTGCAGTTTCATCCCTATAGAATTGTATATGATATAGAGACGTATTTTCCCAATACACCAAATATCCAGGATAACCCTACACAATTAACATTTTTAGAACAGCATGTACCGCTTTCCATCAGTATATGTAGCAATGTACCCGGATTTACAGAACCACAATGTTTCATCACCACAGGAAACCCAGAAGAGTTGGTGCGTGAAACCATAGAGGCACTATACACCATCCAAAAAGCCTCACATTCCATTCTAAAAGAGGTAGCCAAACCTGTCTTTAAAAAAATCAAGAAGCGTTTAGAAGCGATTGCCGAAACTGATGAACATGTTGAATTTCACCCACTCAATGATCTTAAAGATCGATTATCCTTTATTGAAAGCATCCCTGTGATTGGGTTTTCGAGCGGGAAATACGACTTAAATGTTTTGAAACCGTATTTGGCTAAATATTTTTGTGAAACCGAGCCCGACCCTGGCGTGAATCTAAATAAGGAGAAAGAGGATGATGCTGAAGATGAGGATGAAGATGAGGGTGAGGAGGAAACGGAAGAAGAGGATGATGAAGAAGAAGAAGAAGAAGAAATAACACCAGACGGAAGAAAGAGAAAAAAGGCGTCTTTGTGGAAAAAACAAAAGAAGAAAACAAAACCAACCTCCAAAAATCGGATGATCAAAAAAGGGAAACAGTTTTTGGTTCTTTCAAATGCTAAATTAAGATTTCTAGACATCACCAATTATTTGGCGCCTGGTTTTTCTTATCGCCAATATTTAGCAGCCTACAAGTGCTCTCTACAGAAATCATTTTTTCCTTATCAATATATCACATCACTGGACAAATTGGATGAGCCACAGCTACCTCCCAGAGAGGCCTTTTTTAGTGATCTAACCAAAAGTACAATCACGGAAGAGGAGTATCAAAGCTGTCAAGTGGAATGGGATGCCCAAAAGATGAGCACATTACGAGAATGGCTCATACATTACAATAACATGGACTGTGTGCCATTTTTAGAAGCTATTGAAAAGCAGACACATTTTTTTCAAGACTTGGGTTTAGACATGTTCTATGACGGCGTGACACTACCAGGGCTAACAGACCGCTTTTTGCACTCAAGTTGCCGCAATTTTTTTGCGCTTTGTGATGAGCAGGATAAAGATATGTATTATACAATGCGAGATTCGGTGTGTGGTGGTCCAGCCATTGTTTTTCATAGATACCATGAAAAAGACGTCACATACATCAGATCAGCGGACCCCAACATCGTTTCTCCAAAACTCTGCAAGACCATTGAGGGGTATGATGCAAATAGCCTATATCTGAAATGTATGTCAGAACCTATGCCGGTAGGGTTTTATTTGAGAAGAAAGGCAGAAGATGGATTTTATTTAGATTGGAAGAAAAATCGACAGAGTAAGATTTGTTTAGAATGGCTAGAATATATAGCAGCTAAAGAAAAGAGAGACATCCAACATCAATATAATAGGGGAGTAGAAAAAAGGCTAGGAGGAAGAAAGCTTCCCGTGGATGGTTGGGACCAGAAATCAAACACGGCATTTCAATTTCACGGCTGTTATTGGCATGGACATGATTGCCGCCTAACACAAAATTTGGACCCCGACCTAAAAAAGAAGAGAGCCGACGACACACAAGAAAAAGATGCGTATCTACAAAAAATCGGCATCAATCTACGCATCATGCGAGAGTGCCAATGGCAAGATTACAGAAAGAAAAACAAGAAAGAAGTGGCTTGTGCTTGTGACGAGCCCATCGTTGTTTCTGACCACGCGATAGTTTAACATGTCCTTTAAGTACATTATGTACCATCTCACACAAACAGTTAATAACACGAGGTTGTTTCAACAGTTGTTGGCGCTGATGTTTTTTTTTAGCGCGTAATAAAGGAATCAAAGGTTGAAGTCGAGTCTGAGCACGATGTGTCTTCGCCATGGTAGTCTTTTTTCATCTGAATGTCTCATAACAGATAACACCTGTTTTATATATTGTTTTTAGGAATATAGACGATCGGATGTGGATCAAAAACATGAGTGCGCACACGATAGGTTTCAGGAGTTTGTTGTTTAAAATCTAAAAAGAGGTATCCGTAAGCCTCTCGGGTTGCATCTTGATAGGCCTCACGTAAAAAATGATGTCGTTTAGGAAACGTTTGCATAGCCAAGTGTAAAATTTGATCCGCAGATCGTGGATTTTTGCCCAACCACAAATAATGTGCATTTAACGAAATCGTCCGATGATGTTTGCTGGTATGAAATATATTTTGCACCATATAAGCCATACTTATATTTCCGTGATGACATTTTTTAATAAAAAATTCAGCCACACGCTGTTCCATCACAGGATTATCCATATGATCTCGACCACCAATAAGGTTGCAATAGTCGAATCAAAGTCCACTCCATCTAAACTTTCTACAAAATCAATAGATACGGGACTTGTCTCTCGTAGCTGTCCAAATAAGTCTTGATATTGATGATAGACATACACCACTTTTTCAATAGGCGGTTGAATGTGAGTTTTACAATGTTGAATCAATTGTGCAATAAAAAATGTTTTACCACAGCCAGAAGGACCCGCGAGAAGGATCGAGAACGGATGTTGTAAAAAACGCACATCCATGATAAGTCACTCTATCAATGTCAAACAAAAAACAAAAAAAAAGTTAGAGATCAAGTGGTATGGTAGAGACACCGTCTGACAATACCTTTCTTTTAGTGTAGAGATAGGATAAACCTCTTTTGGGTTGGATATAAGTTCGCATCACATTTTGTGCGTCAAGACGAAAACCTCGATTAACCACATGATGTGGCGTTTGTGCCGTTAGTACGGTTTCAAAGTTGGCTATGGTTAATGGATTGCACCTTTTTTGCACGCCTTTGCAAGACACCTTAGTGGTTGTATGAGTGCTACATGCGTAGCTTTTGGGTGCCAAAGAGATAATTTTATCAGCTTTGGCTTCCAGCTTCCATAAACCTGGTTCACGCGTTTGGTGTTTATGTGCTGCAGCACAGCATGGGGGTGGTGCTGATGGTGGTGGTGGTGCTGATGGTCCCTGCAGAGATGATGTTGATGGTATAGGCGTTGGTGTCGATAGTGATGGTGGTAGACTGGCGTTGTTTTTATGCGTTTGGCAATATTGAGTAGGCAACCATTCGTCCCGATGTTTGTTGAAGTGATCCCTCCGATCGGGACGAATGACGTCTTCTAAAGTGTCCCCACTCAATGCCAAATACAACGAGTCAGTGTCGCAGGTGATCAGTTGATAATCGCACCGCTCAATGTAAAAGTCGATAAAGTGGTAATAGAATTGTAGAAGCTTGAGTTTGGCATACCCGTACACAAATAATCCGATGTGTTAGAGGTAGATTTTGGTCGATGCTGGTCAATCGGCACTCTACCTCGTAATAATCATTTTGCACGGGTACGCATCTTTTAAATCGTGGATCGTGGATCGCTTTGGTGGCGCCCTTGGCATCCGTGATGAACGCCTTAGTGTGACGATCACGCCTCATCAAGGTCCGGCCATAGGAGCTGTTGCCCTAGATCAAACAAAACAAAAAAAAAAAAACCAAAAAATGAGTCCCCTCAAAATAAAATATATAAAAAAAAAAACATGCGCGCACACGCACGCGTGCACATGTGTAGACACTTTTAGCAATGCCCGGACATGGTATCTTGGTTGCATGGGTTGCGTGTTTTGGTTTTCAATGCATTTTATTGTATTTTGCCGTGCACTTTTGAAAAATTTGATCGTGCGGAGTATTAAAAATGAGCATGTTTAGTCATTCACACATGCGCGCACACGTGCATGCGTATGATTTTATCGTTGCACGGCCATGGTATTATCGATGCACGGGTTGTGTGTTTTGTTTTCAATGCATTTTATTGTATTTTGCCGTGCACTTTTGAAAATTTGATCGTGCAGTGTATTAAAAATGGGCATGTTTAGTCGTTCACACATGTGCGCACACGTGCATGCGTATGATATTATCGTTGCACGGACATGGTATCTTGGTTGCATGGGTTGCGTGTTTTTGTTTTCAATGCATTTTATTGTATTTTGCCGTGCACTTTTAAAAATTTGATCGTGCAGTGTATTAAAAATGGGCGTGCAGTGTATTAAAAATGCTTACACATGATAAAAAAAAGACTCACCACGAGTTTGTAAGCTGCTGCAATGATGGCCTTGTCATCATCCAAGTCTGCTTCTCGTCGGGCGCTGGTCACCTTGTCTGTGAATTTTTGGAAGCAGGGCTGTTTGTTGTATTGAATCACCTGATGGATTTTGGTGACTCGTAGCCCTTGTTGCAAATACCACTGGAGTAGGGGGGTGATAAGCAATATTTTTTCTCCACGAAAACTGGAAATGAGGGAGCGTTGTGGTTGTTTCAAGAAGCCATGAGCTTCCGCAAACGCCTTCATGTGAGGACCGATGTCATTTCGGCCGATGTTGGTGTTTTTGAAGATTGGTGGAAATTCTTCAAATCGAGGTTTGAGTTGATCCGGTACCTCAATATCAACTTCCACGAATCCAAACATGGCACCAGTCCTCACATGCTCCAAGATCTCCGTTTCGGTCATGCCCCCACTATAGAAGGCGGGTCCAGACTCAACTCGAGGCGCCCAATGTGCCACTTCTTTCTTGTTTTTCTTTCTGTAATCTTGCCATTGGCACTCTCGCATGATGCGTAGATTGATGCCGATTTTTTGTAGATACGCATCTTTTTCTTGTGTGTCGTCGGCTCTCTTCTTTTTTAGGTCGGGGTCCAAATTTTGTGTTAGGCGGCAATCATGTCCATGCCAATAACAGCCGTGAAATTGAAATGCCGTGTTTGATTTCTGGTCCCAACCATCCACGGGAAGCTTTCTTCCTCCTAGCCTTTTTTCTACTCCCCTATTATATTGATGTTGGATGTCTCTCTTTTCTTTAGCTGCTATATATTCTAGCCATTCTAAACAAATCTTACTCTGTCGATTTTTCTTCCAATCTAAATAAAATCCATCTTCTGCCTTTCTTCTCAAATAAAACCCTACCGGCATAGGTTCTGACATACATTTCAGATATAGGCTATTTGCATCATACCCCTCAATGGTCTTGCAGAGTTTTGGAGAAACGATGTTGGGGTCCGCTGATCTGATGTATGTGACGTCTTTTTCATGGTATCTATGAAAAACAATGGCTGGACCACCACACACCGAATCTCGCATTGTATAATACATATCTTTATCCTGCTCATCACAAAGCGCAAAAAAATTGCGGCAACTTGAGTGCAAAAAGCGGTCTGTTAGCCCTGGTAGTGTCACGCCGTCATAGAACATGTCTAAACCCAAGTCTTGAAAAAAATGTGTCTGCTTTATAGCTTCTAAAAATGGCACACAGTCCATGTTATTGTAATGTATGAGCCATTCTCGTAATGTGCTCA
Source organism: Oncomelania hupensis (assembly GCA_036898135.1). NCBI lineage: Eukaryota > Metazoa > Mollusca > Gastropoda > Littorinimorpha > Pomatiopsidae > Oncomelania > Oncomelania hupensis. Next base: position 7,459,097 of record CM072524.1, on the reverse strand, counting down.
TCTTTTGGGCATCCCATTCCACTTGACAGCTTTGATACTCCTCTTCCGTGATTGTACTTTTGGTTAGATCACTAAAAAAGGCCTCTCTGGGAGGTAGCTGTGGCTCATCCAATTTGTCCAGTGATGTGATATATTGATAAGGAAAAAATGATTTCTGTAGAGAGCACTTGTAGGCTGCTAAATATTGGCGATAAGAAAAACCAGGCGCCAAATAATTGGTGATGTCTAGAAATCTTAATTTAGCATTTGAAAGAACCAAAAACTGTTTCCCTTTTTTGATCATCCGATTTTTGGAGGTTGGTTTTGTTTTCTTCTTTTGTTTTTTCCACAAAGACGCCTTTTTTCTCTTTCTTCCGTCTGGTGTTATTTCTTCTTCTTCTTCTTCTTCATCATCCTCTTCTTCCGTTTCCTCCTCACCCTCATCTTCATCCTCATCTTCAGCATCATCCTCTTTCTCCTTATTTAGATTCACGCCAGGGTCGGGCTCGGTTTCACAAAAATATTTAGCCAAATACGGTTTCAAAACATTTAAGTCGTATTTCCCGCTCGAAAACCCAATCACAGGGATGCTTTCAATAAATGTGGATAATCGATCTTTAAGATCATTGAGTGGGTGAAATTCAACATGTTCATCAGTTTCGGCAATCGCTTCTAAACGCTTCTTGATTTTTTTAAAGACAGGTTTGGCTACCTCTTTTAGAATGGAATGTGAGGCTTTTTGGATGGTGTATAGTGCCTCTATGGTTTCACGCACCAACTCTTCTGGGTTTCCTGTGGTGATGAAACATTGTGGTTCTGTAAATCCGGGTACATTGCTACATATACTGATGGAAAGCGGTACATGCTGTTCTAAAAATGTTAATTGTGTAGGGTTATCCTGGATATTTGGTGTATTGGGAAAATACGTCTCTATATCATATACAATTCTATAGGGATGAAACTGCAGTTGTAGTGGCAATTTTATGTTTTCATCATCTAATCTCTGTCTCAGTGTGGGTGGCAGTTTATAGATTCCTCCTGGAAATTTTTCACGGGTTTGAACCCCTTTACATCTCATAAAATGAGAACACAAGTTCTTGGATGCCCTAAAATGGCGATCACATTTACTGCAGCTATAAGTCTTTGCATATACATTCAAGTTTTTAATATATGAAAAATGATTTTGAAACTGATTAATATATAGTGTCTCGGAGTATCTGGTTAATGAGCGTCTCACTAATTGTGCTGTAGGTAACTCGGATTCTTCTTCTTTTTGCAGGCTAAAGATAGTCACATTGACTTCAAAATGTTTCTCAAATCGGTCTAGGTCTTCTAGTTTTACACCTTCAAATGTTTTGGGATCACCCAGAGGTAAAAAACTTTTAAATAGTGTCTTTGCACTTCGTTCGCAATTTTTATCCGGGGCTCCTCTTTTTAGCGCTAAACAGCGAAATATAAACACAAGTTGTCGTTGATAAGATGCCGACCATCACGTTTCACAAGAGAAATAAGTCCTGGATTTTGCGTTAAAAATAATGGAAAATCGGCGGGTGGAGCTCCCAAAAGACGATGTTGACGTTTAAATACAAAAAATTCAATATTGGTGATCCACTCCAGAGTCCATTCTCTGCAAAATAAAATAAAAAACTATAAGTACTTTTTCTTTATCTCAAACAAACAAACAAATAAACAAACAAAACAAACAAACAAACAAACAAAATTTTCCTGTCATAAATATTTAATGGTTTACTTACGTGTTTTCTCTTTGTATGGTAGCGAGGTTCTGGTAGTCGATGTTGTCAAGGTCGCTTAAGAACTGTTCCCAGTCTTCACGATTGTTTATAGAAATGGGATTTTCAAAGAGTGCCGCGTTGTTCACACATGCATAGTGGTACTTTATTTCTCCTGATCGTTGATTTTTTAAAATCACTCCTAAGCTGGCATTAATTTTAAAACAAAAGGTCTGGTTTTGATAAATGGAATTATTTAATTGTTCGTGGGTCAACAAACCGTTTTCAAAACCAAAATTATAACGTTCTAGCACAGGTCCACGGTAAATATAATTGTTTATATATCGGCTATTATTCACATAGCACTGAAGAATTGGGTCGTGGTCTCCAATAAAATGTACTTCTTCCAAAAGACTGTTAATAACAGCGTCTGAACTATTATTTACAAGCACTTGATCCAAGTTGTTGTCTTCAAAATCATCCCTGTTAATAACAGCGTCTGAACTATTATTTACAAGCACTTGATCCAAGTCGCTATCTTCAAAATCATCCATTTTAAAAGGCTTGCCATTTCAAAATTCTTTTCACAAAATATGCCACCACAAAACTCGCCTTTACTTTTTCTTGGATACAACCGCTCTTTATATACCCTGTGCTTGTGTCGGCTTCTTCTTGATCCGTCCTTTCGTTCATCCTAAATATGCCTTCTAGATATATAATACATCATTTTGACATTTATGCGAGGTACTAAAATTGTGTTGGCCGCTATCGGCTTTTGATCCGTCCCTTTCGTTAATCCTAACTATGCCTTCGGGGTATATATAATACTTTATTTTGATATTTATCAGTGGTACTAACATTTGGCTGGCTGCTATCGGCTTTTGATCTGTCCCTTTCGTTAATCCTAACTATGCCTTCGGGGTATATATAATACTTTATTTTGATATTTATCAGTGGTACTAACATTTGGCTGGCTGCTATCGGCTTTTGATCCGTCCCTTTCGTTAATCCTAACTATGCCTTCGGGGTATATATAATACTTTATTTTGATATTTATCAGTGATACTAACATTTGGCTGGCTGTCATCGTCTTTTGATCCGTCCCTTTCGTTAATCCTAACTATGCCTTCGGGGTATATATAATACTTTATTTTGATATTTATCAGTGGTACTAACATTTGGCTGGCTCCCGTCTTCTTTTGATCCGTCCCTTTCGTTAATCCTAACTATGCCTTCATGGTATATATAATACTTTATTTTGATATTTATGAGTGGTACTAAAATTTGTTGGGCCTGATAAAAATTAGATCTCACACCCATTAACCCATGCTTTTAACCATTCTCCCTATCTATATTCAAATGCTTACATCCGATATTGCTAAGCAGGTCTTTCCATACTTTTCCATAATTATCCATACACCATCGAGGCATATATCATTCATCATTTTTGATATTTTACTGCACAATGTATCTAGATATAACTATTAATGTATACAACCACAAAAAGATGCGCACTTGCTGTCTTTGGGATGTTTGGTCTAAATAAAAAAAAATTGATAAATACAAAAAAGACGCGCACTTGCTGCCTTTAGATGTTTGATCTCACGCGCATACCACTGAGTCATTCTCTATTCATCAAGATGCGCACTTGCTGTCTTTGACTTAGACGCGCACTTGCTGTCTTTGGATGTTTGATCTCACGCCCAGACCAATGAGTCATTCTATATTCTTCCAGATGCGCACTTGCTGTCTTTGGGGTGCTTGGTCTCACGCACAGACCACTGAGTCATTCTATATTCATCAAGATGCGCACTTGCTGTCTTTGGGGTGCTTGATCTCACGCCCCCGACCACTGAGTCATATATCCATTCACCGAGATGCGCACTTGCGATCACACTATCAATAAAATATATCCCCCCGGGCCATACGTCATCCATCATCCGTGACAGGGCGCACGACCATCGCGGTGGGGCATCATGATTGCGTCACGATTACGTCACCCAGCCGTGACGTCACAAACCCGCTTAAGAAGCTGTATGTCATACTACTTTTCGCTCAGTGTCAAGCCAGTCCATTCTCGAATGTTGTCCTCCCACCTCCTTTTCTGTCTCCCTCTTCTTCTGCCTTCTTGCACCGTGCCTTGCCCTGGCAGATGGTCTTTGTAATGCCTGATGCTCTGGGGGCGTGGACATACCATCGGAGTTTCCGTTTCTGCACCACTGTGAACATGTCATCGTGTTGTGTTGTGTCTGCTGTGAGGGTCCATGTTTCGCAAGCGTATAGGAAGATGGAGGTGACAATGGAGCGCAGCAGCCTTACATTGGAGTGTAGACTGACAGACCTGTCTTTCCAAATGGGCTTCAATCTTGCCAGGGCAGCAGTTGTTTGTGCGATTCTGGAGAAGACTTCCTGTCGGGACCCATTGTCTGATACAATGGCTCCTAAATATTTGAAGATATGCAATGTGTTTGGTTTTGGACTTTAATGTTCGTGCTGATGCCATTGGTATTGTAGGTCATCATTTTGGTCTTCTATGCACTTATTTCCATTTCAAAGGTTCTGGAGGTGGTTTCAAACCTCTGTACCAGCTGTTCAAGTTCTTGTTCTTCTCCAGCCAATCCATCAATATAATCCGCAAAACGGAGGTTGAAGATTGCTCTACACCCTATGCTGATTATGCCTTCGTGATCTGCAAGGGCATCTGACATGATGCTTTCCAGGAAGATGTTGAAGACTGTCGATGCATGTCGATTGTTGTTCTCAAACCGGTCACCGATGGCGCTGTTATGGAGGACTGCACTGGTAGCCATGTCATACAGGCTTTTGATGACTTCAATAATTTTAGGGCTGATGCTGTACACTCTCGTGGTTGACTACAGAGCTGCATGCCAGACTCGGTCAAACGCTTTCTTGAAGTCTACAAACACACGATATAGATGTTGTAGGTGTCGGATAGCGTAGTGGTTGGAGCACTCGCTACTGTGTCGCAAGTTAAGCACCGTCCAGTGCGGTTAGCACTTGGATGGGTGACCGCAAAACGTGAAGCGACAAATAACAACGCCCCCAGTTGACTCAACTGTGACTGAGTACCTACTCTCTTAAGGGTGGGGAAGGTAAAGCAGCGAGGGAGAGAGATGGGCATCACCCTCATTACGCTGGCCCAAGATAAGTGTGATCTCCAACATCACGCTCCCCTACGGCCACAAGGCTATGGGACTACCTTTACCTTTTTTTTTTTAGGTGCTGTAAGTATTTCTCGCAGATTATTCTGAGGTTGAAAATCTGTTCAGTGGTACTTCGCCCTGCCCTGAATCCTGCTTGTTCTTCAGCTATGATTTGTTCATCTTGGGGTTTCACTCTGTTGGGTAATATTTTCAGGAGGACCTTGCTAGGACGGCTGATCAGGCTGATGGTGCGGTAATTTTTACACTCCTGAAGGTTACTCTTCTTGGGAAGAGCGGTGACAATAGACTGGGACCATGGTGTAGGTCACTCCGCACTCTGCCAGATCTGTTACAGATAATGGTGAGGGCGTTAGTCATCGCTTCTCCTCCTGCTTGAAGCAGTTCTGCGGGTATGTTTTGCCTCAACTTCTTCTCGGAGAATTGGGTAGAATTGAACTGAGAATCGCTGAAAAACAGTACTTCAGAAGTAATAATAAGGGTATTTATATAGCGCTTTTTCCTAATGACCTCAGTTCAAAGCACAGCTCTCACGCATTTATACTTAACATTAACATTGAAATACATACGAAAAGAAGTGAAACAAAAACGAGTAACTAATTAGTTATTTATACTGTTTTTCTTCTGGTCCTAACCGGACATATAAATAGCTGTGAATAGGTTTTTTGCTATTCTATTTCTGTCTTTTTTGTCATTTGTGCACATAGTTGTAAATAGTCTATTTCGGTCTTTTTTTGTAACTTATGTACATAGTTGTAAATAGTCTGTACCTTTACTGTTCCGTAGTAAATAGTCTGTACCTTCACTGTTCCGTCTTTGGTGTATTGCAGCAATAGTGATGTTTTATCGAGTGCATGTATTTATATGTAATGACTATGTAAAGCGTGGTGAGTCTAGTCATAGGCTGGAGTACCCGCTATATAAAAATTCGTTATTATTATTATTATTATTATTATTATTATTATTATTATTATTATTATTATTATTATTATTAGTTAGTCATTGTTCATAGGGTCCAGTGGACTGCAAAGAGCCGAATCAGGACCACAACTTGGTTAAAAGAAGACTCACCCTGATCCGTATAAAAGATCCGTTGAAACAACCCTAATGGTAACACCACTGAAGGCACTCCACCAGCCGGTCACTTTACAATAAAGGCATCTCATGCATGGGACGCTGAGGCAACCAAAGGTTTCTCATCCAACTTATAATAATAATAATACACTATTTTATACTTCGATGGTATTGTTACTTCAACATCTTCTCGACAGCACATTTACGTATAATACAGAGGCAAAATATAGTGGTCAATATTCGAGCACCGCAATAGGTTGTTTCTGACATCTTTTAGGACGTTATACTGTTGTTTAATTGCACTGCACATGTGTGCATGTACGAATTTCTCTTACTGTTCAGACAACTCACAATCATTGTGTGTATTGTGCATGTGTTACATGTATGTATTTGAATACCTATATTTTTTATTCCTCCATTTTTTATTGTAATGTACAATCTCTTATTCTGCGAATGCTTGGTGGTAATACAATAATAATACTGGATGCCATACGTGTCTTATTCCTAACTCAGACTCAAAGATCTGCAGCCAACATACATGGTCACATGTTACAGACCCTCCTACACACAATTTACACACATCGCTCACTCAAACATGTGGCGTAAAGGCATGGAGATCGCTATTAGAAGACTGGAAAATAAATCGAATTTTTATTTATAGCATTTTAGATTGATTTGCATCCAATACCATTATTGAGGAGAGGGAAGAGACCGGAGTACCAGGAGTTGAACCTTCCGTGGTCTGAATAGTCGCCCCCTGAAGGATTCGAACCCACGAACTTCGGCATAGAAAACCAGCTCACTATCAAAAGAAATACTTGGGCACCCATTGGTATTCGCCAAGTTGTCATCAAAACAAAACCTCTCCAGTGCTTGTCAGGGCGCGTCCCTTCTAATGGTTACTATATTTGTTAGTTAGTCATTGTTTATTCACACTTTTCTGCTATCCTATGCACCAACGGGAATCCCCTCATGTGAAACATAATTCCGGTGTCTTTCTCCGAGTGTTTTAGTGAATTATTTCCAAATTTTCAAGAATATGTCGAATCACATTGAGAAAGCGTTGGTGGGAGCATAAAGAGAAAGTTTTGCAGAGAATGCCTGATGGATTTGAAGTCCCAGTTGTGACAGAGTCAAGTTTACAGTGTTGGTGTTGTTGTTGTTGCATCAATTTTTATTCATCAGATTAACATAAGTTGCACAATGGGAAGTTTTACAGTGGGAAGACAACATGTGTCACTGGCCACCAGTATCGTACCCTCACATATATTTTTTTTTTGCTGCAGTTTATTATCCCTTTCTATCGCCAGTGGCGCGCCTAAACCCTACCTACCTAACATTATTTGTGAATTTTTGAAAAATATTCGGAAAAACATAACGCCCAGATGCGGGCTCGAACCCACACCTGTCAGGCGCCATTTGGTTTCTGGCATGTGGACAAGGCAAGTTAGTCCCGCCTTAGCTCACTTGGCCACAACGCTCGCCTAACATAGTCAACTACTTCGTGTTTTGTGAAGGTTGCGACGGCGAAGCTATGGAAAACTACAAGAGTCTTCAGGTCCTGTTTCACTTTCTATAGATGATCGACGCACCTCCGAAGTCGCCACAAATACAGGCCTCTACGATTGTTTTTTGCAACCTTTCACTGAGCATGTACTTCCTCCACCGTTTTTGTACTTATCCCACTCGTTTTCTGGCTCTAACAATCGTCGTTTTCGGCAATTTGCCATATTTAAAAGTCACGCATCAAGCTTTGATAAAAGCAAAACAAGCCAGACCGGAACTTGGTTTCATTCTAACCTCGTTTTAATTTATAATGGCGATACCAACGAGTTTTTATGAGAGGTGCCGGAAAGTTGTGAATAGGGTCCAGCGGACTGCAAAGAACCGAATCAAGACCACATTGGCTAATATATAAATGTTTCAGCTGTAAATGTCATGGAGGGACAGCAAGTCTAGAAGAGTAATTATCATGCACAAATGTTGGCCCATGACAAATGAGGATGCGCTTGCAAAATTAATTAATAAACGAGACACGAACATGCAAAACAGAATGAACACAAGGACAGGCGCATGCAAACGTATAATTAATGACAGCCTGCAATATCACATGGCGCTGAATAATTATGGAAATGAGCAACAGAAGTCAACAACAACAAGCACCCAAAAAAACAAAACAAAGAAAACCTGTTTCTGATGGATTAGCCAACACTGGAGCTGTCACGCTAGACGAAATGTATTTAAGGGGGGGGGGTCTATAATATATTAATCCCTTCCTGATGGTATAGTGTAGTATTGCAGCGATGATAGTTGGAGAAAGATGAGTTGTGGTAGATGACAGCGAAAACGAAAACAGCAGAGAGGAGCAGTTGTAATAGGAGGAGTTCAAAGGAGGTCGATGCTGTGAAAATGATGATGATGATGATGATAATGATGATGATGATGATGATGATGATGATGATGATGATGATGATGATGATGAAGAGGCATGAGGATGCGGTGAAAATGAAGTAGGAGAAGGAGGAGACATAAGAAGAGGAAGAAGAAGAAGAAAGAAGAGAAGAAGAAGAAAAAGTGATGGGTGAGGAAGAGCAGGAAGACAAGAAGAAGAAGAAGAAGGAGGAGGAGGAGAAGAAGAAGGATGAGGAGGAGGAAAATAAGTAGGAGGAGAAGAAAAAGAAGTAGAAAAGAAGAAGAAGACATAATAAACGGGGGATTCAGTACACAGCAACACAGTATCAGTTCGTTGTTGTTTTTGCTGGCAGTATCGCACGATGTCCTGCGATAGCAGGCTTACCGAAGCTGACGAATAGTGCGGATAGAATACACCTGTTGAAGTTTTTAATCTCACGTGCCATCAAATTAACATTACACGCTGGGCCCTCGAGAGTCCCCGAACAGCTACCAACAAAGTTGTAAGACCTTTACGGCCGAATCGCAAACATTCCCGGCTCCTGCTCTTCAGCTCTGTGAGGTAAATCAACACTGGAACACCTCAGGGTACTGTGATCTCTACTGTTATGTTCACACTCTACAACAATTGCTGCAAGGGCAGAGCAGATAAGCATGTCATCAACTTTTCTGATGGCACTGCACTCGTTGACATATCAGACTCTGTCACTAGCTATGAAAAAAAAAGGAATAGAGGGTTTTGCTCAGTGGTGTGATGCTAATTTTATAGAAATGAACGTAGGAAAAACAAACAAAAATGATTACAGACTAGCAAAGAAACAGCTCAGACGTGGGATCTCTCCAACTGAAAGGTCAGACTGTGGAAAGAGTCGAGGAATCCAGGCATCTTTGCATTGTAATAGATGACAAGCTGACTTTTTCAAATAATGCCGAAGTGATTTTCAAAAAGTGCAAACAAAGAATATACACACTATTTCAGCTAAGGTCCTTGATGGTGTCTAGTAAAATAGATAGAACTTTACTAACAGGCTTTTTGTAGAATCAATCCTAACATTTTCATTTATCTATTGGTACAGGACACTCAGAGTGAAGAGCAGAAACTCTCTGCCTGGCATTGTCAATGTGTGCAGCAAGACAGTTGGCAAGAAGCAGTTGCCTCTGGAACAAGCTGTTCAATAACAGAGCCCTCAGCAAAGCAGTTCGTATTCAGTGTGACCTAACCCATCCCTTCTCCTGTCTATTTGAACTTCTTCCTTCTAAACGAAGATTCCGATGTACTCGCTCCAGAACACAGAGGTACAAAAACACTTTCATTCTTACATACATGTCAAGCTCTTGGAGCTTCTGACCATAATTTTTGACCCGAGAGACCATAATTTTCTATCGAAAACCATAAGAAATGCGTAAAACGGTAAACATACAAATTTAAAAAAAACAAAAACAATAATAATAATTTTAGGAAACACATGCAAATTCACCTGCATTTTTTTAAAATAACAAACACTGTACCATACAAACAAGCAACTTAATAAGATTTTTAAATAAATTATAAAAACTTTCATAACTGTGCTTTATCCACTGCAGAAAATAAAAAACACCCCTCTCCCTCTCCCCCCCCCCTCCCCCTCTCCTAAAAAACAACAACAAACAAACAAAAAAACAATCCAAATTACTTCATAGAAAAAAGAAATACACTGCGTTGCACACAAGTATGTCACTGGTGCTCTTTGTTATAGTCATCAATGCATTTCTTCTCCTTCTCCAGCATTCTGACACTGAAGCTGAATGAACGGAAACCTGTCCTCCAAGACGGAAACAGTGTATAGAATTGCTATGGGCATGCACAAGGCCCGTACTGTTATCTAGGCTGTATTTCGGATTAAAATAAAATAAAAATTTCGGATTAAAAAAAAAGGGTCGGGAAACAGAAAAAATACGTAAGATTTTCATCTTACGCCCTAAGGTGAAAAAAAAATTGAAAATACGTAAGAATTACGGAAAAAACGTAAGACTTGACGTGTATGTTCTTACCGTCATCTCCTTGCTGAATGAAAACTATGTCACAATTTTCTTCATTACCTGTACTAGTATTGTGTTATGACTACAATTGCTTCCCTTGACTATGATAACTGCTTTCCATGATGAACACGGCTGGACTATAATGTGATTGCTCGTAGTGGTCGTACTCCCCTCTGAGTAATTCAATACGATTATATATTATGTTCATACCCTCAGACTATCATAATAAATAGAAAGTTATTTCAATTGTATGTGCGTGAAAGCATGAAAGAGGTAAGACTGCGGCGCTCCCTTGTCATCTCCATCTTCCTATATGCTTGCGAAACATGGACCCTCACAGCAGATCTCCAACGAAGAATACAAAGCATGGAGATGAGGTGCTACAGAAGACTTCTGGGCATTTCCTATACCCAGCACATCACCAACGACAAAGTCCGACAGACCATCACACAAGCCATTGGACAACACGACGACCTGCTCACAGTGGTGAAAAAACGGAAACTCCGATGGTATGGCCACGTCACCAGATCATCAGGTCTTGCAAAGACCATCCTGCAAGGCACAGTGCAAGGAGGTAGACGAAGAGGGAGACCGAAAAAGAGGTGGGAGGACAACATTCGAGAATGGACTGGTTCGACACTGGGCGAAACAATCAGGGTTGCTGAGGACAGGGAAAGATGGAGTACGCTGGTTAAACGATCATATGTGGTGTCCCTACGACCTCCGAGTTGCGGTATGGGATAGGATAGTGCATGAAAGGCCTTGTTCTGTGAACAAAATGAAAGTAACTGTAAATGTGTTATGTGGGTGTATGTGCGTTAGTAGTAAGAAAGATCTTGAAGAGATTGTGTGTGATAAAGATGCTATCTATTATTCTATTTGTTTGAACAGTTCCTTCTGTTCTTTTTTTTCTTATTCGCTGAGACGCAATATGCTGTATGAATTCTCCATTATGGGTAATACATATTAGTTGATTTGACTTGACCTTTGGCGCTACAGTAGGTCAAACTAGTGGATCTCTCTCTTTCTCACCCTCTCTCTCTCTGTCTCTCTCTCTCTCTCATATTTTTTTTTCTGCTACCATTGCTAGTGTTCTATTCTAGAATAAGTTGCATACCACTTTCAAAAGTTTGGAGAAGAAGACCACGCCAGTTGACTCTATTTGTCACTGTGGTAATTTTGCAACTTGTCAAAAGTTTTGCAGAACGTCAGACGAACTGTACAGTCGTGGCGTGAATTAGTGGAACTGTTCCTGAACTTTTACCATACTCTATAAATGTTGGTAGCTATATATAGAAGGGAAGGAAGGGGGCGGGAGGAGGTGGGTAGAGAAGAAAGGAGGGTGGAAAGGATGGAATGAAAGAAAGAAAGGGGGTGGAGGTATGTATACGTCAGTTTTAATGATCTTCCCTTTGCAGTTGAAGTAGTAGGATCGTCGATGTCCCACAGACCATCACACTAGCCATTGGACAACACCATGACTTGCTCACATGATGAAGACACGAAACCTCCGATGGTATGGCCACATCACCACAGCATCAGGCCTTGCAAAGACCATCTTGCAAGGCACGGTGCAAGAAGGCTGAAGAGGAAGACATACAAAGCTGGGAAGACAACATACGAGAATGGACTGGCTTGACACTGAGCGAAGACATGAGGACTGTTAAGAAACAGAGAAAGATGGAGTATACTGGTTACACGATCATCTGTGGTGCCCAAACGACTTCCAAGTTAGGGGATAAGATAAGATAGGATCTGCCCTTTGCACAGTCCGTCTTCTAATCTTGTATTGTGTTTGTGTTGTCAATTTGTACATCAAGTTTTTTTTTTACTGCAGCATTGACCGAAGTGTACTTGATGTATATATATATATTCCTTGTGTACATTCACTTGCTCATAAATATGGTTGTATCCTTATCCTTATCTTTAAAGGAAGATGAAAGACTCACACCCAGACATTTTTATTCACACCACATATACCGATTTTAGGCAGAAGACTAATCTTGCATTCGTTCCTCGTAGCAGTTACACTCTTACACTCCCAAAGAAAAAAGAAAACACAAAAAAAATAAAGGAAGGAAGTAAGAAGCAAAAAAAAACAAAAGAAGGAAAGAAACAAACAAAGAAAGAAATAAAGAAACAAAGAAAGAAAGAAAGAAACAAACAAACAAAGAAAGGAAGAAGGAAAGAAAGAAAGAAACAAACAAACAAACAAAAAAAGAAAGAAAGAAAGAAAGAAAGAAAGAAAGAAAGAAAGAAAGAAAGAAAGAAAGAAACAAAGAAGGGAAGAAAGAAGGAAGTAAACAAAGAAAGAAAGAAGGAAACAAAGAAAGAAAGAAAGAAGGAAACAAAGAAAGAAAGAAGGAAACAAAAAAGGAAAGAAAGAAAGAAAGAAGGAAACAAAGAAAGAAAGAAAGAAAGAAAGAAAGGAGAATTTAATAAGATAAAAAAAAAAAGAGATAAAAAGACAGCTTAATTATCCTTCTTTTTCTCAAGAAATGACGGCATGATGTTTCAATAATCAAGAAATAAATAAGCTCTACACTAACAAAAAAACCAAGTAAAACACAGAAATATTTTGCTAAAAATATACCGAAATAAAAGAATGCATGCACTTAAATAATGCTGAAATACGACTGTCATGCCCACTCTTTCTGTCTGTGGGTGTGTCTGTCTGTTTGTCTCACACACATGCACACACACACACCCACACACATCCACACATACACACACACGCATAGACACACACACACACACCCCACACACACACACACACTGAGGCTCGACTGGCTGTTATCTAAAACTGATACGTGTAAAACAAGTTGTTGGAAGCCTCGAGATAAGAATCAGAAGAGGAGAAACAAGAACAAGAATCTGCTGTTGCTGTTGCCGCTGCTGCTACTGTTGCTGCTGACAATGATGATGATGATGATGATGATGATGATGATGATGATGATGATGATGATGATGATGATGATGATGATGATGAAAGACAAGAAGAAGAAGAGGAAGAAGAAAAAGAAGAGGAAGAAGAGGAAGAAGAAGAAGAAGAAGAAGAAGAAGAAGAAGAAGAAGAAGAAGAAGAAGAAGAAGAAGATGCTTCTGCTACTGCTAATGGTGATGATTAAGAAGAGGAAAAAAGACAAGAAAAAGAAGAGTGGTAGTATAGTGCATTTACACCACTATAATCACTTCTCTCTCTCTATTTCTTTCTCTCTCCCCCCATCTCTCTCTCTCTCACTCTTCCGTGCTTGATTTGTTTATACGAGTTTTAAGGAATAAATGCACAGCCAAGAGTTTTGTTATGCTTTGTGGGTCCACGCAATCTCACGGTTTTTATTTTTTTGGCTAGAAATACAAACAACAACCAACATTAATTTTGCTGGCATTTGCAAATGCATGGACTTACGCGCACTAACGCCCGAACCTAATAGCTCACGCACACACACACACACACACACACACACACACAGAGTAACACCCAGACTTCCGCACGCACAGACAACACAGACACGTCTTCGCTGAATGAATGAACATTGAGGTTTAACGTCTACACCCACCATTGGCGATATGGCAGACGGAGATAACCATCC
>CM072524.1:7435108-7440108 GCA_036898135.1 Oncomelania hupensis | reverse complement strand
ACATGCAATAAAATACTGCAAATGAAATTACCAACTAATGTTAAAAGGCGTGCTTGCAATTCAACCTTAAACGGTAAGTGGGATTCCAGTAAAGTGCATTTTATGTCGAATAGCAAATAGAGTCTTATTATTTACAACTGGTAAAAACACATAGAAGAAGAAGAAGAAGAAGAAGAAGAAGAAGAAGAAGAAGAAGAAGAAGAAGAAGAAGAAGAAGAAGAAGAAGAAGAAGAAGAAGAAGAAGAAGAAGAAGGAGAAGAAGAAGAAGGAGAAGGAGAAAAAGAAGAAGAAGAAGAAGAAGAAGAAGAAGAAGAAGAAGAAGAAGAAGAAGAAGAAGAAGAAGAGGAAGAAGAAGAAAAGAAGAAGAAGAAGAAAATGAAGAAAATGAAGAAGAAGAAGAAGAAGAAGAAGAAGAAGAAGAAGAAGAAGAAGAAGAAGAAGAAGAAGAAGAAGAAGAAGAAGAAGAAGAAGAAGAAGAAGAAAATAAAGAAGAAGAAGAAGAAGAAGAAGAAGAAGAAGAAGAAGAAGAAGAAGAAGAAGAAGAAGAAGAAGAAGAAGAAGGAGTTTTGAACTCATGGAATGCACTGAAACAATCAATTGTTGAAGCTGAAACCGTCAACCAGTTCAAGAACCGCCATGATAAAGAGACAGTTAAGGGGGTTAAAATAAGTTCTCAAACTTCCTACCCCGGCCGCTCAGGTGGCCACTCAGGTAAATTCAGAAGAAGAAGAAGAAGAAGAAGAAGAAGAAGAAGAAGAAGAAGAAGAAGACACGATTCTCTAAACGCAGCAAGAGAAAATGCGTCCTAAAACTGGGCTCGGTCCAGAACTCTATCCGAACCACTACGACCACCACCTCCACCTCAATCCATTCAATCACAAGTGCCAAATTCTTTTGTTTTGTTAAAACACCAAACAGTTCAATGAATTTCGGACGCAGACGGCGGGAGTAGGGAAGGCGGTTCTCAGACCAAAACATCAGCACACTTTTTCGGATGAGAGTATAAACTGAGGTCTAATCCGCGCACTCGTACGTTCCATCGCAGGGAGTTTGAAACATCCTGACGCTCGCGTTTTAGACGGGTGGTTGCCTCAAGGAGCTACATACCCCCCAGCAACAACTATACAAACGTCCCATGGGTGAACTTACACAATAACCTTAAAAGTCCCCAACTCGAAGGCTTTGTTTACTTTTGGCCAAACGGGTTTACCCTAAATTTCGCATTGTTATCACATTACACAATGATACAGCGGTCTTTCCTTGCTTAAACCAACTTCTACAGTTTGTATTTTCCATTTCGGTTCTGAAAGGGAGTGATTTCCCCTGTTGTCACATCAAAACCATGGCCGTGTGACCTTGACCCTATTTATGAGTGTGCCACGCTGCTTGAAGAGTGCGTCTTTGGTATGTGTGGGGAAAAGTACGGTCTATTTTATCAACGTAAAACTTTACGAGCAATTTTTTTACGGGCTCTGTCTCTTATTGGCTTTGATATATGCTATTGTTAGCTGAAGAATGTTGGCTAGCCGTTGCTATTAATAGGTTTTTAAAAAAACTACTGAATTTATTCATTTAAAAAAATAACTGCTCTTTCGAAAGAGTTAATTTTGTTGTTATTGTAAGATTATTTGTTCAGTGCGGCAACACTCACTGTGAATGTTAAAAGGATATCTCCGGAAGACGCGCAGTCAAAAGTGAGTCCCCTCTAAGAAATGTTTCTACAGATCAGTCACAAGAGTCTATTGTTTACTGCAGATTATATTTTACGTGGGGTCAAAGAAGAGTTCGAGGGCTCACTTATCTGTTAACGTAACATGCACCGTTGGCGTTTGTGATCATTATCAACATTGAGTCATCGTGGTTGTTGTTTTCTTTCGAGGATTAATAATGAACAGCCTCTTCCACTTTTTTTTAACGCGTTTCGTGAGCGTTCTAGTTCAATCAACACCCCTTATCCACAGCGTTGAAGACACCGTCCTTACGTTGGTCATCATTCTTCACCCCATCTATTTCATCCTTGTTATATAGCGCTTTTCAGACCAAGAGCTGCTCAAGGCGCTGGCCGCTACATAAGGCGCACGAGGTGCCCACTTGCAGCCTTTGGGCGCATCGCCTGACGCTCAGACAACTGAGGATGGGGGGGGGGGGGAAGGACCAAATGCGTGCTGGGTGTATGTGTGTAGCCGGCATTCACCCCTGTACGACATGAGTGTCATGATCTTTAAAGCTCGTGCGACGGAAAGCTTGCGTGCACAGACTGGATCTCGGTTCATATTCTCATCCGAAAGAGTAGGGGCACTGAAAGGCATCCGATCAATGCCTGCCCGGTGAGGCGTGTGTAGGCGGCTTAAACACTGGAAGGAGGTCAACATAATAATAATAATAATAATAATAATAATAATAATAATAATAAAATAAAATAAAATAAAATAAAATAATAATAATAATAATAATAATAATAATAATAATAATAATAATAATAATATTTTATTAAGCGCGAATTCCAAGCTAGTTGTCTGCTCTTGGTGCTCGCACGCATGCACACCGATAGACACTCGCAAGTTAACATTTAAATGTAAGTTAACGTTTAAATAAGCGCTAAGTAATATTTTTGTATATAAGATCTTGATGTTTGAGATGTCTTTTAATCCTGGAAATTTACTATAGATGTAGCCTACTGTGTACTTGTTTAATCTATGTATGCATTGTTTTAATGTTTCATACCGATCAGCAATTGTATGTCATAATTTCTCTGTTGAGATAATAAGGTATTCTTGAACTTGAACTTTAACTTGAACAGTTTAAAAAAATGACATTAGCAGTTACAGTGATCGAAACATACATATAAAAAGGCGTAATGTTCAACAAGAATAACATACGATTCTATACGGTCCACACTAACAATCTCTATCTTCCTCTTAGTTAGTTAGTTAGTCATTGGTTATAGGGTCCAGCGGACTGCAAAGAGCCAAACCAGGACCAACACGTTGTTGAAAGAGGGCTCACCGCTGATCCGTATAAAAGACCTGCTGAAATAACCCTAATGTCAAAACGGAAGGCACTCCACCAGCCGGTCACTTTACAATAAAAGCATCCCATGCAGGAAACGCTGAGGATGTACTCTAATTTATCGAACCCGTTTACAAAAAAAAAACAAAATAGAATATAAACATCAATATTAAATATTAGCAAAACACAAAAAAATAAAATGCCTACATTGCTAAATAAAATTACCATAGAAAGCTCTAGTGACCATTTGGCAGAAAGCGTCCAATATCCCCAAGCTGACCTAACAGACCCCATACACAAATGAGTTTTGGGAGAGTTTTCAAGAAAAAAAGGTAGGTGACTAGTCTAGTGAAGAAGATAGTAGATTGATAGAACAGATTAGGAACGAGAAAGAACAAATGAGAATGACAGAAACAGTGGTCATTTAAAGCACTAAATTTTTCACAAAGTGGGAACTCCTCCCCTGCACTCCCCCTTCTCTCTCTCTCCCATAATAATAATAATAATAATAATAATAATAATAATAATAATAATAATAATGATGATGATGATGATGATGATAATGATGGTAATGATAATAATAATATCGACAACAATAATACCAATAATAATATTGCTCAGCAATAAAAAATAATAATTAAGCTATAATTTTTAAAATTAAGATGCAATTATAAAAATAAAAAATGACACTTTAAAACTTAAAATGAATTATAAATAAATAAATAAATAAATAAATTCATAAACAAATATGTTGTGTAAAACTTGAATGTCAGAGAAAAAGAAACTAATGTGCGTAATAAGCATAGAATGGTAAACCTTATAGTATAAATATACACCAAATAAAATTTTAAAAGTCCTGCCCAGGCAGAGACGACTGTGATCGAGCACGAAGTAGATCTTCAGTCTATGTTTTGAAAACCGCAATGGCTAAGGAGGGAAATAGTTGCTTTAGTTACAAATGTTGACAGAACAGATGGGTTTTCAGTGAGGTTTTAAAAGAAGGAAGCGACTGAGAATACCGGAGATCAGAAAATAGTGAGTTTCACAGGGTTGGAGCATAGACGGAGAAAGACCTTTTACCAAAAATGTTTAGAGAATATCTCCGAACTGCAAGGAGGGAAGCATTTTCTTGGTAACGCTTTGTTGTCCCTTTTTATAGGGAAAATCTGGGCCGCCTCCCTTGGGGAAGGCGTAGTCGCAGCTCAAACCCGACCTACCTAATATTAGTTATGCTTTTGAAATTTTGCTGGGGGAGCAAAACCGGAGTACCGGGATAAAACCCCCGAGATGTTGCCCGAGTCGAAAGTAAATAATATTCGAAGAAACATAACGCCCAGATGCTGGATCGATCCCACACCTGCCTTGCACCATTGGTTTCTGGCCTGTGGACAAGGCAAGTTAGTCCCGCCTTAGACCACTTGGCCACTTGACTCGAAAGGAGAGGGTAGGTTGATAAGCATGCAGGAGTTCAGACAGGAAGAATGAAGTGGTTTCATAATAAAGACATTGGTAGGAGAGAGAAGCGATCTTGCAGTCAATTCTTGCTTTGAAAGGCAACCAGGGTAGAGTTTTAAGAGCAGAAGTAGCATTGGAGCGTCGCGGTTGTCGAAGTACAATCCGGCAGCATTGTTTTGAATACGCTTGAGCATGAGAAGCTGTTTTTCAGGGACACCATCCAGAAGAGAGTTGCAGTAGTCCATGCGAAAGAGACAGCACGTTTGTTTGAGGCATCAACAGAAAGATCGTGACGAATCTTGATAATTCGTCGAAGAGGGAAATTCATTGTTTTACAGAGGCGGTTGGTGTGAGATTCCATGGACAGACATTCGCCAAGATACACCCAAGGTTGGAAACAGATTGAGAGAAGGCGATGGTATGATTTTTCACATATCAGGAATGTGTCGGCAGCTGGAGAAGTGTGCCACTGGTGCCGATCGCGATGCGATGACTTCTTTTTTGTTATCATTCAACTTTAGATTGTTGGCACTCAT
>CM072524.1:7367608-7425108 GCA_036898135.1 Oncomelania hupensis | reverse complement strand
GCCTTGCACTATGACTATGTCCTTCTTCGGCACTTGGTCAAGGACCGCCTGTATATTTTCATAAAAATCCTCCACTTCGCTGTCTTCATAGTCTGATGTTGGGGCATAGGCCTGGATGATGGTAATGTTGAAAGGGGTTGCTCTCAGACGGATGGTAATGAGTCTACTGGAGACTGGGCGGCAACCCATGACAGTGGCTAGAATGTTCTTGTGGACCAAGAATCCAACGCCGTGTTCGTGCCTGTCATCTCTACCGCTGAAATAGAGCTTGTGGCCTTTGTCAGTCGTTGTTTCACCTAGGCCTTTCCAGCGCAGTTCGCTGATACCTAGAACGTTCCATCGATAGTGGTCCAGCTCGTGGGCCAGTTCTTCTAATTTTCCTTCCGCAGTTAGGGTCCTGACATTCCAGGTTCCTATGACGATGTTGTTTCTCGTGCGGATCTTGCTAATTTGTCCATCAGTAGCATACTTTTCACCTCCGTCCTGGTGGCCAACGGAAGGCGCGGTCCTTGTGTAGCCGGGCGACGACCGATCCGGCATGGAATTAGTGGATAGCCTCATCATGTGTTGTGTCTTGGGCAAAAAAAAAGACCTGGCAGGGCCCAATCCTCTCCAGGCTGTTGGCCACAGCCGAAATCCCCGAATACAGTGTGGCTCGCCTTGGCCCTGAGCACGTGGTCGTTGAACCTGTAGTAACGTGAGGTTCCTCCGCCCTGGCCGGTGACTTCTGTGTAGAAGACTTTCGCCCAGTGATGCCGTGCTAACATCACCCCTGTTAGTCGCCTCTTACGACACGCCGGGAAACGTTGGGTCTATTCTATTTGCCCGAACCCACAGAGCAAGATACTATCAATATACTATGCTATATTCTTCTTCGCTAGACCAGTCACCTATATTTTTTCTTTAAAACTCTTCCGGGACAAAACTCCTCATTTGTGTGTGAAGTCTGTTGAATCAGCTTGGGAATATTGGACGCTTTCTGCCAAGTGGTCACTGGGGCTTCCTTTGATGTTATTATTTGGCAATGTAAGCATTTTATATGTATTTATTTTGTTGATATTTTATAATGATGTTTGTGTACTATTTGTTTTTGTAAACGGGGGTTCGATAAATTAGAGTATAGCCTCAGCGTCCCCTGCGTGGGATGTCTTTATTGTAAAGTGACCGGCTGGTAGAGTCCCTTTAGCGTTACCATAGGGTTGTTTTGGCAGATCTTTTATGCGGATCCGAGGTGAGTCCTGTTTTAGCGAAGTTGTGGTTTTGATTTTGTGGTCCTGATTCGGCTCTTTGCGACCCTGTAAGCAATGAATAACTAACTAATACCTCAACTCGAGAAACTCATATCAATGACTGGATAGTGAAACGGGAGAACTCTGGCCTGGTGTATGACGTTCCTCTGAACGATTATCTCAGGCCAGACCACTCCGCCATCACGCTCAGACTGGTCACAAACCTTCCAGGCATAAGAGGCGCGTCCCACGACGCAACCTCGAAAGTATAAATGCTGAGGCTTTGGGTTCTGAGGCCGGTGCCGCGGGCATTCCGTGCAACATGGACTGGCTGCGCTGCAGCATTTGCTTTAACTCCCGGGGTCTTGGACTGCTGCGGGTTGCCGCCGAGGCCATTCTGGTGGACCCGTCTAGTCCACAGCTATAGTACGACCTGAGTGCCATTCGTGTATCATAGCCCACTTGGGGGATCCTAGGCCTACATGGATATGGCGTATGCTTGCCCATAGGTCGTCCCCTATACGCTTATGTGTCCGGGGACGTTAATCTATATAACTAAACTAACTAAACTAAGGTCGTACCCCATTGTGACTGCTTTCCCACCTTTACTGATAGGTATTACTGTTTTTTTTTGTTTTGTTTGTGTTGCCTGTGTGTGTCGTGGGAGTGCTTGTGTATTTGCCTCTGCCGGCACAGGTCTTCCGCTTTTAATAAATCCTCTTTTATCCTCCCGACGTTCCCTCGACCCCTCCAATTGTTATTAATGTCACGTGTCTGTCCGGGCGGCACGGGTATTTGTCACTACAAGCCCGGGGCGTTTCTTTTACTAATTTTTATATGATATGTCTCTCCCTTCGTTTTAACACCCCATATTTATTGTCTGCTCCTGTCCCGGGGGGCTTCTCATGTTTTAATGGTATTATAGGCCGCCTCCAGGAAAGCTTTACTTTTTATATTTTATCTTTTTACTCTCCTGTGTATATAATAATTGGGTGGCACTCCTTTTAGTGCCCTCCATTTCAAATCATCCCCTTCCCTTCCCCCCACCTGAAGTTTAATAATAAAGACTTCAGACTTTCTAAATTAATTTTTATAGGCCTGGTCCTGAATTAGTTATAAAGGGGTTATTTCAGCAACTTTTATTCTCTTAAATTACTATTAGATATTATATATCCGATCCTATCCTATCCCGTAACTCGAAAGTCGTTTGGGAACCACAGATGATCGTTTAACCAGCGTACTCCTTCTTTCTCTGTCCTCAGGGCTTCATTCAATGTCAAGCCAGTACATTCTTAAATGTTGTCCTTACACCTCTTTTTCTATCTACCTCTGCCTCCTTGCACCGTGTCTTGTGGCCATACCATCGGAGTTTCCGTTTCTTCACCACTGTGAGCAAGTACTCGTGTTGTCCAATGGCTTGTGTGATGGTCTGTCGGACTTCATCATTGGCGATGTGCTGGATATAGGAAAGGCCCAGAAGTCTTCTGTAGCACCTCATCTCCATGCTTTGTATTCTTCGTTGTAGGTATGCTGCGAAGGTTCATGTTTCGCAAGCGTATAGGAAGATGGAGATGACAATGTAGTGCAGCAGCCTTACCTTGGAATGTAGACTGATGGTCCTGTCATTCCAAAATGTGCTTTAGTCTTGTCATATTATGTATGGTATCATTTAAATTAATTTAGGAACATTTGGTGTGTAAATTAATACTAAATTACTTGTGATAATTTTAGCAGTCCATATGGCCCCGGTGTTGGGACTAGCAAAAAAAAACAACAGAAGAATAATCTGAGGCGGCTCGTCGGTTGCAGGACAGACTCGCTACTGCAGATCTAACAACTGACTATAATGATACTGTTCTATCACTCGTAGACAAGCAAGCACCAGCCACATCCAGACTCATCACAAACAGACCATCCGCTCCCTGGCAGACAAATGAAATCCGCCTAGCAAAGAAAGAACGCAGACAAGCAGAAAGAAATTGGAGGTCCAACAAACTGGATGTGAACAGACAAATCTACAACAAGCAAAAGAAACTGGTACAGACACTCATTGACAATCAAAACAATCCTACTTCAATAAACTGATCAAGCAAAGCCCTTTTCTCCACTATAAGCAATCTCCTAGGCTGCTCTTCAGACTCTCCATTGCCCAACAACATTGAACCCTCTCAACTTCCACAAACGTTTGCTATTTTCACAACAAAATTCAGACTACCGTGACAGAGTTGACCAGACACCCTACAAACAAACACTCCAAATCACCCCTCCCCCCCCCCTCACCCTCTGTTCTCCGGTACATATTCACTGATTTCAAACCTCTCACCACTTCTGAACTTCAAACCATCATAAAAGACACGACTATAAAAGCTTTCCCCTGGACCCTCTTCCTACTCAGCTTTATTCTGACTGCCTGTCATCTCGTCTTCCTTCCATTCTTGACATTATCAAAACACCTCTCTTGACTGGTACTTTTCCAAACTCCTTCAAAACTGCCATTGTCAAACCACTTCTAAAGAAACCAACTCGACCCTAAAGTTCTGAATAACAACATACATTGCTCGAATCTGTCTCTTGCTTCAAAACTTCTTGAACGCGTTGTTCTCAATCAGCTGAATTCTCACCTCTCGTCTAACAACCTTCGGTCACCTCTCCAATCAGTTTATCGCCCTAACCATTCCACTGAATGGGACTCTATACAGCCCATCAAGAAATCTCCGCTCTGCCGACGACCACCTCAGACTCAAAGTGCCTCGAACCAGGCTTGTGTCCGCCGGTCAGCGCTCTTTCTTATATAAAAGCTCCCGTCAACTGGAATTCACTTCCTCTTTCACTCCGTTAGAAACAGTCTGTATTTTCTGTCAAAACTGTCCTCAAAATCCAATTGTTTCCCCAGTAGAGGCTATCTTGATCTCACTTGCGCTAACCGGCTTGCACAGTGTCTGCAGACCTACCACAGTATGTTTCATATGTGTGTATGTGTCACGGACGGACTAGTTTTACTCTGCTTATTTTAATATTTAGCTTGGTTAGTCTATGTAATATTAGAATTTCAAAGTTAGCAAGCAGCAGACGATGGAAGTAATCAAGCGTAGCAGTAGCATACTGCCGATTACACACAGTGGTAGCTGACGGTAAGCAAAGGCAATGACATCATCGCAATTACGTTAGGTAAGTCAGTTATCCGCCAATGAGAACACAGCTTAGAAGAGGCTCAACGAGGTCTGACTACTTCGAATGTAGAGAAGAACCGGGAGTCGAGTTTAAACCGAGGAAGAGTACACATCTACACCGCTACTCAGCTGGTAGTAGGTCTCTCCAAGAAAGACTAGGACGCAGTAGGCCTACTTGTGTAAATCCGAATTCACTCAAGTAGCCACTGGCCTGATATTGTCACGAAGACGAACAGGCGTTCTGTAGTGTGCCCAACACAGCCTCAGACGAAACCACGTCGACGCATTAGTTGGCTGCAGCGGTATCCCCAGCATTGCGCGAGGAAAGCCAACCAGTCTACCCACAGGGAAGAACCAGAAGAAGACAACACAAGTTGTCAACAAACCGACCACAGCACAGCACGCCAGACTGACAGTTAAGTCTATAGTCGTGTGTGCACACAAAACTGAGAGCTACAGGACCACAGTAGTCCACTTCTCATGAACTATAACCTCCAGTGCCCAAGGATGAACTATTAGCTGCATAGACTATCAGCGGTCGAATTATTCACAGTGACTATTTAACGTTTAAGGTAGATTAGTACTTAGAAAATCTTGTATAGAGTAGAAGAAATAAATGTGTGATGTTTAACTGTTATCAAGTGGCTGGACTACATATGATTCATAGCCGTGTGAAAGCTAGTGTGACAGTAATCTTTTACCATTTTTCTATCTATCTCTGTAACCCAACCTTAACACAGACCGAGCTAAATAAATAAATGTATTATAGTACTCCACAGGGTGACTAACTAGCAGTTCCCATCGGATAAAGCGTGAGGTTTACATCATTCCATTGTGCAGAGCCCTAAAACCCATAAAACCCACGTGACAGTATGTATGTGTCTATGTGGTGTGTAAAGGAAGGGTATTTCTTCCTCCACCATATTTATTCATGCTGCTTTTTCTCATATGATCGGACATCCAATGTTTCATCATTTTTCTAGGTACCATTTTCTATTATATGCGTGAATGCGTTGTGAGAATGCGCCTTGAATCACTCCTTTTGTGCTAGATATTTGCGTCTTCTTCTTCTTCTTCTTCTTCTTCTTCTTCTTCTTCTTCTTCTTCTTCTTCTTCTTCTTCTTCTTCTTCTTCTTATTATAACAACGCCCCAGATCAATGAGTGATCCTGAACAGCCAAGTGGAACAGGACTTCTAGTACTTGTTGAGTGATTTTATGTATCCGGTAGGACAGAAACATGGGAGTTCCGGAATTTCCACTCCGGGCAATGCGAGCATAGACGTCTAGACCTCGTCGTAAGAATTTAAGAGGAACCTCTTTATTCAACGCTCGCCTTTTTAGAGAGCAACAACAACAACAACAACAACACCAACAACAAAATCGCATTTTTTGTACCTTAAACTGTGATCTAAACAAAGAAACGAAAGCACCGACGTTTAATAACTAAATAAAATATAACCCAAGTTTAGCACATCACAGTTTTGTAACTCTGTGTGTTTGTGTGTTTGTGTGTGTGAGGGTGTGTGTGTGCGTGTGTGTGAGAGAGATAGAGACTAAATTGGGGAAAGGGGAAAGGGAAACAAGTAAGAGGGAAAAAATAAAGCAAACATTGTTTTTCACAACCCACCCTCTCCGTTATAGACAGCCTCGGACCAGTAGTGGAAGCAAGCCAAAAGCAGTTACCGCCGGAAAGGGTTAAACTTCACGCGAACAGCAGATTAACCCATTTAGAGCAATCAATCGGTCTTGGCAACACTCGGTAGGTGTTCAACAATAGTGGATGGGGATTTTCTACCCGTGCTCTCTTTAGAATCTACCAACACGGTCGTCCTAGTTACTTTCAGTGACATAAGGCTTCTTCTGGCTACATTTCAGCTAGTCCTACTAACTTGCACGCATATGCGTGATCAGTGGCACGCAAACAAGGGCGCGAGTGCGCGTGCACACTTGCACACAAACACACACAAAACTGCACACACACATGTACACACACATGTACTCACACGCACCTACAAACACACACACACCCACACATATTGCAAAGAGCACACTTGTAAGAACTCCCCGACATCAGACACTTTGTGGCTACACGAACATACAAAGAAACGCATGCTCTCTCTCTCACACAGACACACACACACACACACACGCACAAACACGTGCGCACACATTTATTCCAGTAGAAAAAGGTGAAATGCATAATTATAATGTTAAAAAGGGGTCCAGTTGCACTCCCCGTAAAAAGTTATCAATAACTGAAATCATCTATATATATAAATTGCTTAGCCGGAAGTCCTTCTTCGACACTACTGTAAAGTTTGTCCGGTATGGACGCTGATCTGGGCAAGTGCTGGGTGCTGGGTTTCGGCCTGTTGTGCGCTCAAAACCTGCGAAATCGTTATAGCCGACATTTCCTTACCGAACGTTTAACCGTTTCTGAGATAAATAAATAAACAAAATGTCCACAAACTGCAATAGCCTCATTCCGCGCGCGGTTTCCATTCAACCCGTGTCAAGAACTTGCCGTTCCGTAATACCGCAAATTTTGTTTTATTTCCATTCAAAACACTTTTGCACTCATGTCACCAATCTTACAAAATTTTGTGTTTAACTAATTAAATTTGATTAATTAAAAATCGAATCGAGGTTTCAGCATGTTTTCTCATATAGACCAAAAAATTGATGGTCTTTGCATGAAAGCTTGGTAGCTCAGTTGGTAAGACTTTTGCCTGCCGTGCAGGGGACCCGAGTTCAAATCTCCGGTGGGCCATATTTTTTTTTTAATGTTTTTTTTTTAACACTACAATATGGATATTTTGCTTTTTCATTTAGGCTTTTTGCCTTTAACTTATTTATTATTATTATTATTATTATTATTATTATTATTATTATTATTATTATTATTATTATTATTATTATTATAATTATTATTATTATAATTATAATATCTTACATCAAATTTTATTTTAAAACCCTGGTGTTTTTTATTATTTCTATTTGTATTATTCTATATTCAATATTATTATTATTATTATTATTATTATTATTATTATTATTATTATTATTATTATTATTATTATTATTACCAAGGATCGGGATGGGGTGGTACGTGTAGGTAAAAGGGGGTTACGTGTAGGTTTAAAGGGGCATGGGTAGGCATAACGGGGATACGGATATATATAAGGGGGTATGGTGATGGTCGATTCCTTTCATCCATACCTGCGAAACGATCAACGGGAAGTATCAAGGAGGGTACAGGTAGGTTACAAGGGGGGTACGGAAGGTATCAAGGGGGTATGGGGAGGTATCAAGTGGGTTCGGGGAGGTATCAAGAAGGTATGGTGAGTCATCATGGGGGTGGGACGGGGAGATATCAGGGGGGGTATGGTGAGGTATCAAGGGGGATATGAGGAGGTATCAAGGGGGATATGGGGAGGTATCATCGTCCAAATGAAACTCGCAGACAACAGTTGTCTCTGTCTACATTTTAAACAGCAACCTGTGTACCATGGCTTGCCAGGGTACAAAAACCACTAGTCATAAATAAATCATTAACAATGTGTGCAAGGGTTAGAGTACGGGTTTAGGGTTTACAGTTAGGGTTCAGCCTAAATGTGTTGGGAGTCAAACAGGATTGTTATTAAAAGAAAAATTACTTCCCCCTCCTCATCTTCGCTCCCTCCCCACACACAACAACAACAAAAACAGCTACACACACAAACTTGTTTAGACCGCGTTGTTATGACCTTCATGAATCGCCACATACGTTGTATTGACACTGGGTCATATTTCGTCCTCTTTCTTAAGTACATTTAAGTCTTCTAACGCTAAACCTAACCCTTAGCCTAACACAGCCCTAACTTTAACGGAGAACAGTTTTGACGTCAAAATAACGAATGCTGTCAAAACAAGGTATGTAGATGTTCACTAGTTTGTACAAACAACGCCGTGTCTACAAACTCACACACACACACATACACACACAGCCGAGGTTACACAGTATTATCATGACTTTCCCGAAACGCCACATACGTTGTGCTGACAATGGGTAATATTTCGTCTCCATTTTTAAAGTACTTTGCAGTGTTCGAACCCTAACCCAAAACCCTAACCCTAACTCTAACTCTAACCCAGCCCTAACCCTAACGTATTATTGTTCTGACGTCAAAACAAGTAGGCATGTCAGTACAAGTTATGTAGATGTTCACTGTTTTGTCCAGATAATAGTGTGTAAACAAGGACACACGCACGCACCACGCACACACACACACATACACACACACACACACAACACCAGTGCAAATCATATTGATGTGGCTGTTTGTTGTCTCATTAGCGAATTAGCCAGCACGACTGATCGCACAGAATCCAGTTATGTGAGCGGTAAGCGTAATGGCTACTTCAGGTTTTGTGCGTGTGGCGCCAGGTATTAGCACATTAAACAAACCTAGACGGAGGAGCTTGGTTGGATGGTCTCTGTGGCGATTTAAGTTACTTTATCCGGCACGAAAGGACGTTCGTGGCACGCAGGCGATCTAGAGTTCAATCCCCGCGAGTGGCAGTTGATTATTCCTCCAACGCAGGAACTGGTACTAAAGGCTATGCCAGACTAGAAACAGAATCACTGATTCGCTGCAATTCAAATCAAAAATCACGATGATTCTCCCTGCATCAAGTGTGTCATACCGCGAAACACGAGTCACAAGAATCAGCTTCAGCAGTGATTCGTACTGATTCACAGATTTAGAACGTGCTCTAAAGTCGGGAATCATGATTCGTCATTCATTCCGTATCAGCCAATGGGAAGCAAGAGCTAGATCAGGTGATTAGTAGGGGGAGGGGAACAACCACTGACCTATATTCGCACCAATATGGCGGCAACGAAGGCAACTGGAGCTCTTCCTCCTCCAATTCATTCAAAAGTCCATGGTAGTACTATGCCCCATAAATATTTCTTCTTTCGATCCACGGTTTTACCCACCATTTTCGTTTTCGTTTTTCTCTTGAAGTAGAACAGACGCTGCAGCACAAACTAAAATTGATTCTTCGTCACTGCTAGAATCCATCTCGATGCACACTTTCTCTGACTCATGTCTGTGTAAGTGTGTCAAGGCTGATTGTGAAACAGCGTAATTCTGATTCGCTCTGAAACAGGTTTCTAGCTGAATGGCTGAATCATGATTCGAGTAAAATCGTGATTCTTTGAATAAGTCTGGCATCAGCTTAAGCCGCGATGCGGCAGTCAGCTGAGACCACGCTTTAATACTATTATGCATGGACTGAGACAATAAGACTACGATGAATCCTGGAGCCATCGCTTACAATGAAGGCGTTGCGAATTGACGCAACTGTTATTGCTTATGACAACTTTGCGTAAAGACCACGTCGTGCATCACACACCTGACGTCAGTTCCCTGTTGTGCCGTGGCCTTACACGAACTGCGCCCGACACGCTGGCAGTCACGGGTTTAATTCCCTCGAGTGGCACTAGACGATTGGCCCACACGAATGAGGTGGAGTCCATTTCTCCTGTGTCCCCCAACCAGAACAGTGATAATAGAAACAAGTCCTCTATACGCTCAATGTGTCCGGGGACACAATTTTAATAAAGAAGAAGATAATAGAATATAGGTTAATCTAGGAGTACTCCTTGAGGTTAACCCACTTTTCAATCTGTGTGCATGTACAAAGACATATTTAAAGTAGTTTTATTCCGTTTTAGTTCTGTTTAGTTAAAGCGGTTCGCTCTCATTCAATATACATGACAATACCTACGCCAGAGTAATAAATTAATGGCTGCATGAATATTAGATTTTACACCGCGCGCAATCTGTTCACATTACAAGGCGTGTTCACGGCGAATTAAGGGAGAGAAGACAGAGTGGGAAGTTATACAAAAAAACAGTTAACTCTCCCCTCCCTCCCTCCCTCCCGCCTCCCGAAAAAATGTGAAATGAACAATTAACAAACACACCAAGCAAACAAATAAAACACCACCATCAGTAAAACAATTAAACAACTAAGCAAAGCAACAACAACAACAACAACAAAAAAAAAAGAAACCCGCGCACCCCCCTCCCCCCCCCCCCACACACACACACATCCAGAAACAAACAACCACACAAAGAAAGACGCAACAACAACCACAACAACACACCATCCAGATCTAATGTTTGCATTACACGCATCAAAGTGTAGGACTAAGAGCTATGGCCAGAGGTCTTTGAGATACACTGCACCGGTCTGGTGGAATTCCAGAAGGCATAAAGAGAGCAGACTCTGTCGATGCATTTCTCAGAAACTTGAAAACACATTTCTTCTCTTTTTGCTAATCTGGATGTATAATTATCTGATCTCATCCCAATTTCATAAGTCACTGCGTGAAAGTATTGCATAAATGTTAATTGACTGGTCTGCCTGCTAGAATGTGTTGAGCGATAGGGAAGAAGTTAAAATGTTAAGTTATGATCTATGCACCCTTCCCGCCACTGTCTCTCTCTCTCTCTCTCTCTCTCTCTCTCTCTCTCTCTCTCTGTGTGTGTGTGTGTGTATTTATCCACCTCCCTCCCACCAGCGCTGCGATCATGCCCGTCGGCGTGGAGATATTTACGCGCTTTATAAATTATTCATTCATTCATTCAAAGCTGTTTTACAAGGATCAACTATGTACAGCCTCCTTCTCTTTAACACGTTATCTGGAAAGTTCAATGTTCAATTTTTCTTCAGCATCACAATTCTACATCATCATCATTATCAGTCATCTGTGTTAGGCCTATGCAAACCATGATCCTGTAGCTTACCCATAACGAAAAGGCCACTATATTATAATCGAAGGTTTAGTTTACTTCTGGAGAAAACGGGTTGCCCTACCATTGGCATTGTCATTACATTACACAACGATAACTTGGGCTTTGCGTTGCTCACACCAACCACTACAGTTTAAATCTTCTAGTTCGGTTCTGAAAGGATGGGGTTGACTGCTTTATCGGTTAATCGATATCATAGCCTTGTGGCCTTTGACCCTACACTACACTACATGGTTGTTGCTTTAGGTCCAGCGGACTCTTCCGAGCCAAATCAGGACCAGGCCTTTGACCCTATTTCTGAGTAAACAACGCGGCCGGAAGAGTGCGCCTTTGGTGTCTGGGGTAGGCTAGGTCCTGTTTTATCCATCTAACGC
The DNA here is from genome assembly GCA_036898135.1 of Oncomelania hupensis. Lineage (NCBI taxonomy): Eukaryota > Metazoa > Mollusca > Gastropoda > Littorinimorpha > Pomatiopsidae > Oncomelania > Oncomelania hupensis. The sequence continues at coordinate 7,413,528 of CM072524.1, read as the reverse complement.
GAGAAACCTACCGAGCTTTTTTTTTATGGTTTCTGTCTCTTACCGGTTTGATAGCTGCTATTTTTAGCTCAAGAATGTTGGTTTGGCTAACCCACGGCTGTTGCTATTAATAGGCACACACAAACTATGGGATTTATTCACTGAAAAAAAAAGAAAAAAAAAGTAATTTTCGAACGATTTATTTTTTGTGGTAAGCTTTTTTTTTGAGTGGTGCAACACTAACTGTGAATGTTAAAAAGATTTGTGGAGGGACGTTGGTCAAAATGGAGCTTTTTAAAACGCTCCCGGCTCAAGTTGGACCGGTTTTGATAGCTGCTATTTTTAGCTCCAGAATTTTGGTTTGGCTAACCCACGGCTGTTGCTATTAATAGGCACACACAAACTATGGGATTTATTCAGTGAAAAAAAAAAGAAGAAAAGAAAAAGTAATTTTCGAACGATTTATTTTTTGTTGTAAGCTTCTTTTTTTTTTTTGGAGTGGTGCAACACTCACTGTGAATGTTAAAAAGATTTGTGGATGTGCGGTGGTCAAAGTGGAGCTTTTTAAAACGCTTCCGGCTCAAGTTGGACCTATGCTACGCCATGATATATACCTTAGAACAAAGCTATAGATCTGCAGGCTTTTTTGTGGGGCCGGGTAGCTCAGTTGGTAAGAGCGTCTTGCTAGTAACCGAAAGGTCGCTGGTTCGAATCCCGGATTGGTCAACGTGTGATCATATTATTTTCCCCTTTACCAACAACTGGCCCGCTGGTGTCAGTATAAATCGGTCCAGTAGTCACCTATATGCGAAAGTGTCGTGTGACTATAATCTACAAACAAACAAACAAACAAGCAGGCTTTACACAAAGTTCGGGCATCTGGAACGCTGGAAGTTCTCTAGTATAGGAGGAGGCTTCTATCTCCGATGGCCGGGAGCCTGCCCGAAGGCGCTAGCTAGGGCTATTTAGTGGTCAAGAAAGCGAACTAATGATGGTCATTAACGCTGAAACTGATGGCGGAAGCATACGTCACCCACTCCCACAGCATTCCGACTGGCAGAGATAATTACCCTCACTGACGTCACTCTGGTGGTTGATGATGCCAGCTGTACCTCATGAGCCGCTCACTGTGCCACGCTGTTACGTTGATGGAAAATATCCTTTTCCTTTCAACTCAATGCATTTTAATCGAGTTATTTACCGTTCTATGACGTGACTCAGTGCGTATTTCCTGTGACGATCTTTGTTCTAATGTGATCATTGATTACCTCATTCTCTACAGGTTTTCTACAAGGTATATATCGTATAAACCAGGCCCTTATCTGCGTGTTACGATTCCGTTTTACAATTGACGTTTGACGTTTGTAAAGCAGTTGTTAATGCTTCCCCCCACCCCCCACCTACCCCCACCCTGAATAACGTTGGAGAAACTATATAACAAAAGCTGGGGCCGGGTAGCTCAGTTGGTAAGAGCGTCTTGCTAGTAACCGAAAGGTCGCTGGTTCGAATCCCAGATTGGTCAACGTGTGATCATATTATTTTCCCCTTTACCAACAACTGGCCCGCTGGTGTCAGTATAAATCGGTCCAGTAGTCACCTATATGCGAAAGTGTCGTGTGACTATAATCTACAAACAACAACAAAGGCTCTGTATTATTATTGAGTCGCGCACGATAATTTACGAATATTGTGCTTGTCACCAGGCGTGCAATGACTTTAATTAATTAATTAGAATTCTATGCTGTTGCTGGAGCGGTCTTACATGTACATACTGTTTGCTTGTCTGTTTCCGTCGGTCGATATTGTTGTGACAATGTTGAGAACTTTCTGTTCGCGACTGACCGAAGATTCCAGATCGATCTCGAAACACGCTGCCCTGTTATTGAGTGAACGGGCTGCATAGATACAAAACTATCACAGTTACCCAGATTCAATTACATCGACGAATCTACATTTGGCGTGGGAACAGCCGCGTTCCTCTATAAACGGGATTGCCCTCTTCCGGTGTGAATGAAGAGACCGTTGATGAACGGGACGGTGATCCCCATTCAGTAGCTTACTAACTACAGAGGAAGGACTGTTTACAATGGCATTTGATTGTGTCGGAGAAGGAGTCCCTTAATGCCGTGCTTCACGTACTTGTCCACATTGCTAGCAACCTAGACCTACTATTTATCTTTCCGGGGTCTATAGTCAGTGTTACACTCGGTTTGATGTTGGTGTTTTTCTTTATCAGTATTTGATTCAGCCCCGATGCTGAAGTCCTGATAAGGTGTAACTTTGATTCGTTTATCCACGCAGCCTGCTCAAGCAGCATACAAGTCACAAAGTCGACGTATGAAGTTTTCCACTTTTATTCAGCACACATCAACAACTGCATACAATCGCTCAATCGTCTTTCCACTCTCAAATTTACTTTCCAACTAACAACAACTTCAACTATCTATCAACAACAGTGCGGCACACAATTTTATAACCTCTCTTTCGAACCCAGTAGAAATGACGCACTACCACCAATCAAATAAAAGATCGTCATCACTGACTTACGTCATACATATTTCTTCTCCTTCCGCCATACTTCGATAATTATCCCGAAACTTCGATCGATAGTAAACAAGCGGATCCAGAAAATTCTCCAACAATATCGTCTAACGAAAATTATCAACGTTATACAAAGCCTCTCCTAACAACAATGCAAACTCAAATCAAAGGTAAATAAACTCCATTATTGAATACTTTGCAAATCAAAACGATTAGATCTATCGTACACGCTTCAGCCATACTATCCTTCGCGTTTCAACGTAACAGTCAGTGCACATATCCGCATCTCCCATAATTCCAAGGCTTTGATTATTTTGGGCGAAGATGGGCTTACCCTAAAATTTCTCATTGTCATTACGTTAAACAATGATGACGTGGCCTTTCGTTGTTCAAACTAAACCGCTACAGTTTGAATATTCCATTTCATTTTGTGCCAGAGAGTGTTTTCCCCTGTTTTCACGGTACATCAATATCATAACCGTGTGACCTCTTGACCCTTTTTCTGAGTGAACCACCCAGCTTCATGAAAGCGTGTTTGGTGTCTGAAGTAGAGTAGGGTCTATTGTAGTAACCCAAACCGAACAACCTTAGGTAAAGGTAAAGGTAGTCCCATAGCCTTGTGGCCGTAGGGGAGCGTGATGTTGGAGATCACACTTATCTTGGGCCAGCGTAATGAGGCTGATGCCCATCTCTCTCCCTCGCTGCTTTACCTTCCCCACCCTTTAAGAGAGTAGGTACTCAGTCACACCTGAGTCAACTGGGGGCGTTGGTATTTGTCGCTTCACGTTTTTGCGGTCACCCATCCAAGTGCTAGCCGCACTGGACGGTGCTTAACGTGATACACAGTAGCGAGTGCTCCAACCACTGCGCTATCCGACACCCTTAAGAACCTTACACAGCAATTTTGTGTAACTTGTTCTGTTTTTACAGGCTTTTTCGATGCTAGTTTTAACTCAATAATGTTGGCTAGCCATTATAGGCACACAATCTACGGAATGTATTCATAAAAAAAAAAATCCTATTCTTTCCAAAAGAGTTATTTTTTTTGTAAGCTTATTTTTTGAGTAAGGCAACACTCACTGTGAATGTTCAAAGGAGCCGTCGAGGGGGCATGGTCAGAGTGGGTCCCATTCAAACAGAATCTAAAAGGCGCCAACTTGCTGCTTGCCGCACACGTCTAACGCCAAAGACCATTGAGCGTTCCTTATACCCTATACTAGAGAGTGCCAGAGACACTATTAACATAATTACTCCACGTGTGCGTATAAGAATTCCCCTTGTTATGAGTGTGGCGCTCTAGTGCTGCTGCGCTGCGTTTGTTGAGTATGTATCGTAGAGGTCGATTCAGCCCCACTCGAATTCGTATCCACGCAGTAACACGGCAAGAGTCGTAATAAAATTTCTCAACTGTATTCATCAAACGACGTAAACAGCATTCAACAACAGCGCTGCAATCAAGATCTCTTTCCCCCCACCCCACCCCCACCAAAAAAAAAACAAAAAAAAAAAACAAAACCAAAAACACCATACAGATTATGCTGACAGCGCTTCTTATATAGTCTATTAATCATGTCGAAAACTACTGAAAGTTTCAGAATGAAGCGATCAACAAGCAGCCAATCAAAATAAATGCCGTCACCAGAAATGGGCGCTGTCTCACGTTATAGAAAGTTCTACAAACCCACAAGACTTGACCAGTCATTGCTAGATCTCTCTCGAATTTTCCCGTCAATGGTGATCAAAGAAATGTAGAAAGTTCTCAACATTGTTATAACAATATCGACGCACGAAAACCAAACAACGCAAAGCTTTTATTAATACTGGACGCTACATAAGCGCTTTCCCCCAAATTATCAATCACGCTCAAAGCACGGCGATCTGTCCACAAACAACAAACGCACATCTATAACTCAAACATCTGGTGTGATTACATGGTTACTGCATTAGGTCCAGCGGACTCTTCCGAGCCAAATCAGAGAGACCTTATCTCAAAATGTTATAAAGGTAGGGAAATCGCTAGTAAAAGTCGAATAAGGAAATCGATTTTTAAAAAAAAAATTCAAAGTTTAGATTGATTGCAATCAATGCTATTATTGAAAGGATGGAGGAAACCGGAGTACCCGAATAAAACCCTCGGTGACCACACACGGTCGCTTACCAAAGTCACATAAGTTCGTCCCTTTACGGGAATCGAACGCGCGACCTTCGGCATAGAACACCGGCGACTAAGCCACTGCGCGACGAGACCCCCCTAACACAGAAGCAAATCCGAGGCAAATGAACGCTATCCTTGGGCCTACAACACAATATGCGTCATTATCGTGCGCATCTCAACCCTAACAGCGGGGCGGCCTAAACTCTGAATTCCGGCATCGCTTGTCACCATCATCGCAAAATCATCGACATTTTAAAGTTGAGACAGGCGTAGTTCTCCGCAGTCTTCTTTGACCCGATCGATCAAAGAGAGGCGGAAAATCTCCTTTGATCTGTGGAACCCAGATCGGCTATATATTCTATTCCTGGCTCTCTATATATAGATAGTTGTTGTGGAATTGTTCACTATCCTGGAATTTGTGTGAAAGTCTAGACAGACGGTGAAGATCGATAGGTTTGCTTGTCAGTATGATTGATAATCTCAGCATTGTTCAATCTAGCTTTGCTTGTTGTTGACGGCGCCGTCATAAATCTGAAGTGTTGTCTAGCAGTGGTCCATACACTGACGGATTGTTTTGAATGGCTGATTGATTGATTGTTTTGAATGGCTGATCGGTTGATTTCTTTTTGAATGGCTGAGTGATTGATTTGTTGAATGGGCGTTGAGGGATTTATTTCTTGATTGAGAAAACAATGTGTTGGCAGGCATCATGAAAGTCAGTGTCAATATCGTTCGTTATACACGTTTTCATAGTGCGATGTATGTATTTATTTGACCGTTTTTATTTATTTATTTATTTACATTATTATATTGGTCCTATATTGCGCGATTCAGCTCTAGAGATCAATACAAAACAAAATATTTGTCATAGCGAGCATATTCCGATGAGGTCAATTTTCATAGTACACCTATGAACTAAGCAAACTTAGAAGCACTGAATATGAGTGCCTGTGTGTGTTTGTGTGGGTGTGTGGATGTGTGTGTGTGCGTGTGTGTGTCGTTCATGGGGAGAAAAATATCATTTCGCTAAAACCTACATTTTGCTCTTACTTTACACAATATCATTTGTTTTCTTTCTTTCCTTTCTTTTTTTCTTTCTTTTTGTTTTCTTTTTTTATTTAACTTTCTTTCTTTCTTTTTTTCCTCCCATTCCTGCAATACTGATTTTATTTTATAAGATTGATTTGTTTGCTTGTGTGTTGAGCCCTTCGATATGAAAAGTGATAGTAGTATAACCTTTGAGGGAAAGTTATACGGGGGAAGAGGATGATGATAAAGGATGATTAAAGATTGCTTAGTCTAGCCTGCTTACAATAGTGACTCCGGTGTACAAAGTGTTAGTATAACGTTGGCACGTGCGATATACATCGCCTGGTCAGCATTTACTGCAGTTGCTGGCCGGGAAGGTTTATAGTTTGCATGGTCAGTTGCATGACGCATACAAGTACCTACTTCCGGCTATTTTTCCTATAGGGAGCGCCCGGACAGTTCTTAGTTCATGATTGGCTGGAGCCTGGCGCATTACCTTATCTAGAGAGAGATGCTTCTTGGGAAACTTGTAGTATTTAACCCACGACGAACAAAGAAATCTTCCTCTTATCTCTAGTCTCCTGCTTCTGATAGACCTAGAACAACTTTGCTCCATCTGGTCTAGGTGTAGCCCTTAGAATGTTTTATTCATAATGTGTCTAAGAGCAGGAGAGAATTTGTAGTAGTTGTAGAATATATGTAGGGTAATAAGTGTAGGGTGTACAATGTTTAGAAATTGGTGTGAGAGCAGAATTAGATGGTAAGTAGTCAGCGAGTTAGTTAGTGAGTGAAGATTAATTCTTAGGGCAAGAATTAGTGGTTTCCCAAAGGAGGAAAGGAGAGTGGAAAAGAGAAGAAAATGAGGTAAGATGAAATGAGTTTATTTGAACATCTTATGTATTGTTAGTTAGAGTTTATGTGCATGAGAATCTTATGTTACTTGAATGATGTATACTAGATAGATTATTAAAATTGGATAAATGAAGATAAGCTATAGTTATTGTGATTTATTTGAGCGCATGGCAAACCTTTGTGAACGAAAGTGAGATTGGTTTTATTTTGTATGTCTTAAATTATAATTTGGTTTGTCATGCCCTTTCCCCGTACAAGTTTAGAATTACGTAGTTTAGATTAACTCTCACAAGATAACGCAAATATAGAGACGCGTTACATTGGTGAACCTGCGGATTCGTTACATTGGCGGACCTGCGGATTTGTATTTTAAGGGTAAAATTTTGGTTGAATTAATTCATTTCAAGTGAGCAAATTTTAGTGTTTAAGATGGGAGACGAATGGGATTCTCCACCCAGAGACACTACAATTCCCTGTCCGCCGGATCATTGGATTTTTTTTGAGCATTTGAGTTCTCAGGCCTTGTGGGAGGAATATATAATTAACGAAGAGGAGGAGGACATAAAGGCCATCAAAAGCATTCTGTTGGATAGACTTTTCCATCCCTCCGAAAACACGTTGGTGGTCATGGACGAGGTGGCGGGGGATATCTATGACAGTTTTCATCATGAGGAGTCCTTCTATGAAAAGTTTGCTTATCTCCCAGCCCGTGCTTGGTACACGATAGGTTACATAGAAGAACTTCACAGACTCTGTGTGAGGGAAGTTCGAAAGAATTGTTGTTAAAACAACGATGTGCCGTTTGACTAAGTAAGGACATAAGAATCAATAAATAACATGCACATGAATTAATCCACCATGTGCTGATTCGTAAAAACCCGGAATTAGCACCATTATCAAAAACAAGTAAATATAAGTGTCAACATCATGCACAAAAGGTTGACCCAAGGATTTTATCTCAACAATTGACAAAACTGTTGCCGACTGTTGCGAGAAAATATGACACACATCAATGAACACTGCATGCAACGGTCATGCGTATCATGCATAGCATTTCCGAGATGGATGACGAATATCGTTACCCGTTCACACAAGAACCGTAGGCAACAATTGAACATAGCATTAATGAAAAGAACTTTAATCACTTTCATCCATTTCGGATTGCAGTTGAATTAGTGACGGAGAAACCGAAGCCGTCGCCTTTTTCAGTGGCGAATCACGAGAACGAGCATCCTGCTTTGAGGATGATTGAGTACCGAATTTATTTTCACGTCTCATACTGTGAGACAAGAATGCGCCGCACGCGGGGAAGATGCACGATTTCTTCCGTTTGTGTATTGTAACATATAACTCAAGCCATGTAATATCGAGATCAGGAGGTGTAACGCATGGAAACCTCCGCAAAGATAACGGAATCATTTATTTATAGTAAAATAATATTGACTAGGACAAGCTGGGAGTGTGACAAAATAAATAATTACTAAGCGCTGGCCATTAAAAAGTTCTTAGTTAACTTCCGTACGATAAATTGTAGTCTTCAACAAGTAGAACTAATAAGAACAATAAGTAGTAAGGCGAAGGTAAGGAGGAGAACGGAAGAAAAGGAGGTGATGGGCGAGATAGAGTAGAGCATTAGGCGAAGAAAGGGAGGTGGGCGGAAGAAAAAGGAGGGGGAAAAGCGCCTTGGGGATAATAGAGACAAAGATAGGATAGACCAAAAGTTACACTGCGCCGAATAGTAAATCCAGCTGTGAGACTAGTGTCCGTCAGCAAGGAAAGGAGGCTGACCAGACAAGATAGCCAAGAAGTCTGGGATGTTGACTAATCGAGCGGCATGAGGCGTTGTGTGATTGATGGGAACTGGTGGCGTGATAACCTGAAAAATTTGAAACAAGTTGTCCTGAAAGAAATGAGCATTTTAATGGTTAAATACAAGTCATCACCTTGAAAAGCAACTATATATTCTGTTGTCCATAATAAATTGTAGAATGAAAATGAACAATGTTAAAATTACTTCATGAGCTACACATATCGTGCTCATGTTACCTGAATGTTGAATACAACTAAGGCTAGACATTGGCATGACTGTTACTTTAAGTACCATGAAGATATAGGTATATTGCCAATGCTGGATAGTTGTTACCAGAAGACCAAAACCTTTGAAGAAGATGCCATCAATCAAGCGAGCTGCACGAGTTGTCACCACTCCAGTGATGAAGGTAAGTAGAAGAAGGGAGGAGAAGAAGAAGCGACTGAAACAATTAAAGAACAGTGAACATGTGAAATAACCTATTCATGATAAGAAAACGAAAAACAGAGTTACATTTGTAACGTGAGAAGGTAGGCCAAAGGAAGAAGTTGTCTTCTGCAAGAAAAGTGTAAAAGGACATTATAAATAAGCACATTAGAAGAAGTTGAAGCTGGTGATCAAAAAAAAAACTGTTAAACAATTTAATACAATCTAGCAAATTATAAATAGTACTAATATGAAAAGTAGCAGTCCGTATTGATCGAACTGGAAATATTACTCAATTATATATTCTGTCATACGTATGAATTTATTCTTCAACTTAGAACTGAATTTTGTCACATTACAAAAGAATTGAACCCGTAAAGAAAATGATGGAACGATACTTATCAATCCGTATCATGTCCGACGTCACGAGGTGACGAAGAGCTTGTCGCGATTCAAACCCTTGCATGAAACGGAGAGGAAGGTATCATCAACATCGGTTCTGCAACTTAAAAACTGAATAAAAGATTAGACACATCATCATACACACCAAGTATGATGTCAATCAATCAAACACATCCTCCAAATGTCTAAGTCCGCTAAGTCATTAGGCTTGAAAAGCATGCAAAGGCACCACATCACTGTAAACAAGTGATCATCTTATTATTTTCCAAGCCTCCTTCAAGCCTGGATACAGTAAGACTCAATGCAAGTATTGCAGAGTCAATCCCATCTTAATTTAAGGTACACCACATGTACCTTTACCCAGTACAGCATTTGTGTACTTGTTCACTGTAGTGTCCCCGTTTACACTAGAATTCGTACCACCGGTGTACGCAAACTTCGTACCACCTTACGTACGACAGCATCACATCGCATCTCTTAGATCCTCAATACTTGACGTACGTCGTCACGTACGTTTAATTTCCATCGTCATGGAACGTCTCATCACTACACATACTTAGTGATTTCCCCACATTTATTGTACTTATTAGCGCACATTTCAGCTTAGGCGCACGAATTGGTACCTTGTAGGCTATATCAACATCCTCATCGTCATCATCATCATCATCATCATCATCATCATCATCATCATCATCATCATCATCATCATCAACATCATCTTCATCATCATCATCATCATCATCATCATCAACATCATCTTCATCATCATCATCATCATCAACATCATCTTCATCGTTTTCGTAATGAATCAAACACATAGTAAACATTATCAGTGCTTCATCAACAAGGTGTGGGCTCCAAAATATGACCCTCATTGACTTATATAGTCTGTCATGCAAGACAAGTATTACACCATATGAACCACAATAAAAACAAGTATGTATACTTTGTACAATCCTTAGTGTAATTAGTTTGAACATAGTCCGGATTATGATCGCACTTTTAAACACCTAGGTAATCACCGTTTGCGATTTCGACGTCTCGTACGCCCTTGCAAAGTTTTATTTACATGAAATTGCTGAATTAACTTTTCAGATATGTTAGTCGCGGGTTCCCACGTAGTGTTCGAGTACCCTCGCCACTTAACCCTATAGTATCTTTGTCCATTTCTCATCCTTGTTGCAAGCAATCGCTCTACCTCATACACAGGCTCTTCAATATCTGTACTTGACGATGATACTACCGTATCACCTTGAGACTGACCTGTGCTCGTTACCTGCGACCTGTTTTGAGAAATACGTTTAGGAGGTACATTCATTTGTGACGCTCGAAATGTGCTTATTTATAATGTCCTTTTACACTTTTCTTGCAGAAGACAACTTCTTCCTTTGGCCTACCTTCTCACGTTACAAATGTAACTCTGTTTTTCGTTTTCTTATCATGAATAGGTTATTTCACATGTTCACTGTTCTTTAATTGTTTCAGTCGCTTCTTCTTCTCCTCCCTTCTTCTACTTACCTTCATCACTGGAGTGGTGACAACTCGTGCAGCTCGCTTGATTGATGGCATCTTCTTCAAAGGTTTTGGTCTTCTGGTAACAACTATCCAGCATTGGCAATATACCTATATCTTCATGGTACTTAAAGTAACAGTCATGCCAATGTCTAGCCTTAGTTGTATTCAACATTCAGGTAACATGAGCACGATATGTGTAGCTCATGAAGTAATTTTAACATTGTTCATTTTCATTCTACAATTTATTATGGACAACAGAATATATAGTTGCTTTTCAAGGTGATGACTTGTATTTAACCATTAAAATGCTCATTTCTTTCAGGACAACTTGTTTCAAATTTTTCAGGTTATCACGCCACCAGTTCCCATCAATCACACAACGCCTCATGCCGCTCGATTAGTCAACATCCCAGACTTCTTGGCTATCTTGTCTGGTCAGCCTCCTTTCCTTGCTGACGGACACTAGTCTCACAGCTGGATTTACTATTCGGCGCAGTGTAACTTTTGGTCTATCCTATCTTTGTCTCTATTATCCCCAAGGCGCTTTTCCCCCTCCTTTTTCTTCCGCCCACCTCCCTTTCTTCGCCTAATGCTCTACTCTATCTCGCCCATCACCTCCTTTTCTTCCGTTCTCCTCCTTACCTTCGCCTTACTACTTATTGTTCTTATTAGTTCTACTTGTTGAAGACTACAATTTATCGTACGGAAGTTAACTAAGAACTTTTTAATGGCCAGCGCTTAGTAATTATTTATTTTGTCACACTCCCAGCTTGTCCTAGTCAATATTATTTTACTATAAATAAATGATTCCGTTATCTTTGCGGAGGTTTCCATGCGTTACACCTCCTGATCTCGATATTACATGGCTTGAGTTATATGTTACAATACACAAACGGAAGAAATCGTGCATCTTCCCCGCGTGCGGCGCATTCTTGTCTCACAGTATGAGACGTGAAAATAAATTCGGTACTCAATCATCCTCAAAGCAGGATGCTCGTTCTCGTGATTCGCCACTGAAAAAGGCGACGGCTTCGGTTTCTCCGTCACTAATTCAACTGCAATCCGAAATGGATGAAAGTGATTAAAGTTCTTTTCATTAATGCTATGTTCAATTGTTGCCTACGGTTCTTGTGTGAACGGGTAACGATATTCGTCATCCATCTCGGAAATGCTATGCATGATACGCATGACCGTTGCATGCAGTGTTCATTGATGTGTGTCATATTTTCTCGCAACAGTCGGCAACAGTTTTGTCAATTGTTGAGATAAAATCCTTGGGTCAACCTTTTGTGCATGATGTTGACACTTATATTTACTTGTTTTTGATAATGGTGCTAATTCCGGGTTTTTACGAATCAGCACATGGTGGATTAATTCATGTGCATGTTATTTATTGATTCTTATGTCCTTACTTAGTCAAACGGCACATCTGTTGCCTACAGTTGCTATATTATATGAAAAATAAAATTTTTTTTATGTACTTGGTTCAACATGAAATGTTCACAATCGTAATTATTCTTTATGGGTATCTATGTTGCAACGCACTCATTCGAATTTCTAATTATTACATGCGTTCATTTCCCTGAAGTGTGTTGCACTATTCAGCAACGTTGTCGATCACTTTACTACAATGTCTAGAGATGACACTTACTTTTTGTTGTATTTGGGTTTATTCAGTGTGTTCTATGTGCATGTCAATGACATTGGAATTTTTCATGGGTTTTTAATGATTTTGTGTACACGTATTTTGCTGACACTAATTCTCACAGTAACCTTACAATGTGTGTGCAGTAACGTTGATGTTGTGTGTTTAATAACCTTGATGTTGTACTCGCAATACTATTGATGTTGTATCCGTATCTATAACGTAATTTACAAGTTCCTCGTTTATGACTTTATATTTAATGGACTGTATTTTTAATTAATGGATTGCGTCTGGTAGACATGAGTCTCACAGATGCTCGACCTAATGTATACTCAATGTTACATGTTTTTTTAACATTGTTTCCTGTGTTATGGCCACTGCAACTCACTCGTGTTAATGTATCATGTTTGAATTATTACTCTCTATTTCCATTATTTCGTGTGTGTGTTTTTTAATCCATGATCAATGATAACTTATATTTCGTTGTGCTCCACATTGTATGCTCCTATTTAATTTTTTATAAATATCATCTTTAAGAATTTTATTGTATAATGATTTGTATTGGACATCTCTTTTGTAGCATAATTATTTTTACCCTATTATTTTATTGTGATGCCGTTTCTTTTCAGGTACCATTCTTGTCTGTCGATCTACTTCTTATCTCCCCTTCTCTCCTCTCTACACCATTCTTTTCCATACGCTAAGAAATTCCTAGTATACACATGATAGGAATTTCCATTCATTGATGTGAACTTTTAACCTCTTAGTCTTGTGGTCTTGTAGCTCCTAGCGTCGCTCACGTGCGCCGATTGTGTTATCGTTCTCCACGACTACGTTGTAGCTCTCTCTCTCTTCTTCTTCTTCTCTTTCCTTCCTCAGTAACTTAACTTATATTTATTTTTTTTTTATCTATTGTGTTATGTCCTAGTCAGCAATTTTCCCCTACTTCTACTTTTTCTGTTTATCTCGGTATCTCTCCTATATCTTATTTAAGGTTTACACTTTTTTTTATTTCACACATGTTAGTTTTAGTGTTATTGTTGTCACTTTGCCTTTTTGAAGTTGCCTTGACATGGCACAGTGTTTGCTCATCAATTGATGACTTCCTTGTTATGACTCCCTTACTTTGTAAAGTTTTTTTTCTCTTTTTCAATTTTTTTTCTAAAACTTGTTAAATTGGTTGTTTTGCACTTTAATGGTTTTTGTTGTTCTTTCATGTTTTTTTGTGTGCATATTTTGCTCACATTTTTATTTGTTGATTCTCAATGTTCTTATATTTCATATTTGTCATTTCAGTGGTATAATGCTTTATGGTTGATTGTGTATCGGTCTTTGCCGTTTTTAACCAAGTTTGTCAACTGTTTGTTTTTTTATTTTTCTCATGTTCTTTACGATATTGTGGTGATTTTAATTTAATGGTGTTGTTTGCAGGTTATAGAATGTCCGTCACAGTGTGACCATGTCACATATTTTGCTGTGTTGTAATTAATATTTATATTCAGTGCCTTGGACGCTTTGCTGTAGTTGTGCCAGTTATATCTTGAGAAAAAAACTTTTACCTTGACATTCGACACAGTGATCAACGTGTCATATTGACTTTCTGATAAATATGTCTTCATACCTTCACGAACATCAACGTCTCCAAGTGATGTCACCATCACACCATGCAGTACCTCCCTTCTTCAGCCATCGCCTTACCCTGCCTTGGCCTTCTTGGACCCTTCTTCACGTCAACTTTATACCCGTCTACGATTGCATTAGACCTTTCATCTTCATTTAACGAAGCACCCCTGATGAAAGATACCGCCTTCGCCTATTGTCTGAAATCTTCACAACCTTCGTTCCCACCTACACCCACTTGGACTGCTTGCCCCTACCCCAATTTGCCCACTTCATCCAGTTGCAGAGAACATCCCTCCTTGTATTCCCCGACCAAACATTCTACCACCTTCTCCCAAAGTTTTGGTCATCTCCCATGTTCCTCTATTACAGACGGGGGAGAGCAAAGACTGTCGCTAAACGAGGTTGGAGCTCTTCTCCTTTACTATGCTGTAATCTCCGTTCCCATTCCCTTTGTGTGCTCAACCTCAACGCACACTCCCATCCCCCTCGCTTGCTGCATACTCCTGGGTACCTCGTCATGTGGGACTACTTCTTTCAGACACTACGTATTTCGTCATAATCTACGGTCGAATCCTGGTTGCAAGGTCCGCTACACCATGGTTTTTCCATCAACGGAGGTTTGCATGGTGCGGTGACGTCACATTCTTCATATAGCGACACTTCAAGTTTCTTCGTCGTCCCTTCGTCCATAGCAAGTCTACACGTCCGTCTTCAATATTAATTGTATTTACTTACGCGCAAACGCCTTAAGGTGCTGCTTGGCTTGTGGGGACAGTCCTCATGTGTCCTCATTGCCAAATGTCCTCATAGCCCTTTTGGTCGTTTCTCATCCTGGATCCATCGGTCTTCACTTCGGGTTCCTGCACTACCTTAAAACTTTTTTGGGTACATAAACTGTACAGTACTTTGCCGTCGGACTCATTTAATTGTGGTTTTTCGCTGTTTTGTGCTTATTTATGTCATTTGGTGCATGCAACTTTCTTTTGCAATTTTTATATTTTGTAAGTCTTACCTCATCTTCGCCACTTCGCCTCCTTAGATCGCTTTAGTAACGTCACTTTGTGCCCTTTTTGATTTTTTTTTTCTTCCCTCTTCATGGTTACCTTTTAAGGAGCGAGGACGCTCCTTCGCAGGCCGGAGGCAATTATAACCTTTGAGGGAAAGTTATACGGGGGAAGAGGATGATGATAAAGGATGATTAAAGATTGCTTAGTCTAGCCTGCTTACAATAGTGACTCCGGTGTACAAAGTGTTAGTATAACGTTGGCACGTGCGATATACATCGCCTGGTCAGCATTTACTGCAGTTGCTGGCCGGGAAGGTTTATAGTTTGCATGGTCAGTTGCATGACGCATACAAGTACCTACTTCCGGCTATTTTTCCTATAGGGAGCGCCCGGACAGTTCTTAGTTCATGATTGGCTGGAGCCTGGCGCATTACCTTATCTAGAGAGAGATGCTTCTTGGGAAACTTGTAGTATTTAACCCACGACGAACAAAGAAATCTTCCTCTTATCTCTAGTCTCCTGCTTCTGATAGACCTAGAACAACTTTGCTCCATCTGGTCTAGGTGTAGCCCTTAGAATGTTTTATTCATAATGTGTCTAAGAGCAGGAGAGAATTTGTAGTAGTTGTAGAATATATGTAGGGTAATAAGTGTAGGGTGTACAATGTTTAGAAATTGGTGTGAGAGCAGAATTAGATGGTAAGTAGTCAGCGAGTTAGTTAGTGAGTGAAGATTAATTCTTAGGGCAAGAATTAGTGGTTTCCCAAAGGAGGAAAGGAGAGTGGAAAAGAGAAGAAAATGAGGTAAGATGAAATGAGTTTATTTGAACATCTTATGTATTGTTAGTTAGAGTTTATGTGCATGAGAATCTTATGTTACTTGAATGATGTATACTAGATAGATTATTAAAATTGGATAAATGAAGATAAGCTATAGTTATTGTGATTTATTTGAGCGCATGGCAAACCTTTGTGAACGAAAGTGAGATTGGTTTTATTTTGTATGTCTTAAATTATAATTTGGTTTGTCATGCCCTTTCCCCGTACAAGTTTAGAATTACGTAGTTTAGATTAACTCTCACAAGATAACGCAAATATAGAGACGCGTTACAGTAGCGACAGAATTTCACTGGATTATTTAATCATTATTGCATACCTGTCAAGGGTTCTTGGGGTTGTGGTGTAGCATTTAATCAGAAAAACCATAGCAAATGGAGGTTTGGTGTAGCACTAATGTGAATCACGCGATTCGCAACAAAACTGGAAACTTCTGCATCCAATATAAACACACACATCCAATGTGTTTACAAATTTATTGTAAAATCTTGTTAATGCACAACACTTTAGCTATTACCATTATCATTATCATTATAAACATTTTCAAATTTCATGTACGTTTTTCAAAATAAAAACCAGGTTCAGCATCACATCATTTACATGATCTAAACTTTCCTAGCACTGGTAAGGAAAACAATTTTTTTTAATGCATCAGTAGACTCAATAAAGTTTAGTAATAGCATATGAGTAACTGATATGCTATTACTAAACTTTATTGAGTCTACTTTCTTTGGACTTCTCCACTAGGCCTTCAAAATCCTTATCGGTTTCCCATTCAGACAGGTGCCTTCCTGGTCGTTTGAGTTTTTTAGGTGGAGGCTTTGCCATTTTCTTTGTTCAACTCCGTCTGTCTCTCCCTCACAAAGACTGATCGTAGACTGAAGTTCTGAACGAACACGTGTTGCGGAAGTGTGGTGCTTTTACTAAGTGTCTTTAAACCGGACTCGACCGGAACAGGCTACTTTCGCGCGAAAACCCCCTTGGTTAAAAAATATTATCGTCACTTTTGAAAAATTGCGTAGCAGCTTTGTGATACGCCGTAGCAATGGGAAAATGTTTAAAATGCGTAGCGCTACGCAAAAATCCGTAGCACTTGACAGGTATGTTATTGGTACGCTTAATTAGGATCGCGCGCGTGTCTTACAAGGATCTGTTGAAATTAGTAGTAGTATTATAATTGTTCTGATATTACCATTGGTCCTAAACAGCTCAAGAGCTGCTCAAGGCGCTGCTCGAGAAAGACGCTCACTTGCTGCTTTATGCAGCATAGTCTGACGCCACAGACAACTCAGCAGTGCTGGACGATCGGGTAAGGGGGAGGCGGAGTAGGGGCAAGGAGTTCGAGAGACCTAGTGCATGCTGGGTGTAAATATCTGTGTAAGGATCGACATGAGCGTCGGTATCTTGAAAGTCCGGGGGATTGAATGCATACGTGCATAGACTGGACCTCGGTTTGTACTCCAAGGAGATTTGGGGGGATGGAGTGAGAGGGAAGAAGGAAGCGCTTGACTATGTATCAAAGCCAATGGTTGTTTTTTTTGTTCCTCGTTTTGTTGTTGTTGTTACTGTGTGTGTGTGTGTGCACTTGAATAAACGCACAAATGGGTACCAGACCTTGTCTTTCTTAGTAACAAATGGGTTTATTTGCTTGGAACCCACTTTTTTCCAGGACCCCACTTTTTTCTAAGTGCGTGGGAGTGCTCTTTTAGTGCATGGGAGTGCAGTTGTAGTGCATGAGAGTGTTTTAAGTACACAGGAGTGCTCTATCAAAGACGGAGAAAATACAGTCCATTTTCGGAGAAATTTTGAAGAAAATTCGACCTATTTCGTCGCCTATAGGAGACGAACTAGGTCAACTTTTTAGACGGAAAGAGCCAATTTTGCATTAGATTCTTACATTTTTAGAAGAAGTTTGCGTTCTTTCCGTCAAAAAAATCACTTTCCGATTCCTACATTCTTAAATAAACCCAGTATTGCAAGTATGTGTGTGTGTGTGTGCACTTGAATAAACGCACAAATGAGTACCAGGCCTTGTCTTTCTTAGTAACAAATGGGTTTATTTGCTTGGAACCCACTTTTTTCCAGGACCCCACTCTTTTCTAAGTGCGTGGGAGTGCTCTTTTAGTGCATGGGAGTGCAGTTGTAGTGCATGAGAGTGTGTTAAGTACACGGGAGTGCTCTATCCGAGACGGAGAAAATACAGTTCATTTTCGGAGAAATTTTGAAGAAAATTCGACCTATTTCGTCGCCTATAGGAGACGAACTAGGTAAACTTTTTAAACGGAAAGAAGAGCCAATTTTAATTTTGCATCAGATTCTTACATTTTTAGATGAATTTTGCGCTCTTTCCGTCAAAAAAACACTTTCTGATTCCTACATTCTTAAATAAACCCAGTTCTGATATTTTGCAAATATGCGTGCGTGCGTGTGTGTGTGGGGGGGGTGTGTTTGTGTGGGTGGGTACTGCAGACCGTGGGCGATCGGAAAATTCCAGCCATGGTCTGAGTTGTTATCGCTTAATAACATTAAATTTTGAATGCCGTCAATTTCAAAACTAAAAATTCAGCGGAATAAAACATAGAACTGCTAGCATTTAAACTGTACACAATTGAGAAACAAATGTGTACACGTGGACAAAATCAATTTAAAACGACAATTGTCATTGAAAAATTATAAATATCTTCACATGATCCTGTTTAATTTTCAGTTAGGGCTCTAGCAATCCGCCTGAAAATGCGCTAAAACCGAAAAGTATAATTATCACATAATAATTACGATTTTTACTTCATAATTGCAATTTTTACGTGATCATGCTTAATTCTGGCTAAGGCGGCTTACTAGCGCCAAAACTTGCAAGAATCAGTGATAATAGTAATTAACACGTGTTCTGTGTAATTCACATTATGATGGCCTACTAGCGCCAAAACCTCATAATTACAAACATCATGTGATAATTATAAATATCAACGACATATTTACATTCAACACGTAAAAATTGTAATTATCAAGTGAAAATTACATTTTTTTGGTTTTTGCCCAATTCCAGACGGATTGCTAGAGCCAAACCTGAAAATAAAACATGATCACGCGAAGATATTTGCAATTTTTCAATGATAATTGTAATTATCCTGTGATATTTGTAATTATAAGGTTTTTGGCGCTAGGAAGGTGTGGTAAATACTAATAATTATTCATTAACACTATGAATTTCGGTATTTCCGTAAATTACAGAGAACACGTCTTACTTTCTATTATCTCGTGATAATGGTAACTCTCGGTTTGGGCGATAGTAAGCCGTCATACTCCAAGACAAAACAGTACGTTCCAAAACAGAACTTCAAGACAATACAGTACTTTCCAACGGAATTCCAAGACAAAACAGTACTTCCCAACAGAATTCCAAGACACAACAGTATTTCCCAACAGAATTCCAAGACAAAACAGTACTTCCCAAAAAGAACCCAAAACAAAACAGTACGTCCCAACATAACTGCAAGACAAAACAGTGCTACCCAACAGAACTGCAAGACAAAACAGTCCTACCCTACAGAACTGCAAGACAAAATAGTACCTACCAGCGGAACTGCAAGACAAAACAGTACTTCCCATCAGAACTGCAAGACAAAAAGTACTTCCCAAAAGAACTCCAAGACAAAAAGTACTTCCCAACAGAACGGCAAGACTTGGAGCGGAGTTCTGTTGGGAAGTCTTGTTTTGTTGTCCTTGGTGTTTCGTCCGCCCTGAAGAATAGCTGTGCATGGTGTCGTTTCGTCTTGTTTTTGTCCGAATTAGCATTCTTTTCGTTCATGTACACAATTGTTTCTCATTATATTAAAGGTCAATGCAGCGGAGTGTAGTTTCTTTAGAGGAATACCCTATATTATGAGGATGCTTTATTTTCATATTTATCATATCCTGATTGGGCTCTTTGCAGTCCGCTGGAGCCTATAAACAATGTCTAACTAACTAAGCTGCCCATATATAAAGACTACCTCTGTTGGGGCCGACCAACAGTGGTAACAAAGGGCATGTGATTAAGCTAACAATTTATTAGTTCACGCCGTGGGGCTTGGGATGACATAAGCCAATAATTATTTCAAGTGTTTGCGTTGGACAAACGACTAATTATTTTGTGGTCGATATCGCCTCGGACATGCGAGTCCTCGGCGAACTTTAGTCGAACTCACGTACACAGTTCACTTCCTTTAAAAAAAAAAAAAGGATGTTGTTTCCGTGCATTGCTTTCTAGTACAGGAATACTATTTATGTGGATATGTTCATAATCTTGATACCAAAATCCTTCCTTATCAATAACAATTATGTACTCTTATTTTCATACATATGGTTGCATTGCTATGGTGTGGTATACGAATAATACTTCTTTGAAATGGTCCATCATGGTACAAACAACCTTGTTTTTTAAGACTAGTTATATACGTTAGTTTTACACTGATAATTACATTGATGTATAATATAGGAATACTATTTCTCTGAAAGCTTTCATAATCATGATATACAAACGACATTCATTGTTAATACTAAAAATTCCTTTGCTGGCTCTGAGATGTAAAGTGGCATTGGTTTGTGTGTTGTTTTTTTTTTACATAAATAATCCCTAAGAGTCGGCGCTAACATGTCGTCAAGTTGATTTACGAAGCTTCTTAAATTCATTTGTTCCTTTATAAAACTGCAATGTTGGACTGTATAGCTCATTTGGCTTCTAACTCCTGAACAAACATTTTAGCGAAGTCTAGGTATTGACGATCATTCTTTGTAGTCTGTGGACTTTATCTCCTTTTGTTCTTTCTCATTAGTTAATTAATAGAAAACTTCTCTTACAAAACATATTTATTTAATATTTATTTATTTATTTATTTATTCATTTATTTATTTATATTTAATTATTTATTTATTTAGTTATAAATTCACGTAATTGTCTGGGTAATAAAAAAGTGCTTGTTTCTCCTCACTAAGCTCCACGTCTTTCATTTCTGTTCTGCTGTTTCAGCTAGGAGGACTCGCAAACTAGTAGCAATTCCTATACACTGGACGCACCATACATGGACAAAATGGACGTAGGAGGCGCTTTGATGACGTTTTATGACGTCACAAAAGTGACGTATCCCTCCCGTTGCCGATCCCAAAGGGCCTGCAGCTTCTTCTTCAACCACAAAGACAAGAGAGAGTGTGTGACGATCTACTTTTCTGACTCTTTGGCCCTCGTCTCAGAAACGAGAGGGCAGCTTGACGCTGTGCCATATGGTGAGTTAAGAGTTCACATCCAGCCTTAAAATATTTTTAGTTTATTTTCTCACGTCGTTATTTTAAATGTGCCTTTCTTAGGCCAACTGACTTTACAATATTTTCTTCTCAATTAACTTTGTCTAACTTACTTTCTCTTTTCCCTCCTCGGATGAGTGTATACACCGAGGTCTAGTCTATGTATGCACGCATTCCATTACACGGACGTTAAAGATCCTGACGCTCATGTCCTAGAAGATTGAGTGCCGGATACACAAATATTTATTATTTCTTTCTTTATTTCTTACTTTTAAAAAATCAATCTATTGTAGTGGTGGTGGTGGTGTTTGGAGAGAAGATGACGTGAAGTGATGAACGTAGGGTGAAGAATTCTCATGCATACATTCTCTCTCTCTCTCTCTCTCTCTCTCTCTCTCTCTCTCTCTCTCTCTCTCTCTCTCGCTCTCTCTCTCTCTCTCTCTCTCTCTCTCTCTCTCTCTCTCTCTCTCTCTCCCGAACGCCAGCCCGTTGTTGACCGTTTAGTTTGTCTTTTATTCGAAGTACATCATACTCGGAGAGCAAAGACAGTCCTCGTGGCGATAACAGCGTGTTCTCCCATGTGCTGTCCTCTCTGTGTTCTGCCCCTGAAACTGTTTGTTTGTTTAGTAAATTAACGTCCCCGGACACAAAAGCGTATGGAGGACTACTCCCGAAACTTTCTTCTTCTTCTTCTTCTTCTTCTTCTTCTTCTTCTTCTTCTTCTTCTTTAGTAGATTAACGTCCCCGGACCCATGAAGCATAAAGGGGACAGAAACTCCCGAAACTGAGCATGGTCGTGCTTTTATGTGCGACCGCCCGCCGTACCGAAAACGATGTTTCGCGTGCCGCGAGCGCTACAAAATCTGGGCTCGCTGGCTAAGTTCGTGCTAGTTGCTAATCTTTATTTTACGTATAATGCGTGAAAGGCTAACGAATAGAATACAAATTATATTTCAGAGTAAACGCGGAAATACGACCTTTGTACTAATTTAATAATATTGGGACCTGTCTGCTACGAAATAAAAATAATATGCAATTTAAGAGGGAGTTGGTTGCTACTCTTAAGGGTGTCACGACTCAAAACTCAGAATACCTCTTTAATTAAATACAATTATAAATAATAATAATAATAATAATAATAATAATAATAATAATAATAATAATAATAATAATAATAATAATAATAATAATAATAATAATGACAAAGAAAGAACAACGTCTCCTCTTTCCAACGATATATAATATGACATGATTACTATTATGGGTTCAGACTATGACGGACTAAATTAGAAATCACCTAACACATCAGCAATAATTAAATCTAGACCCTTTTTACAGCTTTCCCTTAAATTGTTTCTCTTCGGATGGGCGTGTCCCTATAAACTAATACTTACCTTAAGCATCCACAGTTAGAGAATGAACTAAGGCTTCGGAAAATATCACACAAAGTGTTACAGTGTAGAATCTTTGTTAAAACGTCATTCAAATTTATTTTCCTATCATGTGTTAAAAGGCGGGAAGTTGCGTTACCACCGGTCAATATCCGTTGAGGCTTAGCCTATAATAGCGCGGTGTCTTTATCAACGTAATATGCATCGCGCTATTCTAAACATCGCGCTCTCCTTCAAAACTGCTACATAAATCAAAACTAAAGTTTATATATTCTAATAGAGAATTTAATGCTACGTCTAACGGTTATGAGCTTTAAGGGATCTGAAAAGTAGTTATTGCACACAGCTAGTTCAAATATAACAGAGACGTAGTAGGGCCTACGTATTGGTCAGAAATACTTGTAGCCAGCACGGCTACATTATATAGCGCTTTTCCACCTCAAGAGCTGCTCAAGGCGCTGGCCGATACAGGATCTATTTTCTGTCTTTTTTGTCATTTGTGTACATAGTTGTAAATAGTATATTTTTGTCTTTTTTGTAATTTATGTACATAGTTGTAAATAGTCTGTACTTTTACTGTCCCGTCTGTTGGTGTATTGTAGTAAAAGTGATGTTTCATCGAGTGCATGTATTTATATGTAACAGGGCTGAGCTTTAACGTTCGCCAACTCGCCAATGGCCCCTAAAAATAGTGTGTGGCGAGCTCGATTTGGGGTACCATTCGCCCGGCTGGCGACTTGAAAATACCGCCAGTGGTAGAGATTCTGTACCTGTACACGGACTTTTGACTTGCAATGTAAAACAAAACACGCGTCAACCGCTTCTGCAGTCAGCACCGGAGACCCGTTCCGATGCATGCTAGGAAGTTAGGTAACGCTAGCAAAGCGAGGGATTTGCGAAGTAAAAATAGCCTTTTCTCGCGAGACTGTCTTCTTTCCCTCGCCGCGAAACGCTACTGCCCTGCGAGATTCTAGCCTTCTTGCTTCCTTGCGTGTATCGGAACGAGTCTCTGACTTCCTTGATGAGTCACGCGAGACTTGCCGTACTTTCGATATTCCCCATTCTCAGTCTTTTGTCAATCTCGAACGATGTGGCGCTTTTTAAGCGGTGTCTCGGAGCCTCCAGCAAAAAAAAATAAAGTCCGAAGAAGAAAAAAAAACCAGCAGAATAAGAAATACGAAGAAGAGAAGCGAGATCGGAAGTGGGTGCCTGGTTGGAAAAAGACAGACACAGGGGAGGAGAGATCATGACTTGTTTACAATGACGACAAAAAGGAGATGCACTGTGCACCCTGTCGAAAATGGGTGACAACGTACAAACAGCAGCAGCAGCCGTTTGTAATCGGCACAAATTTGTTTAAAATCGATTCAATTAAAAAAAAACACGAGCAGATGATGACTTAGCTGGCCTGAAGAAGGCACACCCAAGCTCCTTCAAGTTTTGGAACATTGAGGAGGAGGATGTCGATGATGAATAAATTATACAGTGCTTGTTTTAAAAAATGAAACAGTGTTGTTGTTGAAATTTATCTTGTTTATTAGCTGCAATAGTTACACAGTTTTAAAAAAATGACCGTGCTTTCAATCAAGGGGTCTGGCAACCTGAGAAATATTTTGGCAACTTCAACTTCCCAGGTTAGGAGCCCGGCTGGCTCCTTAGCCTGGCTTGCTAAATCTCAGCCCTGATGTAATGACTATGTAAAGCGTGGTGAGTCTGGTCATAGGCTGGAGTACCCGCTATATAAAAATCCGTTATTATTATTATTATTATCTAACTCAAGCTGCACGAGGCACCCACTTGCAACCTTTAGGCGCATAGTCTGACGCCCAGACGACTGAGCACAGTCCTGGGCTAACGGGGATGGGGAGAAGGGACCTAGTGCGTGCTGGATGTATTTTTGTAGGTGGCAGTCACCCATCTAAGACATCAGCGTCAGGATCTTTAGTCCATGCAATGGAATGCGTGCGTGCACAGACTAGATTTCGGATTAAACTCTCCTGCGAAGGATTTACGCAGCAAACATTAGGTCATAAACAGAATAATAACAACGAATTTGTAATTATTTCAACCTCAGCAGAGAGTGAAATGAACTCGGTAGCTATGCTATCATAATTAGAACTAACCTCAATACCTTCTAATATGACTAGAAAAGTATTTAAAACTAATAATATTCGCTCCGCAAATGTGTGACACGCGGACAAGGCTAGCGGTATCATTACAGCCATATTCTTCACATTGGATGGCAAGGAGTTCCAGCCCTTAGAGTCACAACAGCCGAAGTCTTGCACGGTAAATTACCATTTATGCAGCGGATTGTATAACAATGTATAGTCTCATACACAATAACAAGAAAATAACAATGGACTGTAATCAATGAGTACAAAATAAACATAAACCGTCATATACGTTCAATTCCGCATTATTGTATACTACAGAATCAGGATCAGACTCTTTATTGTACCAACAAACAGCAAGAACAAAATATTTGGCAGTGCACAACAATCATTGACAGTCACACTCACATAAAAACAGCCAATATTGAAGAAAACATCAGTTCACAAAAGCCAGTAACGCCAAACTTCCATTCAACCATTTTTATCTCAGCTGCCAGCTGACCTGCAAACGAACCCCACCGTTCAGTCTGTCCCCCTCCCCTCTCCGCATACTCCCCGCCCCATGCCATAACGTTTTGGAGCCACGGCACGTACAACCACTTGGCAAAGTTCAGGGACGGCCAACCTTGTATTTAATTGCCATTCGCGTGCCTACCAGTATCCACGAAACTGACAGTATTAGAAGCCATAAAGCAATCATTAAATTTTATAGTCCTATCCTATCCTATCCTATCCTATCCTGTCCCGTAACCTTGAGGTCGTAGGGGCACCACAGATGATCGTTTAACCAGCATACTCCATCTTTCTCTGTCCTCAGCAGCCCCGATGGCTTCGCTCAGTGTCAAACCAGTCCATTCTCGAATGTTGTCCTCCCACCTCTTTTTCGGTCTCCCTCTTCTTCTACCTCCTTGCACTGTGCCTTGCAGAATAGTCTTTGCAAGGCCTGATGATCTGGTGACGTGGCCATACCATCGGAGTTTCCGTTTCTTCACCACTGTGAGCAGGTCATCGTGTTGTCCAATGGCTTGTGTGATGGTCTGTCGGACTTCGTCGTTGGTGATGTGTTGGGTATAAGAAATGCCCAGAAATCTTCTGTAGCACCTCATCTCCATGCTTTGTATTCTTCGTTGGAGATCTGCTGTGAGGGTCCATGCTTCGCAAGCATATAGGAAGATGGAGATGACAAGGGAGCGCAGCAGTCTTACTTTGGAATGTAGACTGATGGTCCTGTCTTTCCAAATGGGCTTCAACCTTCCAAAATTTTATAGTAATCATAGTAATAACAATAGTAATAGTAATATTCAACAAATACAATTCATTCGGCTATGTTAATTAAATACAGTAAAACCTCCGTTTTGAGACCCTCTCTTAAACGACTTCCTCCAACATACGACCGAACAAAAATTCACCGATGCTTTGTACTATATAAACGACCTCTCTTAAACGATTACCTCTAAAACGCGACTTGCGACCTTCAAATAATTAAATTTTACGACCTAGCATCTGAAAAATTCAGATTCCAAAGCAATACTATATTTGTGCGCTTGAAGAAAACAGTTTTGTTTACTTACAACTTTTAACAGCAGACGATGCATTAAAACAGCTTGAAATACTCAGCTGACCAGATTTGCCCTGAGCAGGGGCCTGTCAGATCTTGCCGACACCATGTCTGGTGTTCAAAGTGACATACTAAGAGAACATGCACGGGTGGGGGATCATGCAAACAAAAAGAAATAACCGCTTTCTTTAAAAAAACAACAACAAACTATTCAATGATTGAATACAAATAATTACAACAATATTAATGGGGTTATCTTATAAATATATATAACTCCAAACATGCACTCAGCACTTACATACACTTTTAAATAACTATAATACCAACATTGATTTTTTATTTTGTAAATAATGAGGAACAGGAAGATATTGACTGTATTGGTTGTGAGACAGAGTTTAATCTATATTTCTGAAAGATGGTAGCAGATGTTCCCTATACGTAATAGTATGTGTACTTTTTGTACATGTATTTATTTTACTTAATTAATTTTCTAAATGTCTTTTTCGAAAATGTCCTACCTCCTTTTTAAGACCCTTCCAATTTAAAACCTCGTTTTAATGGCAATTCAAAGGTCGTAAAACGGAGGTTTTACTGTATTACTATTCAAACAATAATATTGTCGGCAGAGCACCGAAAAGTGGAAATTAAGTTTTAGTATCATTTGGCTCAACTTGAGAACCGGTGATGACTAATCAAAAGACTAGATTATTATGTCTCGAGAGAAGAAAACTAATAGCTACACAACAATACAAATAGAATGACACCAGTCGTATGTATGTAATTTCACTTTTTATATATTCAACACAAACTTTAACATTTCTGCATTAACCGGTAAATTAATAATGATAATTATTTGCAGTGAGTTTTATACCGGAAGGCTGTAACTAAGAGTGTTAACTATAGAAACAACCCACGTAAATACATTTGCCCAGTAAATGATCATGTCAGCCTATTACCAAAAAAATGTACCAATAGAATCAAGCCGTGTCAATACATTTTTTTGCTGTTAATGAGTATGTTAGGAATAGGCCTTAACCATTACAGTTAAGAATCTGGGTTAGTCACGACATTGACTCGTTCATCATGACATACAATAGAAGAAGAAGAAGAAGAAGAAGAAGAAGAAGAAGAAAATGATGATGATGATGATGATGATGATGATGATGATGATGATGATGATGATGATGATGATGATGATGATGATGAAGATGATGATGATGATGATGATGATGATGATGAAGCAGAAGAAGAAGAAGAAGAAGAAGAAGAAGAAGAAGAAGAAGAAAAAGAATAAGAAGAACAAGAAGAGAGACAGAAAGAAATAACAACAACATCAACAATAACAGCAGCAACAACAACAATAACTATAAAGGAACAAACAGAAATAAACAAGCAAAGAAAAAAGTCATTTCGTTCAATCGGTGTGCTTTCTTACCAAAACTTGTTTACTTACCAGGAATTGTTATGAAAAGGAAACGGGTATTTACAATCGTTAATATACGCTATTATTCAGGGAAGCTTGTCCCAGAAAGCAACACCGTAGCATCAATAATGTATATCGATCCGTAAACGTAACCACTGTATAAGCCAAAGACAGTAAAACAAGAAAGGAAGTCAATGTCTGTCGTAGCAAGCAATGTCATCTATCAAGAGTATGGATCCGTAAATGCATAGGCACGATGGATGTCGAGAGGCAAATAATGGTCTGTTCCATTCGATTTCCACTAACTAATCGCTTCTTTTGCTGCAAAGCTGACCTCTTTTTTATTTAAACGAACTTTTCGCAGCAATACTTCCTCATCTTTGCCGTTTATAAATAAATAGCCGTTTGTTTTCGTCAATCTAAAGCAAGCAATCAATCAGTAAAAGTCCTGTTCAGTTTCCTTAGGCGAGACACATACTTCTGTGTGTTATACACCAATGTATTTTGTCTCCCAATCAATGAAAACAACTGTAACCAAAATAAAATTTTAAAAAGTGCTTTCCCTCAATGACTAAGTACCCAAACAGAAATACACATCGAAAAAATAAAAAAAATCGCACATTTCTAATTTAAAGGAATCTTTTTGTCAGTTCAAATCTTGACTTTTAATTATATGAACAAAAATTCCAATTTGAAACTGTATAGGAAATAAAACTAATATTGTTTCTTATGAAAGAAAAACCTGTTTAGGGAACAGAACTTGTATTGTTTCTAAATAAATGATACCAAAATAATAACAAAATAATAATGATTACAAAAATCCTCGTAGGTTCAGCTAAAAGGCTGGTTTGACACATTTTCCCCTATATAGGCTTGATCATTAAGGTCATACACACACAAAATATATATAACCTTGTATACTAGACTACTTCGTTTCAGATAGAATAAAACAAAACTGATAGAAAACATTAATAAAATTTTGTGTAGCATTGTAGAGTCATTTGCATCCCTTAGATGGCCAAGAACGCTAAGCTTGAAGCTGTTTTGATGATGGCCACAATACGTCATCAGGTAACAGTTAATGATCGCTAATAATGAGGGCATTTGAGTGGGCTGCGAAAACTGTAAGAAGACCCGCTTTCATTTTGTTTAATTTAATTTAAGCATCAACGAATCTTAGGAAATTGAGATGCATTCATTTGCCTGAGAAATTAAGACTAGTTTTGATATAGAAAAGAGAGACTACAATTCAATTTTAACCCGCACACAAACAAAAGACACACACACACACACACACACACACACACACACACAATCACACACACAATGATTTTCTCTTCATGGCATTGTTTGACTCGACTCAAAATAACCCAAACTAAAAATAACCGAACAAAACAGATCAAACAACACACCCATACACGTAACCTCCAAAGAAATGGGATATCTAAATGAAAATCCAATCGAGACAATAAATTAGACTAAAAATATTACCTGGGCTATGAGTCTTGTTTCGTTTTGAAATTGTATGTGGTTGTGTTTAAAAAAAAAGATTCAATTTGAAATTGTGTGTGGTTTTGTTAATAAAAATGACTCAATTTGAAATTGTGTGTGATTTTGTTAATAAAAATAATTCATTTTAAAATTGTGTGTACTTTTGTTAATAAAAAGGACTCATTTTGAAACTGTTTGTGGTTTTGTTAATAAAACGACAAAGGTTCCAAAAGGTTCTGTAAGCAATGGCGGAAAAACAATGTGGCCTTAGCTTTCTTCTCCTGTTGCTTGTTGATAGTAGTAGTAGTAGTAGTAGTAGTAGTAGTAGTAGTAGTAGTAGTAGTAGTAGTAGTAGTAGTAGTAGTAGTAGTAGTAGTAGTTGTAGTAGTAGGGGCGCAAAACAGGTCGTGAAGCCTTTCTAAATTCCCCTTCTTCAACTTAGCAATAACTTAGTGGGTCTGTTGAGTATGTCATTTTCCTAAGCATTTTATACATCATAGCAATAAAACATTTTTTTAATCCTGGAAGTATGTCTAACTGGTTTTTAAACGTATTTATGCTTGATGCATTCTTAAGTGAAACAGGTAGATTATTCCAGTTAATAGCAACTGGAAACTTCCTTATATTACTGTAATATTGGAATGCGGAATAAATACTTTTCCTTCGAACATGCGTGTAATATTGCAAAGAGGCGATACAAAGAAATCAGACCACTTTTAATCAAACAGTCCATTGTAAATTGTGAATGCCTGTGTCAAATTCCCTCGAATTCTACGGCCATACGAAGAATGCAATCCAAGGTACTTGATTCTTTCATGATAGGACATATTCCCACAGACCTCCACAAGTTGTGTAGCTCACCCCTGTACTGTCTGGATCACAAAAGACTGCCTTTTTAACACTGGATACTATACTCTAACATACCCGCGGAACTGCTACAAGCAGGAGGAGAAGCGATGATTGATGCCCTCACCATTATCTGTAACAAGATCTGGCAGAGTGGGGAGTGGCCTATACCATGGACCCAGTCACTTGTCATCACTCTTCCCAAAAAAGGTAACCTTCAGGAGTGTGAAAATTACCGCACCATCAGCCTCATCAGCCATCCCAGCAAGGTCCTCCTGACAATAATACTCAACAGGTCGAAACCCCAAGCTGAACAAATCATAGCTGAAGAACAAGCAGGATTCAGGGCAGGGCGAAGTACCACTGAACAGATTTTCAACCTCAGAATAA
This sequence comes from Oncomelania hupensis, assembly GCA_036898135.1. NCBI lineage: Eukaryota > Metazoa > Mollusca > Gastropoda > Littorinimorpha > Pomatiopsidae > Oncomelania > Oncomelania hupensis. Next base: position 7,383,217 of record CM072524.1, on the reverse strand, counting down.
TTTGTGAGAAATACCTACAGCACCAACAACATCTATATCATGTGTTCATAGACTTCAAGAAGGCGTTTGACCGAGTCTGGCATGCAGCTCTATGGGCAACAATGAAAGTGTACAACATCAGCCCTAAAATTATTGAAGTCATCAAAAGCCTGTATGACAAGGCTACCAGTGCAGTCCTCCACAACATCGCCATCGGGAACTGGTCCAGAACAACAATCGGTGTGCATCAAGGATGCCAACTCAGCTCCAACACTCTTCAACATCTTCCTAGAGCGCATCAAGTCAGATGCTCTTGCAGATCATGAAGGCACAGTCAGCATAGGGGGTAGAGCAATCTCCAATCTTCGTTTTGCGGATGACATTGATGGATTGGCTGGAGAGGAACAAGAACTTGAACAGCTGGTACAGAGGCTTGACACCACCTCCAGAGCTCATGGAATGGAAATAAGTGCAGAGAAGACCAAAATGATTACCAACAACACCAATGGCATCAACACGGACATCAAAGTCCAAGGCCAATCCCTCAACACAGTGCATAGCTTCAAATATTTAGGAGCCATTGTATCAGACAATGGGTCCCGACAGGAAGTCCTCTCCAGGATCGCACAAACAACTGCTGCCCTGACAAGGTTGAAGCCCATTTGGAAATACAGGACGATCAGTCTACATTTCAAAGTAAGACTGCTGCGCTCCCTTGTCATCTCCATCTTCCTATATGCTTGCGAAGCATGGACCCTCACAGCAGATCTCCAACGAAGAATATAAAGCATGGAGATGAGGTGCTACAGAAGACTTCTAGGCATTTCCTATACCCAACGCATCACCAACGACGAAGTCCGACAGACCATCACACAAGCCATTGGACAACACGATGACCTGCTCACAGTGGTGAAGAAACGGAAACTCCGATGGTATGGCCACGTCACCAGATCATTAGGCCTTGCAAAGACTATTCTGCAAGGCATAGTACAAGGAGGTAGAAGAAGAGGGAGACCGAAAAAGAGGTGGGAGGACAACATTCGAGAATGGACTGGTTTGACACTGAGCGAAGCCATCAGGTCTGTTGAGGACAGAGAAAGATGGAGTATGCTGGTTAAACGATCATCTGTGGTGCCCCTACGACCCCAGGGTTACGGGACAGGATAGGATAGGATAGGATACTATACTCAATTAGCATACTCAAGATGAGGCCTAACCATTGACTTGCACAATGTACATACACTATTTTAAACTAAAAAAACTGAAAGTCCTTTTAATTACTCCAATCATTTTGTTGGCTTTACTGACAAGTTTGTATTTTGGATCAAATGAGAGGGTTTTGTGAAATATCACACCCATCTCTTTCTTTTCTTAACATTTCATAAGTGGTCTATTATTGAAGTAATATTAGACTGAAGGAAAGAGAGACGATGACTTCCCCCGTGGGGGTGCCGGGGATTTCAGTATCAATAGTATCCCCACTTTCTTGAAATTTAGTTCTTTAAATTCTCACTGTCGCTGTCTTTCTCCGTTGTTCTTTCTCATTCCTACTCTGTTCTATCAATATACTATACTATCTTCTTCTTCGCTAGACCAGTAACCTACCTTTTTTCTTGAAAACTCTTCCGGGACAAAACTCCTCATTTGTGTGTGTGTGGGGTCTGTTGGATCAGCTTGGAAATATTGGACGCTCTCTGCCAGGTGGTCACCGGGGCTTCCTATGATGTTATTATTTGGCAATGAAGGCATTTTATATGTATGTGTTTTGTTGATATTTTATAATGATGTTTATATTCTATTTTGTTTTTGTAAACGGGGGTTCGATAAATTAGAGTATAGCCTCAGCGTCCCCTGCGTGGGATGTCTTTATTGTAAAGTGACCGGCTGGTGGAGTGCCTTCAGTGTTGCCACTAGGGTTGTTTCGGCAGATCTTTTATGCGGATCAGGGGTGAGTCCTCTTTCAGCGACGTTGTGGTCTTGATTTTGTGGTCCTGATTCGGCTATACTGGTCCTGATTTGGCTCGGAAGAGTCCGCTGGGCCTAAAGCAATAATCATGTGATGTAATAGGAAGATGACAGGAACAAGTAGATGAGAATGTTAAAGAAAGCGAAGGTATGAAAACAAAAGGGGGATGATGTGTAGGGATGTGTGGAATGCGTGGAAAACTCGCTAGAGATTTCAACCAAATGAAGGTGCAGGGCTTTGTTTTTCAAACCTGTGTTTGTGATCTGATACCAGACGATGTTTAATGCTGCGCTTTATGTAGCAATGCACAAGGGGTCTGAAATTAGCGGTGCCCCTTCTCTCTCGCTCTCTCTCTCCCTCTCTCTTTCTTTTTTTCTTCTTATTTTTTCTCTCCCTCCATTTTTCTGTCTCTCAGCTCTCTTTCTTTATTTTTTTCTCTCTCCCTCCATTTCTCTCTGTCTTTCACACACACACACACACATACATACACACACACACTCTCTCTCTCCTATTCTCTTTCTCTGTCTTTCTCTCACTATATCTGTCTGTCTCTGGGTATGGTGCATTTTTGTACTACTTTTCTGAGAGGCATTGCAGAATCAATTTGTCTCTGTCTCTCTGTGTCTGTCTCTGTCTATCTGTGTCTCTGTCTCTCTCTCTGTCTGTCACTCTCTCTCTCACACTCTTTCGTAAAGAATCTTTCTTTACGACCTCATAAAGCACACATTTGCTGGATTTTCCGGGTTGTTCAGATACCTAAGGCAACGTGAAGCTCGGTTCTCTGCTCTGGTGTATGTAACATCAAAGCGGGCGTGTCAGTCACTAAGATACCACGACAAGTTGAAACTCTACAAATGGAGGTGAACTTCGCCGCATGTATAATTGTCATACGTAATTAGATAACTAGACTAGGTAAATCTCCACAAATGGATTGTTTGAATGACGTGCAGGTCACATAGGGCTATTCTGGAATCTAAGAAACAAGCCCTTTTTAGACATCACTGCGTCATTTAGGCGAGTAACGTTTCTAAAACGTCTTTATATCAAGTCACAGCTATTATAATCATCACAATCATGACTTCTTACTCTCATTCCCCTCCTCAACCTCCTCCTCCTCCTCATCATCATCATTATCATCATCAATAGCTGCAACATCATAATCTGCAGTAGTAGTATTTGCAGGTGTCGTTGGTCATCGTCATCATTATGATCATCGTCATCCTCATCATCATCATCAACAACAACAACAACAGTAATAGATGCAACATCATAAGCAGCAGCTGCAGCATTTGTAGGTGTCGGTGGTAATCATTATCGTCATAATCGTCATCCACAACCATGACACTTTCCACCATTTCTACGCAGACGATACCCAGCTAAAAAACAGTGGCACTCTTCAAAACCTTCCATCTATTCTGATCAAAACGTCTAGCTGCTTTGAAAACATTTCTAAATGGATGACTCCAGCTCAATAAAACAAAACTGAACTTATATTCACGTGTACCAAACACAACCTGTCTTCACCCCCTGTAGACACTGTCACTCTTGGCCAAATCATTATTCCTATTTCACATTCTGTCAAAAACCTTGGCGTCATTCTTGACAACACCCTCTCCATGTCAGAATTCATCCGCAAAACTTGTAAAACTTTCAGCTCCGTAGAATAGGCCTTGTCCACAAGCATCTGACCACTGACGCTACAGTCAAACTCATTTCCTCTTTTGTCCCGTCACGCTTAGACTACTGTAACTCCTTCGGATGAGAGTATAAACCGAGGCCTAATCTGTGTTGCATACATTCCATCATAACGGACTTAAAGATCCTGACGCTCATGTCCTAGACGGGTGAGTGCCGGTGACAAAAACACACCCAGCATGCACCTAGGTCCTTCTCCACCATCCCTGGCTGCCCAGGATTGTGCTCAGTTGTCCGGGCGTCAGACCATGCGCCCAAAGGCTGCGGGTGGGCGTCTCTGGCGGCTTGAGTTAGATCCTGTATCAGCCAGCGCCTTGAGCAGCTCTTGAGCTGGTAAAGCGCTATATAAGAACGATTAAATAATAATAATAATAATAATAATAATAATAATAATAATAATAATAATAATAATAATAATAATAATAATAATAATAATAATAACTCCCTTCTGGCTGGACTTTCTTCCTCTTATGTTCATCTGCTCCAACGTGTTCCAAAACTCAGCTGCTCGTCTGGTTCTCAAAATGAAAAAAAAAATCTGATCATATCACATCCCTCCTACATTCTCTCCACTGGCTTCCTGTATCTCAGAGGATTACCTACACACTCTGTACTTTCTGTCACAAGTGCGCTCATGGATAAGCCCCTTCCTACCTCACCCAGAACATTCACTTCTACAAATCATCTAGAATTCTTCGCTCTTCATCTGACACCCACATGCTACAAATACGCCGCTACAAACTCTCCTCTGCATGTTATCGATCCTTCTCAGTTCACGGTCCTTTAACTTGGAACTCTCTTCCTCTCTTTCTTCGCAGCTCTCCGAACATAGCCACATTCAAGTCCAACTTGAAAATTAATCTCTTCCTTTGAAATATACTACTCAAAATAATACAAGGGCCACTTGGACATATGGGTCTCTCTTTAAATCAGAAACACGAATTCAATTTATTAGTTCATCATATTTTATTGCAATCATTTCTGCATCAATAACAAAAAAGATTTTAGACATCAGTCGCTTAAAATTCGAGTAAATTCAATTTAACTGGACATACCCCTCATTTACAAAATCAAAACTTTAGAAACCAAAAATCTATAGAGTCAGTATCAGGTGTGGCCACCGTTTGCATCAATGCATTCTTGGCATCGTTGTCTCATGGACCGCATCAGGTTATGGAGGATGTTTCCTGGGATGGCCAACCACTCTTGCTGGAGAACTTGGGCCAGAGCTTCAAGGTCAGCTCCTGGAGGGGGGTTTGCCCGTGTCTGTCGACCCAAGACATCCCACAGATGTTCTATGGGGTTCAAATCGGGTGATCGAACCGTGCAATGCATCCTTATGATGTGCTGTTGCTGCAGGAAGTCATTGACGATACACGCTCGGTGGGGTCTGGCATTATCGTCCTGTAGTATGGCACCTTCCCCAATGGCCCGCAGAGCTGGGAGAACCCTAAGTTGTAGGACGTCATCCCTGTAGCCAAAACCGTTTAAATTGCCATGAATTTGGAGCAGGGGTGTTCTGAAGTTTAATGCGAAGCCACCCCACATCATGACAGATCCACCACCAAAGTGGTCATACTCGCGCACCGTCGCATCAGCAAAACGCTCCCGTGGACGCCTCCAAACATTCACTCGACGGTGTTGAAAGACAAGGAGAACCGAGACTCGTCAGTAAAGAGCACCCTTGACCAATGTTGCCTAGTCCACACCAAATGACGCCGAGCCCAGGCCAAACGCGCTGCACAGTGAGCTGGGGTGAGTAAAGGCCGTACTGCTGGTCGTCTTGATCGCAGGTTTGCCTCGTGTAGACGGTTGCGAATTGTCTGGTCGCTGGCGTTAACATTGCTGGCTGCGTGAAGCTGTCTTCTGATGGTGTTTGCTGTAGCGGACCTCATCCTCAGAGCTGAACAGGGTGATGAAATGGTCTTGTCTTGCAGTGGTAACGCGGGGGCGTCCGGACCTTCTTGGTTCTTGGACGCTTCCAGTGTTGTTAAAGCGCTCCCGCAGCCTTTGGACAACGGAGTGGGACACTCCCAGCCGCCTGTAAACTTCTCTCACCCCCACCCCTTCCTGAAGCCATGCAATAGCTCTGCCTCTATCCGCATCAATCAATCGTCGCCTTGGGGGCATGGTTAGAAAAGCAGCAAAAGCGCTGCCATTTATACCCAGAAAAAAGCGCCGATTGTTGAACTGAACTCAGAAAATGCAAATCACCTTTTAATGTTGAAAATTTTGCTTTATTAGCAAGACAACAGTAAATTAGGGTCATTTTTTAGTTACAAATTGAGCTTGTTTTTCAACCCAGTGCAGAAAGTTCAAAACTCACACATGTGATTACTTGTCAGAATAAGATTGTCTTGAATGTTACTGTACAGGATAAGTTTTGAAATAAGCAATATAAGCGATATTATTGATAGCAGCAAAAAATAATTAAACTAAATGAAATATGAGAGTGGCCCTTCAATTATTTTGAGTAGTATATTTGGTCTCGACTCCCATCACCATCATTCCTTCTTTTGTGATTCAGACCACAGCCGTCACCCCCAGCCCCCTCACTCCTTAGCTGCTCTCCTCTTGCCCATCCCTCCCTCGTCTTGTATAGTTTACAGGTAAATATTATTTTTCATGCTTTGAACTGAGGTCATTGGGAAAAAGCGCCATATAAATACCCTTATTATTATTATTATTATTATTATTATTATTATTATTATTATTATTATTATTATTATTATTATTATTATTATGATTTTCGTTTCTGAAGCCATAATTAATTTGTTAGGGCAGAATTTGTATCACAATGTGTTTGGTCACCGGGTTTTCAAAATATACAAAATACAATAATATTGAAAAAGTTCATTTTCGTTTCCGTTGATACCTCGACCAGAAAAAAACGGAATGAACATCGAGGATTGAAGTTTAACATCTAGTTGACATGGGGATATGGACCTAAGTCAACATTGAGCCAGATCACCAAAGCATTCATACTTTCGAACCTTAGCCATCGGTGTGCCAAGCGAACGCTATTCCACTGAGCTATCGCAGTGACGAGTTGATTGACCGAGTAAAATGATTGATTTACATGTACAACATGTTTAGGACGATTTTTGCCCCGTGTGCATTTAAATGCTAGAAGACCCCGGTTGGACAAGCAACCGTGTAATCATCTTAGCTGGAGTGAAAAACAACTCATTATAAACATTTACTGCATTACATCAAGAGGGAAAATTAATCGGATTCATATTATTTTAATTCGAGTCCTCGCTTTCTTTTTTTTTCCCACCAGACATAATCAATGATGTAATACGATTTGAAGACGAAGTGTTTCTGCAAGCTTTTTGCTGTTTAAGCATTTGCTATTAAAATAATTTGAAAAATTAAAATAAAAAGGTGTAATACAGATGAATACAAGCGTAAATAAGTTTAAAAGTGCATGATATAACCCATAATCATGAGGTTTATTCATATCGCTTAATTCTTCTCGCAATCTACACACACCCACACCCACACCCATATATATATATATATATATATATATATAGATATACCCCCTTGCTTTTGGGTACCCCCACTATAATTATATGTAAATTATCACTTGTAGACGGACCGCTAACCCTAACCCTAACCCGTTTCGAGCGCACTGCCTTACCCTAATCGTCGAGGCACTGCCTTACCCTAATCGTCGAGGCACTGCGCTTACCCTAAGATCGTTTTCTGGGAGCCGCCTTGGATCCGGGGACCCAGCTGGGTCCCCAGATCCAAAGTCGGGTACCCAAATGACCGGTTGGTGACTTTTAAGGTGCCCAGAAACCATAGTTTATAAGCCTATATATATATATATATATATATATATATATATATATATATATATATATATATATATATATATATATATATATATATATATATATATATATATATATATATAAATTGCTTAGCCGGAAGTCCTTATTCGCCACTACTATAAAGTTTGTCTCCTATGGACGCTGATCTGGGCACGTGCTGAGAGCTGCTGATCGGCCTGCTGTGTGCTCAAAACCACCCAAATCGTTATAGCCGACATTTCCTTACTGAACGTTTAACCGTTTCTGAGATAAATAAATAAACAAAATGTCCACAAACTGCAATAGCCTCATTCCGCGCGCTTCCATTAAAAATCAAATTGAGGTTTCAGCATGTTTTCCCATATAGAACAAAAAATTCATGGTTTTTCTACGAAGCCTTCGTAGCTTAGTGGTTTAATCTTTCGCCTACGGTTTTTGGGCGACCCAAGATCGATACTCACGCGGGCCATACTTTTTTTTTTAAAGTTTTTTTTTTTTTACACTACAATATGGATATTTTTTTTTAATTTAGACTTTTTACATTTAATTTATTATTATTATTATTATTATTATTATTATTATTATTATTATTATTATTATTATTATTATTATTGTTATTGTTATTATTATTGTTATTATTGTTATTATTAATAAACTAATAAACTAATAAACTAATAATAATAATAATAATAATAATAATAATAATAATACATTATTATTATTATTATTATTATTATTATTATTATTATTATTATTATTATTATTATTATTATCATTATTATTATATCAAATTTTCTTTTAAAACCTTATTGTTTTTTTATGATTTCTATTTGTATTATTCTATATTCAATATTACTATTAGTCTTAGTATTAGTAGTAGTAGTAGTAGTAGTAGTAGTAGTAGTAGTAGTAGTAGTAGTAGTAGTAGTAGGCCTGCTGTGTGCTCAAAACCAGCGAAATCGTTTTAGCCGACATTTCCTTACCGATCGTTTAACCGTTTCTGAGATAAATAAATAAACAAAATGTCCACAAACTGTAATAGCCTCATTCCGCGCGCTTCCATTAAAATGGTATGGGGAGGTATCAAGTGGGTTCGGGGAGGTATCAAGGGGGTATGATGAGGCATCATGGGGGGGGACGGGGAGATATTAGGGGGGGGGTATGGTGAGGTATCAAGGGGGATATGGGGAGGTATCATCGTCCAAATGAAACTCTCAGACAAAAGTTCTCTCTGTCTACATTTTAAACAACATCATGTGTACCCTGGCTTGCCAGGGTACAAAAACCACTAGTATATATATATATATATATATATATATACAGGGTGTTCCAAAAGTCTTGGGCACATTTGAAGTCCCCATATCTCAATTACTATGAATGGTAGTAAGATAAAAGTTGTGCCATTTTAAAGCTAATTACATTAAGTTTTTTGTAAAGTTGTTGATTTTTTAATTTCTTTTTTTAGACCCATTAATGGCGTTCACTCAACCAGAAAATGCTGGGACGCGTTTGGCAAGAATTTGACTATCGGCTTGATGTGTGTCGTGTGACCAATGGTGCTCACATTGAACATCTTTGAACATTCCATGTAAAAATTGAGATTACAAGCTTTCTGAATTTACCAGATGCGTTTTTATATCCTTAATAGTTTCGGAAATATTCAATGTCAAAATGTGCCCAAGACTTTTGGAACACCCTGTATATATATATGTATATATATATAGATAGATAGATAGATAGATAGATAGATAGATAGATAGATAGATAGATAGATAGATAGATAGATAGATAGATAGATAGATAGATAGATAGATAGATAGATAGATAGATAGATAGATAGATAGATAGATAGATAGATAGATAGATAGATAGATAGATAGATAGATAGATAGATAGATAGAGATATACATATAGATATAGATATATATACGCGCGCGCGCACACAGTTCGAGATTTTATTATCCATAAGCCGCACGAATATATGCATTTAGAGAAGAGAAGACATTACAGACCTAGTGTCCTTGTACCATCAGTGTTTATTCAACATTGTGACCCTCTTCTTTAAAGTGCAACATGGCCTAGCACCATTGAATTTAAGTAATCTATTAACTGCTGCGAAAGAACGTTATGGGTCCAACCGTGGCCTTCGTAATAGATGGCCAGACACAAACTTAGTCCGCTAGGTCGTGACGTCACAGCAGAAGGCGATGGTCTGCGAGTACGCTACGAGGCAGCGCCATGTTTGAAATTGCCATGTGTGATATTTCTGTGATCATTTACAATTTCTTGGAATATATGTGATTATCTAATTGTTTTTAATTTAAACATGCTTTGGTTCACTCTTTAATTGTGTCAACAGAACTAGAAAATGCCAAATAAATGTTGTGTGCCAGGATGTAGGGGTAATTATGATGACAATGATAAAGTTTCAGTCTTTAAATTTCCGAGCGACCCCGAACAAAGAGATTTGTGGAAAAGAAAAATTCCTCGTGCTAATTTCCATCCATCGAAACAATCTGTTGTGTGTGTGAGGCATTTTAGTGACCAATTTGTAATTAAAATTGACTCGGTAACAAGACCAGATGGAAGTGTTTTGACCGTGGAGAGAACTCGACCTAAACTGACCGATGATGCGTACCCTAGTATTTTTTCGAATTCAAGCTGCCCCTCGTACCTTACAGTTGAACCACCGGCAAAGAGGAAAAAACCCCAAGAGAGACAAGCAGATGCACAAAAGAGAGACGAGAATTCATTTAGGGAGTGGATGGAAGCTGATAAGATAAAAAGTTTTTCAGAGTTTAGTAGCAGAGTAAAAGACCGGGCACCTGAGAAAACATGGTTGTGCAGGCTGCATTCCAATGCCAGTAAGCCTAGTACTACCAAGGTCAGTTCAGGCATGGATGTAGATAGCACACGCAGTGATTCATACTGGAGTTTCTACTATATAATGGATGACTTGCTCAACAAAACAATGCCTACACTTGTGTCGACTATCCGGGTTTTTGCAGACATGCACGTGGAAGTATTTGCTGAAAATATTTGTAAGTACTACTAAGTGTTATTACTATTACAGAACTATTAGAGTTAGGCCTAATTTTCATACATACATTTCATATTCATTAAATCCACTGTCCATTAATCATTATTAATATTCTAGTATATGGGCCTCTAGTGTCTACCATTATGATAAAAGGTTACCATCTGCTTGGAACACATAGGAATTTATTTGAATTATTATAATATGGTATGATTTCTATAAATATAAATAATAAAGGTATCCAATGTGATTCTGGTACACGTTGTGCATTTTGTTTGATTGGCAAATTTAACATGTGAATGCATAATGTTTGTATTAGTGTGTGCTGGTATGCTATTATGATTATGTGTGCCACGAAAGAGCGCGTGCGTTTTGCCAATATATCAAAGCAAGTTCCTCGTGCAATATTTGTTATTATCAGCTGAATAAATTATTATTCTTGTTCTTAAGCGTGTATTTCAACTGAAATGTACACAAAAGCTTGCTGCAGATGAATAGTTTAATTTGTATAGAGTTAATAAAACACGTTAACAGCAATATGAAAGCTGGTAAAAGTAGGCGTATTTAAAAACAGGCATTGTTTTCTTTTTCAGCCAGAGTCCCCGACAGCAGTCTTCGATGGGTATTGGGTCCACAGTCACCTCCCACCCTCACAACTTGGTCACAGTTTGACAGCATGCTGTCACATTTCTCTGGGAGGGAAGTCGCAGACGACCCCAAGCTAAAGATACATGTTCTTATTGGAGGCTTGCAGGACTTGTGTTCCAATGAAAAGCTTGAAGAAACCGATGATGATGAAGGCTCGTCAATGAAAGAAAGGCTGCAGTTTTTAGTTGAGCAACTAAACCTGCTGTTTTCTGCAACGAAGAGATATTCATGTGAGACTCTGCTGTGGGCATTCCAAACCTTCGCATCTGCCCCTCAGACCTATTCTCTGCAAAGAAGTACTGTATTAACTCTTCCACACCCAACCTACCTCAAGAGAATTGCGTCAGTCTTTAACATCAACAGTGGTTTAAAAGAGCAAAGCGGCCATGAAGAGTACTTAAAACAGAAATGCCAAAATCTGAGTGAAGCAGAAAGAAATGTCATCTTGATGCTCGATGAAATTCATGTTGCAAATCACATGTCGTATAAGCAGGGCAGGCTCGTTGGTACAGCTTTCAACAGTGCGGTTGCTAGTGACGCCAGTACAGCCCAAGTCTTCATGATTTCCTCCCTGATGTGCAAAAGTAAAGATGTTGTGGCTATCATCCCAGTAAAGCAGTTAACTGCCTCTTTATTACAGGATTTGATTGTTAAGGTTCTTGAACTTCTCCACACCATAGGATACTCTGTCGTTTGTGTCATTTCTGATAATAACAGAATAAATCGAAGCGCCTTTACCCTAATTTGTGGGGGAAATCTTCAACTATTCATCCCCAACCCCTACAAATCCTCTGACAAGCTCTTCTTTCTTTTTGACACAGTGCATCTGCTCAAATGCATTCGCAACAACTGGCTGGCACAGAAAGATGAAGAAGCTACTCTACTTTTTCCATCAATGGAGAGCAGTGACTGTGTTATGAAAGCGTCCTTTGGTCATGTGCGAAAACTGTATTTTGAAGAAAAGACGTCACTCATGAAGCTTGCCCCTGCACTGAGTAACAAAGCCCTATTTCCAACGGCCACAGAAAAGCAAAATGTGAAGTTGATGCTCAAGGTATTTGACCAAAACAACGTTGTTGCTCTGGAACATTACGAGAAAATGTGGCATACTGACACTCTTGGCACCAGGCAATTTTTAACCATCATAGTGAAACTGTGGAACATCTTGAACGTGAAACACCCTACAAAGCACATCAGACTGAGGAATCCAGACTGTATGAGTGTGACATCGTCATCAGGTGAAAACATGCAGTTTATTGCTAGAGTCGTTAAATGGCTTCAAGACTGGAAAAAGCTCAATCAGAAACCAAGAGAAGGCACTCTGTCAAGAGACACAATGATTGCCCTAGAGCACACTCTCCTCGGCCTGACAGAACTAGCCAACTATCTTCTGGATAAAAAGCAGTTCAAGTACGTTCTTTTAGGCAGGTTTCAAACAGACAACTTGGAATTTAGATTTAGTCAGTATAGGCAACTCAGTGGCTCCAATTTTCATGTATCAGTTGAACAATTGTTGGAAGGGGAGAAAAAGTTAAAACTGATGAGTGTTCTGCAAATGATTTCATCGTCCAACGGCCAGATATCACTAAAAGACATCACAGATCCTTTGGCATATGTGAAAACAACACGCACAGCCACCTCAAATGAAGAGCACCGAGAGTTCTTACAGACTTTGAATGAGTGTGGAGAACTGGAGATAAATACACAACAGCTGAAGGCCTTAGTTTTTGTCTCGGGCTACACGGTGACAAAGGCCAGAACCGACTGTACGACTTGTACAAAACGCCTGATGATTGACAGAAAGCTGCAAGTGGAGGGCACTGAGGATTGTCACACGTATCTGTCTGCTCTCGACAGAGGGGGGCTTACTTGGCCATCAGACTTTGCTGTCAACATCGTCACTGAGGTGTTCCGGGTATTTCAGCATTTGATTGGCAGTCCAAAGAATGAGCAACAGTTCATTCAGTGCATAAATCAGAGAACAATTCTCATGAGCCTGGCTTTGCAGCGCCTATCAGACCTCGGACTTTCTCAAGGCCAGTGTGACGAATGTGGTGTTGACAATGAATACATGGTCAAGAAGTGCTGCAAGCCAGCAGTCAACATCTTTCTAAATAATTATTCTAAGAACTTTTCTGACAAGGCCTCATCGACCAGTGCCCGGAAAATCAAGACCTTCACAAAAAGGATATAGAGGTGAATCAAGGAGTGACTGAGCTATGTCATCATGCCTGGTATTTATGATTTTTGTTTATTTTGTGACAAATGATGATTTGCGCTACTGGTATATTTTTAATCTATTATTCCGTCCTTCCTTTTCCTCCCTGTTTGTCACTATATTATCTTTATTATTTGTATCTGTTTTTCTATATATTAACCTATTCAACTGTCATTAGTACTTTACAAATAAAACCTTCTCATTATTGATATTATACATTTCACTTAATATTATTATCAAACCGGAGTAGCTGTAACACAGGTCCCTCGGACCTAATGCTATTATCCTAATTCAATCCGACTTCTCTCCTTCCTCTGTTCTCTTTCTCTCTCCGACTTTATATTATATAGCTTCTCATCTGTCTATCTTTCTCGTACTTTTTAATTTTCATGGCATTTGCTCGACTAACATTTCATAATAATTAATATCCTTGTGATTGTTACATTTACGGTGCAAGTAATTATTTGAAAGCTATTTATTTTGCTCCAAACTACAAATGCATTAATGCATGTAATAATAATAATAATAATAATAATAATAATAATAATAATAATAATAATAATAATAATAATAATAATAATAATAATGATGTCTTATATAGAACTGAATCTCAGCCTATGGCTGGGCTCACTCCGCTTTACAAAAATACTACTAATTCAATGACACAAAGCAACGTCGAACTCAGTACTATACTACTTAATATTAAGAAAGATTTAAGTTACAAGACTTCAAATCACAGTCACTAAATCATATAAACAAACAGTTACTTTCAAAAAAATATCTTTGAACCCCTCTACTTGTTTGGAGTGTTGTGAATAAACTTTGTATATCCCCCCTCTCTCTCCCTCTCTATCATTACTCTTCTCCCTCACTCTCTCCTCATCCCCTCCTTTCTCTCTCCTCTCTCTCCCTCACTCCTCTATCTCCCTCACTCCTCTCTCTCCCTCACACCTCTCTCTCACACCTCTCTCCCTCCTCGCGAGCTTTTGGTGTGAATAAGCTCGCTCTCTGCGACCTTACAATCTACGGTGAAAGTAGGCACACGATCGCCGCCTGCTGTGACGTCACGGACGTTAGTGTCTGGCCATCTATTACGAAGGCCACGGTCCAACACATACATACTGCCTCGAACACGAATTGGCCTGTTTAAGATTAGTTTTTGCACTCTCAGGACCTCTAATCTTCAACTCCCTTCCTTTAAACATTAGATCCTGTCCCACTCTTTCTTCATTCAAACGCACATGACGGTAACAATACCTTAATATGCTTACCTTATTATGACGTTTTCACTTATTTTGTCAACTGTTTCCAATTGTTCTATTTGATCCCCCGTTGGGGTGCCGGGGGTTTCAGTATAAATAGTATCCCCACTTTCTGGAAATTTAGTGCTTTAAATTCCCACCGTCGCTGTCTTTCTCATTTGCTCTTTCTCATTACTGCTCTGTTCTATCAATCTGCTATACTATCGTCTTCTTCGCTAGACCAGTCTCCTACCTTTTTTCTTAAAAACTCTTCCGGGACAAGACTCATTGTTTGTGTATGAGGTCTGTTGGATCAGCTTGGGAATATTGGACGCTTTCTGCCAGGTGGTCACTAGGGCTTCCTATGATGTTATTATTTAGCAATGTAGGCATTTTATATGTATGTGTTTTGTTGATAATTTATAATGATGTTTGTATTCTGTTTTGTTTTTTGTAAACGGGGGTTCGATAAGTTGGGGTGAAGCCTCAGCCGTCCCCTGCGTGGGATGTCTTTATTTTAAAGTGACTGGCTGGTGGAGGGCATTCAGTTTTCCCACTAGGGTTGTTTCAGCAGATCTTTTATGCGGATTCGGGGTTGTCCGGTCCTGATTTGGCGCGGAAGAGTCCGCTGGACCTAAAGCAACAGTTATGTAATGCAATGTAATGTTCTATTTGATTATTTGATCTTACAATTAATGCGTTTTAAATATATGTGTAATTGTACCACCTGATTATTTGATATAGATTGGGTGGTTTGTTATGTATTGTGTAATTGCAACACCAGTATTGATTGTCATATAGTTGTTTTTGTATACTGCATATTAAGCATGCACCTAGGTCCTTCTCCCCAATCCCTGGCTGCCCAGGATTGTGCTCAGTTGTACGGGCGTCGTCAGACCATGCGCCCAAAGGCTGCGAGTGGGCGTCTCGGACGGCTTGAGTTAGATCCTGTATCGGCCAGCGCCTTGAGCAGCTCTTGAGCTGGTAAAGCGCTATATAAGAAC
>CM072524.1:7340108-7365108 GCA_036898135.1 Oncomelania hupensis | reverse complement strand
CCCGCCTTAGCCCATTTGGCCACAACGCTCGCCTAACATAGTCAACTACTTCGTGTTTTGTGATGATTGCGACGGCGAAGCTATGGAAAACTACAAGAGTCTTCAGGTCCTGTTTCACTTTCTGTCGATGATCGACGCACCTCCGAAGTCGCCACAAATACAGGCCTCTACGATTGTTTTTTGCATCCTTTCACTGAGCATGTACTTCCTCCACCGTTTTTATACTTACCCCACTCGTTTTCTGGCTCTAACAATCGTAGTTTTCGGCAATTTGCCATATTTAAAAGTCACGCATCAAGCTTTGATAAAAGCAAAACAAGCCAGACCGGAACTTGGTTTCACTCTAACCTCGTTTTAATTTATAATGGCGATATCCACGAGTTTTTATGAGAGGTGCCGGAAAGTTGTGAATATAAACAAATAATGCTAGTTGAGGGTAGTATCACGCGCTTTTTGTTGGCGGGAACTCACAGCACGGCGATGTTGACGGCAACTCACAGCACGGCGATGTTGACGGGAACTCACAGCACGGCGATGTTGACGGGAACTCACAGCACGGCGATGTGAAGAGAAGGAGGAAATGGAGCAATGGTAATGTTTGACAGTTTACATTGTCTGCATCCAATGCCAATATTGAAGAGAGGGAGGGAGGAAACTGGAGTACCCTGAGAAAGCCCTCGGTGTCCTGAAACGTCTCGTACCTCAGTCACGTAAGTTCGTCCCAGGCGGGGTTCAAACCCGCGACCTTGGGCACAGGAAACCAGCTCACTGTCAACTATCAGGCAACTCCATAATATAACTATCACAATTTACTACTACTACTATTACTACTACTACTACTACTACTACTACTACTACTACTACTACTACTACTACTACTACTATTTCTACTACTTCTACTACTATTACTACTACTACAAGTACTATTATTATTATTATTATTATTATTATTATTATTATTACTACTACTACTACTACTAAAAAAAGGTAAAGGTAAAGGTGGCCCCATAGCCTTGTGGCCGTAGGGGAGCGTGATGTTGGAGATCACACTTATCTTGGGCCAGCGTAATGAGGGTGATGCCCATCTCTCTCCCTCGCTGCTTTACCTTCCCCACCTTAAGAGAGTAGGTACTCAGTCACAGTTGAGTCAACTGGGGGAGTTGTTATTTGTCGCTTCACGGTTTGCGGTCACCCATCCACGTGCTACCCCTTGGGGTCATGAGCAATCTTGCCACTGTAGATTGTTCTAACCTATAAAGGGAAAAGTGAAAGCCCCCAGTTGAAAACCTGTCTTGACTTTGTAGGCATGACCGATTCACTGCGGCAACAGTACCCCCGTTGGGGTGCCGGGGGTTTCAGTATAAATAGTATCTCCACTTTCTGGAAATTTAGTGCTTTAAATTCCCACTGTCGCTGTCTTTCTCATTTGCTCTTTCTCATTCCTGCTCTGTTCTATCAATCTGCTATACTATCGTCTTCTTCGCTAGACCAGTCTCCTACCTTTTTTCTTGAAAACTCTTCCGGGACAAGACTCCTTGTTCGTGTATGAGGTCTGTTGGATCAGCTTGGGAATGTTGGACGCTTTCTGCCAGGTGGTCACTAGGGCTTCCTACGATGTTATTATTTAGCAATGTAGGCATTTTATATGTATGTGTTTTGTTGATAATTTATAATGATGTTTGTATTCTATTTTGTTTTTGTAAACGGGGTTCGATTAGTTGGGGTAAAGCCTCAGCCGTCCCCTGCGTGGGATGTCTTTATTGTAAAGTGACTGGCCGGTGGAGGGCATTCTGTTTTCCCACTAGGGTTGTTTCAGCAGATCTTTTATGCGGATTGGGGGTTGTCTGGTCCTGATTTGGCTCGGAAGAGTCCGCTGGACCTAAAGCAACAATTATGTAATGTAATGTAATCCACGTGCTACCGCACTGGACGGTGCTTAACTTGCGAGACAGTAGCGAGTGCTCCAACCACTGCGTTATCCGACACCCCACTACTACTACTACTACTACTACTACTACTACTACTACTACTACTACTACTACTACTACTACTACTACTACTACTACTACTACTACTACTACTACTACTACTACTACTACTACTACTACTACTACTACTACTACTACTACTACTGGACGCTATGAACACGTGTGTTTTCTTTTTTTTTTCCGTCTCTAAATCACCAATCAGGCTCCAAAAGGCGTGGCGATCTGTACCAAAATACACGCTCACATGTTTTTACACTCACACACAACAAACACACGTGAATCTATCACTCAAACATGTGGTGTAAAGGCAGGGAGATCGCAATTGGAAGAGGGAAAAGAAGTTGGATTTTTTTTTGGGGGGGGCACATAATCTTAGACTTACTGCATCAAATAACATTACTAAAGGGAGGTAGAAAACCGGAGTATTCGGAAAAATCCCTCACCTAGCAAGCTCATTCAGCGTATGCACAATACAATACAATACAATACAATACAATACAATACAATACAATACTTTAAATAAATGTTTGGTAACCAGCAAGGGAAAGCGAACATGAAAGATCCTATCCTATCCTATCCTATCCTATCATATGCTATCCTATACCGTAACTCAAGGGTCGTTAGGGAACCACAGAATGATGATCGTTGGACCAGCGTACTCCATCTTTCTCTGTTCTCAGCAACCCTCATGCCTTCGTTCAGTGTCAAACCAATCCATTCTCGAATGTTGTCCTACCCACTTTTTATCCTCGTCTTCTGCCTCCTTGCACCATGACTTGCAGGATGGTTTTTGCAAGGCCTGATGCTCTGGTGACGTGGCCATACCATCGGAGTTTCCGTTTCTTCACCACTGTGAGCCAGTCATCATGTTGTCCAATGCCTTGTGTGATGGTCTGTCGGACTTCGTTGTTGGTGATGTGCTGGGTATAGGAAATGCCCAGAAGTCTTCTATAGCACCTCATCTCCATGCTTTGTATTCTTCGTTGTAGATCTGCTGTAAGGGTCCATGTTTCGCAAGCGTATAGAAAGATGGAGATGACAAGGGAGCGCAGCAGCCTTACCTTGGATTGTAGACTGGTGGTCTTGTCTTTACAAAAAAAAACAACAACACAGAATCAGGACCACTGATCAGTCAAAAGTCAGCTGAAAGAGGGCGTCCTGCATCGAAAACTTCAGGGCCAAGTCGTCTGGTCCTATAATCTCAAACAGCCTCCGGCAACTAAAGGTATTCCTGAGTAATGGGCGTTCTCTTCTGGCGCCCATCCGCCCCTCTCCACGCCCATCCCACCCTTCAAAAGAAAAACGACAAACAAGCAAACAAACAAACAAACAAAAACAACACTTGGTATACGTGTTATCAGAGGCAAATGGTAAAGATTTTAGGTATCTGGCAAATGCAGGTCCAAACTTGATTTTATTTTCCTTCTATTATATTAGTTTATTTATACGACAAGGGGCAATACAGTGTGAAAGTGGATCTTTGATAGCTAAATGGTATACAGGCTAAAGGAGGGTGGGTTACGGAGGGGGGGGGGGAGAGTAGTTAGGAAGAGGTGCAACACAGCTGTCATTGATTTAAAACGTCTTCTGCAGTTATTGCGACGATATTTAGGTGTAAGATACGTTTCGTCATGACTTACGTCTGGTTTGGTGGGTGACGTCATACGCCTACACGCAGCGTCTATGAATCTCTGATACACAGCTAACGTCAAATCGTCTGCTTTAGAGGAGACAGGCCTATCTGGATGCGCAGTTGTCCTATGTGGAAGGTATTCGGGTTTTTTGGGAAAAAAACTGCGCAGAAAATTGGTGGGTTTGGGGTGGTGGTGAGGGACAGCGGGGAGTGAGAGTAGGGAGAGAGGGATGAATAGGAAGAGGAGGAGAGAGAAGACGTTGAGGGGGCTGATGGAAAGGGGAGATGGGCGAGGGGTAGGGGGGTAGGGAGGGAGATGGGGTTGGTTGGGATTTTACGCAGTGATCTTTGCGCAGATGAATCGGCCATCATTATTATTCATCTTCTGGAAGGGACAATATTATATCGAGAGCAACACATGTTATTGACGGAAAGTTTGTTACAATATTGCCTTCTGTCGCTGGGAGATAATCGTATTTGCACTACTACTACGAAGAATCGATCATCAATGCCATCTTCTGGGACGTGTGGGGAGGAACAATATGCTTTCAGAAGGCATGTATTGACCAAAAGGCCGCACAATGCGGTCGTCGCCCTGTGGTAAATATGCATAGGCTAGCGATTTTATAAAGTCACTGCCTGCTAAGACTCTATTATCGACACGACTTCCCAAAATGCTCTTTTGGTCTTGCGCATGAGCAAAGAAGCTCCATACAAGCGTTATATAGTTCATTTCGCCCTGTAACCCATCTACCCGTTGATCAACGAGGACCGGTGTTCTAACGTCCGTGAGTAGATAGACGGGCTTGCTTTAATGATTTACTGAGTTTTCAACAAGCTGCGTAGAAGCTGATCATCGTGTCATAGTCTATCGCCACTGCTCGCTTACAAGATACACGATGCATTGCTGTTCCCAGTTTTTACACATGGACATTTGCCATGTGGGCAACTCAACAGATACATCACACGGAGAGATGCTTTCCGCGCCAAATCGTTAATTGGTGTGCCACCCCCATACACTACGGACGTAAACCAGGTGATGATGACGATGACGACGACGATGATGATGATGGTAATGATGACGATGATAAAGATGACGGCGATGACGACGACAATGATGGTGATGATGTCAGTGATGACGACGACGATTATGATGATGATGACGATGGAGACGCAACAAATGGAAAGAGGAGACGGGCACGTTCATCCTCACCAAGCTGGCCCCTCAAGGCCTCTCTTCCCTTTAACTACCAAAATCCTTTAAACCTTTACCAATCCTCACAACCCGCTGTGATTCCTCCAAGTACATTCCGATCCAAGCAAAGGGGCAACATGATATATATTACTGCTAACCTTATGCTATCGAGGATATACTAATTCTTTTCGCTACCCTTAAGTTATCGGTGACCCATTTTTCTAAGCATTGCGTGTATCAAGGATACCAATGTTCTGATGATCTTGAAGTTCAACAGAAACATAAACACGGAAAGCCAATCATGGACCGTAAGTTCCACGCCGTTTCCTTTCTTTGTGCGTGAGAGCGGACACTTTCAGAGGGTACCGATACTATCAATATCAGATAGTCGTGTTCCCCGCTGACATGGCAGTAATTATAGACTGTCCCCCCCCTTCCCTCCACTCCCCAGCCACCAGCTCCACCACCCACTCCACTCCACACACACCCCCCTCTCTCTCTCTCTTTTCTACCACCAGCAACAGAGACAGTTGATACGCAATCAGCCAAACAGCCAGCACGGCGCTCAAACCGGCTCCGACAGCGACAATGTGATGATGATGAGGATCATTCCCAAACCACACGACAGCTGATGTCTGTGCCCTCATCACCTCTTATCATCCCAAGCCCCGCTTGTCGTCGTCAGCGTCAAGTGCCCGGTTGAGAGTTGTATTCATGCCATTTCATCTGTTGATGATAATCCGTCTCCCGCCTTTGTTACTTATGCGGTTGAAGGCGTTATTGGTGGTGACGTTGAAATGGAGACTACACCGTATGGACCTTTCAGTACACTGCAGTATATTGCCATCGTCTTGCCTGTCCTACTCTCAGACTTCTTCTGATGAAAACCATCTCAGCTGTCCCCTCTAGTTGTTATTAAAGAGAGGAGTGAGTCCAATGTAACCAATAGTCTCCTATATGCTTACGTGTTGGGTACTTTAAATTTATAAAACGTAAACGTCCAATGTAACCCCTCGGTCTGACCTGACTGCTGGTTGCATAGAACATCAAATTACACTCACTCATGCAATGTAGGGATTCAAACATCATGTAACTGTCATGAAGACTGCGTGTCTCTTGAGGAATATAATCGCGTGACAAAGAACGTGCGTGATGAAACAGCAGCACTTCGTTCTGCCCCACGGGAAACACGGTACTCAATGAAGATTCAGATGAGCGATTTGAAGATGCTGCTGGGAAACATGGAGCGCCCTGACACTGCTTACGAGTCTGGCCCTAGCAGGTACAGCTCCTCAAGGTGTCCAACCTATCACACTCCACAGTTACAACCTAAACCCACCAAATCTGGCCCTGTGGTTACACCCTTACCGCATCCTCGCAGCAAACTCTCTCACCCTAGCCCAGTGGTTCACAAACCAACACCATAGCCTCGTACCAAACCCTCTAGTCCCAGCTCTGTGGTTCTCAAACACATACCACAATAACCCACCAAACTCTTTTCGACACAGCTGCCCAGACACTGAACAAAGAGTGCCTTGGACGCTGATGGTGACTCAACTTTGCAAGATGAGAGCAGCGTGGGTAGATCTACTGACTGTTCAGTACACGAGTGTGCTTTTTCAGAGGCATGTTCTTCACATGACTCACATGACTCGCCTGATTCCGACTAACCACAACTCGCAGATTTGAAATCTAATTATAAAAACTTTAATCATCCTGGGCGATTCTGTGGTAGCAGGCCTGCAAGAAGCCAAGATGTCAGTAGCAAGAGAGAAATCTCAGGTTATTACAATTTCTGGGCTGGACATGATCGACAGGTCATCCATTCTAAAAGCGGTGCGGGGTACGGCTGTCCACCCTGATGCCACAAACTTGGTTCTGCATATTGGCATTAACGACTGCAAACGTAATTATGTGCTGGGTAACTCAACGTGGCGTGCAGTCGTGAGATAATGCCGCCGTTGTTTCCCCAAAGCTAGAATCATGATGCTTACCATCCTACCACACCGTGGTGGTCATGATCACATCAATTCTTGTATGAAAAGCTCCAACCATTGCCTCAAACAAGTCTGTCATCAGTTTTCTGGAGTTGATGTAGTAGACAACGACACTGCCTTCTACACCAAGGCAGGTGTTGTTAAAACAGGTTGGATGAAGGACACTGTGCATCCTAACACTCGGGGTAGCAGTGGCCTTGCTGTCAACATCAAACGCTGCTACTCTGAGACCGTTAAAACAAGTATGCAGAACCAGCGCCATACCCTATTGTCGCAAAAACCTCGTCGTATTGAACAAAATGGTTGATACTAGTGGTCAGCGTCCACATGATAAGGTTCCACAACAAACATCAGGTGGTCTACACCCAGAACCCAAAGCCCCGTCTTCTGTGGTCAGCGGTCGTTGAAGGGACCCACGTACTCCCTCACATCCCCTCTGACGCTGTTCCTCGTCAATTGCCTCCACCACCGCTGTTGTACGACTTCATGAGCCCCAGGCCAGCGCATGTCAGCCAGAAACCACAGCAGGTTCACCAAGACAACCCTTTGGATATATACAAAACAGAGTTATTCATCGCCCTTAAATAATAAAGAGAAGAAAGTGCTCTTTGATTAACTGTCTCGACTGCTCATAGGAAACTAATTGTGTTATATCCAGCAGTAAATTTTATAACATTAGGCTGCCGTTTGAAAAAGCCTAGGTTTATATTTTGTTAAGAAGTATATATCATATTTAAACTTTTGTTTCTAATCTCAAGTTTTGCAGTGAAATTAATACGAGTTGTGATAGCGCAAAGTAACGGTTCTAGTTGTTTCTGGAATTCTCCTTGGTGATAGTTACATCTGTGGGAGCTACATTTGACATGCTTTGCATTATTTAAAAGTTCTTAATTTAACTGATAATTGCACAATAACGGCTGTAATTTGAACTTCATTAGTTTTAAGTGTACGCAAGTGTCTTTTATTGAAACGAGTCAGTTCTTGTTTACGCTGTGACTTTTCTTGGTGACAAGAGACACCTGTTAAGACTCAACGTTCATTATTGTGCTTTGACTTAATTTTTGAGGCCATCGTTTCTTTTTTCAATATAGAAACCTTTTTATATGTCACATTATTTTAAAGTTCATAAGTGTGTATGATAATATTTAATTAAAAGCACTGTCATTAATTTCTCGGTGCGTGTAATAAAATAATTAGCTTTATTCTCAGAAGATTCCTACAAACTTGATATTTGTAAACAGTTTTTAATGTTACAATTCACGTATACACACGTATTCATCAAAAGGCCTTTCTTATGCAGTTACACAAGTTGAGACAGAGAGATAAACTTGAAACACTGAAGACGTAAAATACACAACAGTTGGAACACAACACCGATTTATTTTTTGCTAATTTTATGGTTCTCTTCTTTTTCTCCCAAGAAAACTATATTCAAGAAAAGTCCTAGAGTAATAAAATAATAAGTAGCTGAACCATAATAAGATTGTATCCATCCCTGAAGCAATCCCGTTCCGGTCTGACAGACAATTACGTTTATCAAATTATTATTATTATTATTATTATTATTATTATTATTATTATTATTATTATTATTATTATTATGATGATGATGATAAAAAAGACCTATTTTAACACTGAACCACCAGGGCAATCGCACTGATAAGATGGCCAGTGAAAATAGCCACTTTTATCTTGGCCACCATGGGACTTGAACCTGGGTCATCGGAATGCCGGCTAATATCTCCCCCCCCCTCACCACCCTCCACCCCCACCCCCACCCCCAACTTCCCCTTCCCCCCCACCCCTCCTTCTCAATGTTTGTGAATAAGTTTCAGCGTTAATGCAGTCCCAGTCCCCAAGACTTAGTTTACACTTCCTGCGAAATGAAAGACATGCAAACCTAAGCCAAGAAAGAGAAGATTGAATGGAAGAGAGCTAGCGCAACGGCGGAATACCAGGAACTGTCAATCTTCATCAGGCACACCGCCAAACTATCGTCCGTGCAACTATTAGCGTAAGAGACTTGCTCTGTGAGACTGTTGTTACACGGCAAAAGGTCGATAAAGCTCCGAAGCTTGAATCTTGTGTAACTCGATTGTGTTATCTCCGCAGCCCATTCACTCAGTAACAAGACAGGAGTGTCGTCGTTTTAAAGTTTTTCAACGAAAAACCTCATTTGACAACTGCAATCAAATTCTCTTACAAAAAAAATATATATATTTTTTTTAAATAAAAGAAGCTCCGTTTAGACCTGCCAGACTGAGTGCTTCTTGTATAGGCTGTCAGCAATGTTCCAGAATGACGCACTAATTTTCAACTGCCAAAGTCTTAAACTATTTAAGCAGTATCAACAACCTATCAAAATAAAACTCGTCGCCGGAGTTAATTACGCACTGTCTTACGTCATAGAAAGTTCTACGAACTCACAAGACTGGACCAGCCATCGCTAGATCTATCTCGAATCTTCGATCGATGATAAACAAGCAACTCTAGACAGTTCTCAATATTGCTTGCAACAATACCGACCGACGGAAACAAACAAACATTATGCAAAGCCCTTCCAGGAACGGCAAGGGACCACATCAATGGTACATGAACGTTATAATGCCACGCTTTGGGAAAGAAAAAAATTGTGCTCGTCTCAATCGTAACAAAGACATTGATTGTCCCAGCAAATTACTGAAAGGTTTTAATTGACGTCTTACTCAACCTTATGTGTGTGGGTGTCAAGAAACACATTTGAATGGTTTGCCATCCCGTTTTAATTTGAGTATATGAGCCAGTTTTGTATCATTTAAGAATGTGTGGCTGCAACTAAGAATGTTTGCAAGTTCTATTGTTCACCAGTTAAAGTGGCTGGCATCGGGACACTATTTTAAAAGTCACAACAGAATGTCAGATATAATATTTTGGCTGTAATTGTGTCTCGCGAGAGAGGGTAACTATGTATAACATTACATGTAAATTCCACTCTTAACATTAAAGCTTACATGCTGAGATGATATCCTGGAGAAGATACGATAATCTTACAAGGGGATTAAGATCTATAGATAGATGAGGCGTTTAGCTATTTCTATCAGTCGTTCTTTACCAAGATTCCTAAGCGATGTGAGGGACTAAATCACGGTGCTTGGTCACATACAAATGTATTATTTGTTCTCGGGTTATAAAGTATCATTGGCTCACTTTAAGAAATGATTTTGGACTAGTTTAATTGGTCTCAAGAGAAGATGAAATAGTGGACACACAACAATACCAATAGAATCACACCAGTCGTATGTATGTGATTCCAACTTTTATATGTTCAACACAAATTCTAACACGACTTTAATTAAATGTAATTAATAACTATAAACTGTTCAATGTGCTGGGAAAGTTCTTTAGCAAGACTTCTTCATCATATCTTAAATAGTTCTATGTGTTTGATGGTCTAAAACTGTTTTCGAGTAGTTTTGACATCAGTTGCAGTTGAGAGGGGACTTAGCTCTCACTTTCTGTGAGTGCTTGAGTCGGGTGGTCACTATGAGGGAGTCTGGTCACTCTCAGGATGATCGGGCGAGTCTGGTAGCTACGGGGCCGGACGTGGTGAGGTAGATTCTAGTTGATCTCCTTCTTTCCACGGGAGCAAGCGTTTGGGCGTTGACTCCACAAACCGTCCCAGAGCTGAGTTCTAGTCTCTGGAAACCGTGGAACCGTCTCTAGTCTATCACTCTGTTGGTGATGGCTGAGGATTTTTTTCACTTCAGTCTGCTCCTTGACCCTCGTGGTTCTACGTTTCGTATATGACTGCCCAGTTAATGCGGGTTGTACGGAGGATATAAAGGAATCTATGTCATCTCCGTCCAATCATCTCGTTCTCGCGGATACGTGAATCTTTTCTCATACGTCTTTGTTCTCTTGTCCTGCTTCTGGGACACTATCTGTTACGTCTCAACTTCGAGTCTCAAGGGAGGGATTCAGGGTAGATTTAAGAGTGATATGATTCATGTGGCTACTTAGCGGTCCTGTGACACCGGTCAAATGTCAAAGTGGGCTAATTTACATTCTTTATAGCGAGTTCTGCCTGATTGTATCAGGAGTGAACATCTCAAGGATGTTAAATTAATAACTGCGAACATTCCCTAAGAGAGCTGGTGAATTAACGTCATGTTTTGTTCAATACTGTTTATCTCTAATCTAAGTTACAACATCTTTGTCATCAACATTTCTGATATTACACATGCTAAACAATAAAACTGAAAGAATAGTTGTAGCCTCTACAATACAGTTTCACTGAAGTGACAGATTGTTAAGAAATGGAAGTGTGATTGCGACATTGCTTGCGAGAGAGTAATAATAATAATAATAATAATAATAATAATAATAATAATAATAATAATAATAATATTAATAATAATAATAATACAGGATGCTATAACGCGCATTTTCTTCAATCGATTTCAAAGCGTGGCGATCTGATGAGATCGCTAATACAGAAGTCAGAATAGAGATCAATATTTATTTTGGAAAAAAATTTAGATTGACTGCATCCAATATCATTATTGAAGGGAAGAAGGAAACCGGAGTACCAGGAGGTAATAATGACAATGTGCATGCAACTCTAGAGAATAATGCATTGCCAGAGGCCAACAAACTTGAACGAATGTGGCACAAGTACCTCATCTGTAATAACATGCCAATGACGGGACAGATTGTCACGAACGCAAGTTGTGTCAGCGACAATGTTTTTTGCAGAAAGAATGTACGTAATGCTACGTCACCAATACAGACACGACCTAATGTCCCGCTAGGACCAGAACTTCCCGCAACAATTAGCAGGGTTGGCTCAGCTTACGTTTAGTCTGTCATACCTCATCAGACTAGCGCTATTTCAGCGTGGGAGAATGTTTTCTTGTTCTGGGTTTTACCTTCTTCTCTTTCTTTCTTCGTCTTCTCCTTGTCTTTCGCTTTCCATCCATGTCCCCTTCTCCGTACCCCGAGATCTAAATTGCCAGAACTGATCTGGAAGTTTACCGTGACTATAACAAGGTTGGAGATTTAACATTTTGATTTTGGTTTCTTTTGGCTCTCATCATCCTCCCCCACCTTTTCCTCCCCCTCATCCTTCTCCTTCTCCTCCTCCTCGTCCTCATCAACACCATCAACATCATCGTCATTCAGCGTCATCATCATCATCATCATTAAAAACATGATCATTAGCAGCAAAACCGCCACCATCACCACCGCTACCACCACTACCGTCATCATCATCATCACCATCATCAACATCATCATCATCAAGCAGCGGCCCAGTGAAGAAGGCAACTGTAAAAGCAATACACTGGAAGCCATGTCTGTTAAGAGGTAGCATCGCAAGCAAGTATACGATAATTTCAAAAAGGCAGACGTCCCGTTAACAAAAACAACAAGAACCCCCCTCCCCCCACATCCTCCTCTCCCCACACACCTTTCCCACACCCCCAGTCATTATGTTTAATATACCCTACACTGCTTGTTAGCCTACATATCGTGACTAGAACTGTTTAGTCTACTTCATACTTCTGTAAATTACTTCGATGGAAAACTTTTCGAAAGTACCTACAAGTCTTCGTTCGAAAGTCCAGTAGACCAGAGTCTGGCCAGCTTTCTTCTAATTAATTTTAAATGAAGGACAAACACGTCACTCCATCATGATCTTGCGAGGTCACGACACTGCAACGATTGGACTGCCTTACGAGACATTGGATTAAATTGGAGTAGGTTACGTTAACATGCCACTACAAATTACCATCATTGAATACGTCCGGGTATATAACGAATAGTAAACTTAAGCCTTAAAGTTATGTATAAACTTACAGGTGCTATACCTGTTCATTACACTTGTTCCAGCTCGAATGGGGAAAAAAAAGTGAAAAAGAGTGGTTTTACATGCGTCACAGTAAATAACACGACGTGACTTCCGTACGCACCGCTCGCTTGTAGTAGAGAACTTTCTAGCTTTCATTATAAATTGTTATACAACGCTTGATAAGGCCAAAGGCGGGTTGGCCGACGCAGGAGCTATCTCTCGCTTGTTTAGAAAACTATCAAGTTTTCAGTATAAATTGTTCTTATACATGCAACATTTTATCAGGCCAAGTGGGTGGGGGGAGGGGGAGGGGAGAGGAGAGGGGAGCTTGCCAAAACGTCTATCTAGTTCTCGCTTGTTTAGAAAACTATATAGGTTTTATTATAAATTGTTCTTATACAACACTTTACCAGGCCAAGGCAATAGCTGGCCAACACAGAATCTATCTCCAGCCTGCCCAAAACTTCAACTTGCTGCTTTTGTGCGCATTGCCTAACACTCTAGGCAACTGAGCGGACGAGTGAGAGGGATCAGAGCATAGTGCTTGCTGAGTTTGGAATTAAGTCACTGGTTGGCCTATAAACGTGTCTAGCACATGAGCGTCAGGATCGTTTAAAGCCTCGTATGATGGAATGTTTTATACAAAAAGTTATTATACATGCCTATCCTATCCTATTCCATCCTATCCTATCCTATCCTATCCCGTAACTCAGAGGTCGTTGGGGCACCACAAATGATCGTCTAACCAGCGTACTCCATCTTTCTGTTCTCAGCAACCCTCATGGCTTCGTACAGTGTCAAACCAGTCCATTCTCGAATGTTGTCCTCCCTCCTCTTTTTTCTGTCTCCCCCTTCTTCTGCCTCCTTGCACCATGCCTTGCAGGATGGTTTTTGCAAGGCCTGATGCTATGGTCACGTGGCTATACCATCGGAGTTTCCGTTTCTTCACCACTGTGAGTATGTCAACTTGTTGTCCAATGGCTTTTGTTATGGTCTGTTGGACTTCGTTATTAGTGATGTGCTGGATTAAGGAAATGCCCAGAAGTCTTCTGTAGCACCTCATCTCCATTCTTTGTATTCTACGTTGTAGATCTGTTGTGAGGGTCCATGTTTCGCAAGCGTATAGGAAGATGGGGTCGCAAGGGACAAGGGATCGCAGCAGCCTTACCTTTGAATGTAGATTGATGGTCCTGTCTTTCTAAATGGGCTTCAACCTTGTCAGGGCAGCAGTTGTTTGTGCGACCCTGGAGAGGACGTCCTGTCGGGACCCATTGTCTGATACAATGGCTTCCAAATATTTGAAGCTATGTACTGTGTTGAGGGACTGACCTTGGTCATCATTTTGGTCTTTTCTGCACTTATTTCCATTCCACAGGCTCTATTGGTGGTGCCAAGCCTCTGTACTAGCTGTTCAAGTTCTTGTTCTTCTCCAGCCAATCCATCAATGTCATCCGCAAAACGGAGGTTGGAGATTGCTCTACTCCTATGCTGACTGTGCCTTCGTGATCTGCAAGGGCATCTGACATGATGTGCTCTATGAAAATGTTGAAGAGTTTGGGAGAGAGTATGCATTCTTGACGCACACCGATTGTTGTTCTGAACCAGTTCCCGATGGCGCTGTTGTGGAGGACTGCACTGGTAGCCTTGTTATACAGACTTTTGATGACTTCAATAATTTTTGGGCTGATGTTGTACACTCTCATGGTTCCCGCATAGCTGCATGCAGAGACCATTAAAGATATCTGTTCGTACTCTCGTGCTTGTCCCACTGCGGTGCTCAGGTGATAGAGTGTTCGCCTGGCACACCGATGACCCACGTTCGAATCCCGTGGTGTGCGAATTTTTTTTTTAAAAAGGTCCTTTTTCAATATCCATTTTAGCAATATGATTGCTCTGGTGGTTCAGTGTTGCTTTAAGTCCCTAATCTTTGTTCCCTGAGATGGTTACCCTCGTCTGCCCTATAGCCAATGGTGGGTGTAGTCTTAAACCTCAATGGTGGGTGTACACTTAAACCTCAATGATGTGTGTAGACATTAAACCTCAATGGTGGGTGTAGACGTTAAACCTCAATGATGTGTGTAGACGTTAAACCTCAATGGTGTGTGTAGACGTTAAACCTCAATGGTGGGTGTAGACGTTAAATCTCAATGGTGGGTGTAGACGTTAAACCTCAATGATGTGTGTAGACGTTAAACCTCAATGGTGTGTGTAGACGTTAAACCTCAATGGTGGGTGTGGACGTTAAACCTCAATAGTGGGTGTAGACGTTAAACCTCAATGATGTGTGTAGAGGTGAATCCTCAATGATGGGTGTAGACGTTTAACCTCAATGTTCATTAATACGTTACGTTGCAGGAGAGGATATTAGTTTTTAGATGTATATGAATGTATTTTTATTGTTATTGTTATTGTATATTATACTGTAAATAGCTATGCCGCTGTCATTTTATGTATTACTGCCCAGTGTAAATAGCCATAAGCCTCCTTCTCGTGATTGGAATAAAACGAAAACGAACTCTCGTGCGACCTCAATAATATAGCTGTTGTTCTATTGTGACGATGCTAATCTAAGTGTATACGTTTGAGAAATATTATGACCTCAGATTGTCATACTCACATCAATCAAACCATTCTGTATCGAGAAACGGCAACAGGCATCTCAATTACCTCCGCCTATGGGCATTTATATTGTTGTTGTTGTTGGATCTCTGTTTGGGGGATCCCGAGTGACAAGGGACGCAACAGATATGCAGGCGTGTTTTTCTCCTGTGCGTCACAAAAGAGAGGGGTACGTTGCCCAGTATGAAATTCTGTCTGGACGGGGATATAAATACTTTATTGACATGCGAAAGTACATTCCATTTTTTTGTGTGTGTCGTAGTGCGCTGTCTGATAAGTCGAGATCAATTTACATTGCGCGAACACTGGTAAATACAATATTTAGTTCACGGGATAACGACAATTTGCTTATACATGTATAATCATAATTTATTTGTGTCTAATATTTACGACAGTGGAATCTAAGCATCGTGTCCGACCGTTTAAAATGTCTGCTATGGAAAGAACTAAAGCGTTAAGCTTAGCTTCCTTTGAGTATAGCAATAGAGGCACGCGCAGGCGCCTAAGAGATTAGCGCAGCGGTGCGTAACGAACGTGCGGCAAGACGCGGTAGTGCATGAACCCAGGCGGTAGTATTGTGTGCCTGTAGTATTAGATGGTGTACTTGAGGGACCGCATAAAGGACTCCTTTTGCTAGACTCGTTAGATAAACTTATTCGAGGAGCTGATTGCCTTTGCTTGATAAGCTGCTTATACCCTTATTTGAGACACACACACACACACACACACACACACACACACACACATACACACACACCCACACACACACTTGCACAGACACCGTTATTTGGACTTTCCTCAAACGCCACACACGTTGTGTGGACAATGGGTCGTGCTACGACCCCGTTTTTAAGTACTTAAGTTTTAAGTTATTTTAAAGTTCTAACCCTTGCCCTAACCCTAACGGATCACTAAATGGACGTCCCAACAAGGAGGTATGTCCAAAGAACGTATGTACATGTGCACTAGTTTGTCCAAAGAACGCCGTGTAACCATGCGCGCGCACACACACACACACACCAACACACACCAACACACAGAGACAGAGTTTCACGCTTATAATTTAAAGTTTTCGCCTGAATAATGTGGAGTAGCAAACTCTTCTATAATTGTCAAATTATCGACAGCCAAAGGTTGATTTCTTTCCCAACTCAGACCACTTTAAGAATATTACACTTCCAAAGTGCCCGCGTATAATTCCTTCGTCTACGATGCCGTTTCTTTAGGACAGCTGTCAGACATAAATCAACTCTTTCTTCCCTCTCGACAGGCAGGGTATGGAAGGGTCTCTCTTTTAGTGACGATGCAGTCAATTGTGCCATCTTTCCAGCATTCAGAACCCTGGCGAAGGCGCGGTAAATCCAGAAAATGCAACTCCTGCAGAAAGTGTTAACCTTTTAACCTAACCGCCCATGTAAATTTGACAAACACTGGACTAACAAGTTTTAAATAGGATTGTGTGAGCCAGCGGCGCGCACCACAATTTCGCGGACATTATTCTTTCTGTCAACGGAGTATCCATCCACAGTATTCTATCCAGAATAAGAAGAGGAATTGAAGCTGGATACAGTTAATTAAACATAACCCTGCCCGTAGGGGATCGTGGAGGATCGTGAGGGGCCTCGTATTTCACCAGGAAATCGCAGGAGGTCGTCAATCTTATGCATCAGCTCATTCTGGACTGCCTCGACCGTCCTCTTTCCGCGCATCAAAGCAGCCTCTGCAAATGTTCTTCATTTGTTTCCTATTGAAAGTCCCGCAGCATCAGAATCTCAGTGAAAAGTCCCTTGTTTCGTGACAGAAACGGATAGGAATGCAATCAACACCCGAAAAAATGTTCACCTTCGCTTTTCTCCTTTAAAAAATCTGCCCAAGTTTTCCTGGCTGTTCCCCCAGGTGTGAGTCCTTCCCAAACCTTCGTTCCCCAACCAGGGCTATGTTCCATACCCAACATAATGTTTTGTCGCAGACCGTAGGGAACACAGACCTGGCAAAATATAGATCCGCGTGAACTGGGAAAATAAAGTCCTGGGGGAACACAGACCTGAAAAGAATTAAGGAAGCATAGACCTGGAGGGACAAATAATTATATAGACCTAGGGAAATTTAGATCTAGAATTGAGGGATCATCGACCTACGGGCAGGGAACATAACTCTGCGGCGAGGGAAGGAAAGGGAAGGATGAGGGAGGGGAGGGGAAGGGAGGGGAGGGGAGGGGAAGCGAGAGGAGAGGGAAGAAGATGTGGGTGGTGGGCGAGAGAGTGGATGGAGGAGGTGAGAGGGGTAGGTGGGGCAAACCGGTATTATCTCATTTTCGTGTAAATACTACCATTAGCTTTTCAAGCCACGTCAACAGTTGCTGGGTAAATTACAGTCAGCCAGACGAAGATATGTAGTGTTAACTTTACAAAAAATCAAAGGCTTGTCAAATGTGCGATTATCGCGAGGCAAACTGTGGAAATGTTTGTAGCACGCATCTGCTGTTGTTGAAATATTTTATGCTCAACCCGTGTATTTTCTAACACATTCATTCAGCAACTTTTCACTTTCTAAAATTCATGCAAAAAGTTCGTTTGCGTTCAAGTTTATCGCTATTGTCAATGTAATAAGGAAGCAAATTATAAGCATTTATGACTGGGAACTAGGTCCATGAATATGCATGAGCTAATCGCATATTATATGCATTTTTATTAGTCGCTCTAGCATGCAAATGTTCTCGAATTTGCATGATGTATTTTGGCAATTGCGCTTTTTGGTCATTCTATTTTAGAACGACGCAACTTAAATTCATGCACGTAAGGTTTATTACTGAATAGTTATTGTATATTTATTCATCACTAACCATGAAGTGGGCCAAAGGCCAATGTTCATTATTAAAGTGTCAAAGTATTCATCACTAGTACTAAAGGCATGGGGCATTGTAAGTATAAACACGTAGGTGGCTAAACAAAACAAACACATTAGGCAGGTTTACTACTTTAGGATTGGTACCTTGGGTTTTTAAAAAAATCCGATTTATGGGTATGGTTTGAATATCTTTTTTTTCTACTAACATATTATTTATTTTATTGTATGCGTTACCAAAAGTTTACAGGAAAACTGAAATCATTACTTTTTAATTTCCATGAATTGTATTTATTTAGTTTCTTTTATTGAGGCACTAAAACGTTTTTAATTAATTGATTAATTAATTAATTAATTAATTAATTTATTTATCTGAATCCCATGCATCCAAGATGTTAAGGGAGAGTATGAAAAATAATTTCGGAAAACGTCTTTTGCCTTCACTATTACAGACAGAAAGAGAGAGAGAGAGGAGAGAGAGAGAGAGAGAGAGAGAGAGAGAGATGGTGATGGTGATGGTGGTGGAGGGGGCGGGGTGAGGGTCGGGGGTGGTGAAGTGAGGTGAGAGAAACGAAGCTTCGGGTAAAATCTTTCTGAGATTTTCACAAATTTTTTTCCCAGACTTATTAAAACGAACCCCCGTGCAGGCACATGCTGCAAAACACATACACACACACACACACACACACACACACACACACACACACACACACACACACACACATACACACACAGACAGATTGACGGACATGTACTGAGAATTTACAATAAAAGCATTTTTCTATAAACTTGTTGACACGAACCCTCCGGCACGTACGTCTTTAAATGCACACACACACATACACACCCACACACACACGCACACACACCCAAATGGACACCAACTAAGAATTTAACATTAAAAAACATTTTGCTATAAACTTAAATAAACTTTGTCTAGAATACAAGACTCTTTATTCTTGACTCTTTTAACGCGACCCCCTGCGTGGAACGAGCTTAAAAACTCAACACGCAAGGGCGCGATTACACACACACACAAAGACCTTTTGAATTTACCCCCAAAATGGCATTTTTTATATGCACTTATTAACACCGCTCCCTGCACCGCTGAAGGCACGTACTCGAAAACACACACGGGAGGGGAGCACAAACACACAGAAGTATGTAGAACATCAAAACTGGGTTAATTTTAGAATGTATGAATCAGAAAGTGCTTTTTTTGACGGAAAGAACGCAAATTTCTTCTAAAAATGAATGTAAGAATCTAATGCAAAATGGGCTCTTTCCGTCTAAAAAAATGACCTTGTTCGTCTCCGATAGGGGACGAAATAGGTCGAACTTACTTCAAAATTTTCCCGAACAGTGACTGGATTTTCTCCGTCCCGGATAGAGCACTCCCTTGTACTTAAAACACTCAAATGCACTACAACTGCACTCCCATACTCCCATGTACTAAAAGAGCACTCCCGCGCACTTATACGGAAGAAAGTGGGTGGTTGGAAAAAAGTGGGTGGCTAACACACAAACCCATTCTCCGCATAAAAAGCAAGGTCAATCACCCATTTCAAGGCTTATGTGTACGCACACGCACACACACACATACACATAACATATATGTTACCGGCAATGTGTGAAATCCCGCTATGTATAGAATGCCTAGACATTCTATAGAATTCCTAGATAGAATGTCTATACTTTATCTAGGCATTCTTTAGACTGTTTAATATTTTAACCGTTATAAAGCAACGACGAAAGCGACATCCTTAAACCTTTCATGTGACAGGGCCATGAAAATGAGTACAGCTCCAATGTGACGCTGACCGTTGAAGAGTCTGTAAACCAGTATTCAACAATGTGATTAAAGAACAAGATGTCAAGCCACGCAAGTGTATTTCCAGACATTCACGGACACAGGGCTGAAAAATACTCGCTTTCAAAAGACAGTGTTCATTTCCTCGATGGCGTTGTGGCTCGGCTTATTCCTAAAGCCCCGGTCACACAGCCCTTTACGGCTGAATCACGGCCAAAGCGCGTCCAAAATTTGTTACCCGTGGAGTGGACGTTGTTGTTCGGGTTGATGTCGAGGTTAAGACGAGCTACGGTCGAGGTATAGACGTGCCAGGACGCGGGGAGAAATCTGAACGGCATCGGACGCGGCAAAAAGTTTGTAGGTAGTGCTTTGTCAGTGATAAGCCGCTAAACACACGCTATTTCCCGTGATTCCAACGCGGTACATGCGTCCAATGACTGAACGCTAAATTTTCGCGTCTTACCGCGTCTCCCCAAGTTCTAATCACTGCCGGAACACGGATTACCACGCGTGTGTTGCACGTCTTTACCGCGTGTTTTACCCGTGGTTGTGCGCGGGCTAAAATTTTGAGCAGTTCAAAACTTTTTGCCGCGTCCGATGCCGTTCAGATTTCTCCCCGCGTCCTGCCACGTCTATAACTCGACCGTAGCTCGTCTTAACCTCGACATCAACGCGAACAACAACGTCCACTCCACGGGTAACAAATTTTGGACGCGCTTTGGCCGTGATTCAGCCGTAAAGGGCTGTGTGACCGGGGCTTGCAGTTCAAAACTTTTTGCCGCGTCCGATGCCGTTCAGATTTCTCCCCGTGTCCTGCCACGTCTATACCTCGACCGTAGCTCGTCTTAACCTCGACATCAACGCGAACAACAACGTCCACTCCACGGGTAACAAATTTTGGACGCGCTTTGGCCGTGATTCAGCCGTAAAGGGCTGTGTGACTGGGGCTTGCAGTTCAAAACTTTTTGCCGCGTCCGATGCCGTTCAGATTTCTCCCCGCGTCCTGCCACGTCTATACCTCGACCGTAGCTCGTCTTAACCTCGACATCAACGCGAACAACAACGTCCACTCCACGGGTAACAAATTTTGGACGCGCTTTGGCCGTGATTAAGACGTGGAGTGCTGTGTGACCACGGCTTAACGAAGCAAAAGGAAAACCAGGAATGTTAGTCCACGATCTGAACTAGCCGCAAGCAAAACAGGATAATTATAGGTTGAGCCAATATTGTTGAGATACAGTGCAACTGGTGTGTAGAAAATGATGACTCACGATGACCTTTATGTTAGAGAAGGTGCAAGCAAGAGTGTTTTAACGTGCTTAGCAGTCGTAAAAGTAAAAGTGATGAATTCCGGTTCGGTTATTCTTGCGATAAAACAAAAAGTGTGTTTTGAACACACAAACACACACAGTGAAATTTGGAGCCGACAACCGACTACCCCTTGGGGTCATGAGCAATCTTGCCACTGTAGATTGTTCTAACCTATAAAGGGAAAAGTGAAAGCCCCAGTTGAAAACCTGTCTCTTGCCTTTGTAGGCATGACTGATTCACTGCGGCAACAGTACTACCCCCGTTGGAGTGCCGGGGGTTTCAGTATAAATAGTATCCCAACTTTCTGGAAATTTAGTGCTTTAAATTCCCACTGTCGCTGTCTTCCTCATTTGCTCTTTCCCATTCCTGATCTGTCCTATCACTCTGCTATACTATCTTCTTCTTCGCTAGATCAATGACCTACCTTTTTTCTTGAAAACTCTTCCTGGACAAGACTCCTTGTTTGTGTATGAGGTCTGTTGGATCAGCTTGGGAGTGTTGGACGCTTTCTGCCGGGTGGTCACTAGGGCTTCCTATGATGTTATTATTTAGCACTATAGGCATTTTATATGTATGTGTTTTGTTGATGATTCATAATGATGTTTGTATTCTATTTTGTTTTTGTAACCGGGGGTTCGAGTAGTTGGGGTAAAGCCTCAGCCGTTCCCTGCGTGGGATGTCTTTATTGTAAAGTGACTGGCCGGTGGAGGGCATTCAATTTTCCCACTAGGGTTGTTTCGGCAGATCTTTTATGCGGATTGGGGGTTGTCTGGTCCTGATTTGGCTCGGAAGAGTCCGCTGGACCTAAAGCAACAATCAATCAATCAATCAAGACAACCGACTTTTGAAGGCGGCCTGCTATTTGATGTACATGTATACTAAAACTCAACAAAATCGCGTCAGCCGTTGTTGCCATGCTGAGCAAAACCTTTATGACTCCTGTGACCTTGACCTTGACCTTTTCAGTAGAGCAAATATTATGGCACACATGATTCACGGGTTCCGGACACGTCAAATTGTCATGTCTTCAGTCATCGCAACCTGTCTTTGTTGTGTTTAGTATATGATGTTAAGGGTGTACTCCCGTGATCATTCTAGAGTCACTTTACAGAGACAAATTAAACGACAGCTACCGGGATCCGATTTTGTTCCCGTACATGGACTATGATGAATAGGTCCATTAATTTACATGTATCAGGAAACCCTAGTTAAATCTTTCTTTGTTTATCAATGTATATAGATTCTTGTACATGATCACAGTTCTGATGAACAATGCTTAGAGTAAAATGCAGACATATTCTGCGGAATTCGCACTTTTTAAGAAATCTTTACCTGCTTGCGTGCAAATTATTGCATGAAACAGTGGCATTAGTCTAAGCTCGTTTAATTGGGAAGAAAAGATTTTAAATAAAGGATTACATTGAACTGCGCTCCCTTGTCATCCCCATCTTCCTATATGCTTGCGAAGCATGGACCCTCACAGCAGATCTCCAACGAAGAATACAAAGCATGGAGATGAGGTGCTACAGAAGACTTCTGGGCATTTCCTATACCCAACACATCACAAACGACGAAGTCCGACAGATCATCACACAAGCCATTGGACAACACGATGGCCTGCTCACAGTGGTGAAGAAACAGAAACTCCGATGGTATGGCCACGTCACCAGATCATCAGGCCTTGCAAAGACTATTCTGCAAAGAAGAGGGAGACCGAAAAAGAGGTGGGAGGACAACATTCGAGAATGGACTGGTTTGACACTGAGCGAAGCCATCAGGGCTGCTGAGGACAGAGAAAGATGGAGTATGCTGGTTAAACGATCATCTGTGGTGCCCCTACGACCTCCGGGTTACGGGACAGGATAGGATAAGATTGTACTGAAATGGCATTTTGCATCATTGCGTAGTTACAAGGTCGCACTGTCGGTCAGGTTCATTCTCAATTGTCCGGGGCGGCACGTGATGCGCCTAAAGGTCCATTTATACAGAGCGCGAACGCGAACGCGAACGCGTCCAACGCGAACACGAACTCGAACGCGACTTTTGAGCAGTTTTGACATTCAAATAGAGCACGAACCCGAACGCGGAAATCCGTCGACGGCTTTCGAGGCGGCTCGTCTTTTTCTTGCTGTGAGAGATAACATTTGGTCATTTGAAATCATGGCGCAGGTAGAGTCAGACACGGAGGAGATCATAGTACTGTATTTGTACGCAAAACAACGGAGGAAGAGAAATAGGGCGTGTGTCAGTGCACGAAATTTCACAAAAAAGAAGTGAATTTGGAGAGTACCACCACCTCATGCAAGAACTACATTTTCATTCTGCAAAATTCCATCAATACTTTCGAATGACTGAGGAGCAATTTGATTACATTTTCCAATCAATTTCAAGAATCATGGCTTCTGTCGTGTCCATTGTCAAGTCAGGCGTAGAAGTTTCTATTTGTGGAAATGATGCAAGGGAAGTACCTGCTGATTGGTTAATAGCAAAAACGCCGCGCGACCTTCTGAGAAAATTCGCTCTGGGGGCAATCAAAGCGGTCGTTCGCGCGAACAAAAAAAATTGTTCGCGTTCGCGATCGCACACTATTTGAACGGTTCCTCTACAAATGACCAAAATATTCTAGGACGAAAAACCGCGTTCGCGTTCTCGCTCTGTATAAACGGACCTTTAGGCAGCCAGTGGGCAGGATCGAGCGGTTAGAGTTATAGATGCAGCCAATATCGGCCAGCGCCTTGAGCAGCTCTCGACCTTGGAAAAACGCTATGCAAGATGGATGGCATAAAATCATAGAAATACTTCAGCAACAGTCTTAAGTTTTGAACGACACCGTACACAGAGCAAACAACCCGCTTTGGCTTGGCTTGGCTTGCTCAATGCTACCGTAGGCCGTGCAAAAAAAATATTTTGGCTCCGCCTGCCGCATGTAATTTCGAAAAAAAAACAACATTTAATATTATATCATAATCCCATCATTTTTCATTGAACATTGTGCCTCTCTTTTTTAAAGTGCAAAATGGCCTGGCACCACCTTATTCCCTCGGATGAGTGTATAAACCGAGGTCTAGTCTGTGTGTCGCATACATTCCATCATAACCCACTTTAAACATCCTGACGCTCATGTCCTAGACGGGTGAGTGCCGGTAACAAGAACACACCCAGCATGCACTTGGTCCTTCTCCCCCATCCCTGGCTGGCCAGGATAGCGCTTAGATGTCCGGGCGTCAGACCATGCGGCCAAAGGTTGCGGGTGGGCGTCTCGGGCGGTTTGAGTTAGATCCTGTTTCGGCCAGCGCCTAGAGTCTGGTCAAAAACGGCGAAATAAGTGCTGTATAAAAATCCTCAATAGTAATAATAATAATAATAATAATAATAATAATAATAATAATAATAATAATAATAATAATAAGAATAATTCAAGCAAACTATTAACTGCGGCAACAGAACGTTACGGGTCCAACGAATAGACCTCGAACAAGAATTGACCTGTTTAAGAATAGTTTTGCGTTCCTCTAATCTGGAACTGTCTTTCTTTATCGTGTATCATTCTACCCTTCATTGAAACGAACCTTAAGGCAACTTTACCTTTATACGACTTAACCACTGATTTTGTCAACCGTTTCGCATTGTGCTACTGGATTATTTAATATTTATTTGATGCACCTTGGAATGTATGTGCTATTGTACCACCTGATTATTTCATATACAGGGGGTTGTTTGTTATGTATTGTGTACTTGCAACACACATATTGATTGTTATATATCTTTTTTCGTAT
>CM072524.1:7330108-7335108 GCA_036898135.1 Oncomelania hupensis | reverse complement strand
ATACGTAAAGCACCGTTTCTCCCAGCTCGATCTGCCCGATCATTATATCGAAAACCACAATGAGAGGGAATCCAACAAAAGTCTACACCATTTACAATTCAATTATTAATGAGGTGTTTAATTTTAATGATAATATCTTTTCTTTCTTTATAGGAATTGGAATTTAACGCCTGAAGTACGGATTTAGAATCTACAAATATTACAATACTTAATAGATGAAAAGTTATGCTCATGATTTTACTAAATGCCATTAAAATTGCAAGAAGTGCAGCGGTGAAAATCGATGTTCCCTTACCTATATAATAAGATTCGGAAATTTTTAAATCAGGTATAACAAATGCCGCGCCGGTATCACCTGTCTTTAAACAGAACCATCAGTATATATTTTTTAAAGAAGATGACTATATTTCTGCTAGATAAATATTTACATCGGATATGAGTAAGATGGACTGTGAAGTAAGTTGAACTGATCTGTCATTAGGAAAAAGCGCGATATCAATACCCTAGTAGTAGTAGTAGTAGTAGTAGTAGTAGTAGTAGTAGTAGTAGTAGTAGTAGTAGTAGTAGTAGTAGCAGTAGTAGTAGTAGTAGTAGTAGTAATAGTAGTAGTAGTAGTAGTAGTAGTAGTAGTAGTAGTAGTAGTAGTAGTAGTAGTAGTGGTAGTATCTGAATGTAAACGTCGTTTCTGATCGTTCAAAAAGGACCGACGTCTGCTGTAGCAGTAAATGTCTTTTCTCCCTTACAAACAAAGAGGAACAGGCGAACCACATGCAAATGCGAATGTGCGTGACCAGCAACCCACCTCCTTCTCCCTCCCAGGCGTTGTTTGTGATGTGAATTATAGCCAAAGTGAAACATTGGAGATCTCAATGACGTTATAAGCTGCTTAATAATAATAATAATAATAATAATAATAATAATAATAATAATAATAATAATATAATAATAATAATAATAATAATAATAATAATAATAATAATAACGGATTTTTATATAGCGGGTACTGCAGCCTATGACCAGACTCACCACGCTTTACATAGTCATTACATATAAATACATGCACTCGATAAAACATCACTTTTGCTACAATACACCAAAGACGAAACAGTAAAGGTACAGACTATTTACAACTATGTACATAAATTACAAAAAAAACACGAAATAGACTATTTACAACTATGTGCGCAAATGACAAAAAAGACAGAAATAGAATAGCAAAAAACCTATTCACAGCTGCTTACACACCCCTCGGAGATAATGTCGAAGAGTATATTCTCCTATGATCTTACTTTCTAGGGTAAAAGTCTCATAATAAATACCTTATAATTCTACTAATAAGGCACCTGATCTTATTAAAGAATGCATCTTTTTTTTTGGTATGCCGTAGTTTACAATTGACATGTCTCTGGCTGTCTATCCTATCCTATCCTATCCCCGTAACTCGAAGGTCGTAGGGGCACCACAGATGACCGTTTAACCAGCGTACTCCATCTTTCTCTGTCCTCAGCAAATAGTCCTCTGGCTGTCTAATACCTTCACATTTACACATCTGCCATTGTGGTATTCCAATCACAAGTAGATTATTTACACCTCTCTCTCTGTCTCTTTCTCTCTCTCTGTCTCTCTCTCTGTCTCTTTCTCTCTCTGTCTCTCTCTGTGTCTGTCTGTCTGTCTGTCTGTCTGTCTGTCTGTCTCTCTCTCTCTCTCTCTCTCTCTCTCTCTCTCTCTCTCTCTCTCTCTCTCTCTCTCTCTCTCTCTCTCTCTCTCTCTCTCTTTTGGAATACCACATGGCGCAGTGGATTAGTCGCCGGCTTCTTACGGGTTCGATTCCCGCAAGGGCGACCGTTTCCGACTTGGGCACGAGATTGTTGAGGTCGCCGAGGGTTTTCTTCGGGTACCCCGGGTTCCTCCATCCCTTCAGTAATGGTATTAGATGAAGTCAATCTAAAATTTCCAAACAACAAAAAAAATTATTTCCTTTCCGTCTTCTAATAGCGATCTCCCTGCCTTTACACCACATGTTTGAGTGATAGATGTATGTGTGTGTGTGAGGGTGGATGAAACACATGTGCGTGTAAGCTGATACAGGTCGCCGCGCTTTGAGAATGATTGGGAATTTGGAGAAAAGCGCATATATAACATCTATTATTATTATTATTATTATTATTATTATTATTATTATTATTATTATTATTATTATTATTATTATTATTATTATTGTTGTTGTTAAGTATATATACATGTTTGTGTTTATCCAGCATCTGTAATAAGAGTGGACCTCATTACTTGACCGTCCAGCTTTTGGGTACTACTGTCCGAGTAAACCTATATCTACCCATCATGTTCTTGCGACTGGCTCTTTTCTGCGCACTGGTAAGTTAATGATGACGGATGAAAACGACGATGACGTCGATGATAATGACGATGATGATAATGATGATGATGATGATGACGACGATAATGATGATGATGATGATGATGATGATGATGATGATGGTGATGATGATGATGATGATGATGATCACCCGCTATGAGTTTGATTTAGAAATAAGGCTTGTATTGCATGATGATGATGATGCTGTTGCTGCTGCTGCTGATGATGATAATGATGATGAGGAGGAGAAGGATGTTGTTATTGTTGTTGTTGATGATGATGATAATGATGATAATGATGATGATAATGATGATGATGATGATGATGATGATGATGATGATGATGATGATGATGATGATGACGACGACGACGACGACGATGATGATGGCGGGGGTGGTGTCGGCAGGTGTGTGCTGCTCTGGCACAGCTCAACACAGGGTCGATACGAGGACCATGGCCAGGACCAAGACCGCCAATTAAGCCATCACCCACGCCAACCAATCCATGCGCTTTCAAGGTAATTACCGTGTTTTTTAACGTGCCGCTAAGGCGACACTCACAACGTACTCAGATGTGCCGGTTAGGCGCAGAGGGGACATTGTAAAAGAGTTTCAGCATTGTAAAATATTAACACATTGATCTGATTAAATTTAATAAAAAAATAAATGTAAAAATAAATACTGATTTGATTTAAAAAAAAGGTTATAAAAGTGCATTTATGACGAACCTATAACTCTAAAACATATTTTATTTGATTGTATTCACAGTCATCCCCTTGTGCTCCCTGAAGAAAATACTATAACATCAGTTACAAACATTAACAATGATTTAGGTGTAGGTTTGGCAATAGCTTCGTGTTGTGGCCGAGCGTTGTGGCCGAGTGGGCTAAAGCGGGTCTAACTTGCCTTGTCCACAAGCCAGAAACCAATAGCTCCTGAGAGGTGTGGGTTCGAGCCAGCATCTGGGCGTTATGTTTCTCCGAACATTATTTATTTTCGACTCTGGCAACGTCTCGGCGGTTTTCTCCGGGTACTCCGGTTTGCACCCCCAGCGAAAATTTCAAAAAATTCACAAATAATGTTAGGTAGGTTAAGTTTGGGCGCGCCTCTGGCTGCAACTACGCCTTCCCAGGGGGAGGCGACCCAGAAATTCCCGATAGAAAGGGATAATAAACTGCAGCAACAACAACAAAAAGCTTTATTTAATTTTCTAGTCGCTCATTTTATTTAACTGACATTGTTACTTATGTTATAATGCAGTTATAAATTATGTTATAATGCAGTTATAAATTATGCTATAATGCAGTTATAAATTATGTTTGCGTGTATGTGCGAGGGATGGAGATAGTGCGTGTGCCTTTGTGTGCCTGTTTACATTCTATGTGTGCCTGTTTACATTCTGTTTACATTCTATGTGTGCCTGTTTACATTCTATGTGTGCCTGTTTACATTCTATGTGTGCCTGTTTCCATTTTATGTGTGCCTGTTTACATTCTATGTGTGCCTGTTTACATTCTCTGTGTGCCTGTTTACATTCTCTGTGTGCCTGTTTACATTCTCTGTGTGCCTGTTTACATTCTCTGTGTGCCTGTTTACATTCTCTGTGTGCCTGTTTACATTCGTGGGTGTGAATGTGCGTGCATAGTCTTTATCATCTTGGCGATAAAATGGACGCTAAGAAAACAACCAACCAACCAAGGATGTTAAATTAAATGTAAAAAAGGATATAATAAAAATAATGCTATCAAAACTCGAGAGACGATTAACATAATCGATACCTTGCGGGACAAGATGTTTATGTCTTTAAATAATTGCTGTCTTGCGGTCGTAAAACAACATTATTCTGTAATTATGTTCCCTTTGGTTCCAGCACTGCCCTTTTGGCCAAGTC
Organism: Oncomelania hupensis; assembly: GCA_036898135.1. NCBI lineage: Eukaryota > Metazoa > Mollusca > Gastropoda > Littorinimorpha > Pomatiopsidae > Oncomelania > Oncomelania hupensis. Next base: position 7,330,844 of record CM072524.1, on the reverse strand, counting down.
TGCAGGGTTCGAACAATCTGCCCCTTCGTACCTCCTTGCTTCCGACAGGCTTACTGCACTAGAAGTAAGTTACAGGCACAGCTACAGATTGTATCTATGTTTCAGCGGGTTTAGAACATTACAGGTTAATTGTGTAGTTTACATTTTGCTACTACTTGTTTGCTTTTTCTAAGGGTCAACTATTCAAATGAATAAAACCTAAATGGCTAATGTGGGCGCCTTAGTAGGCTTGAGTTCGATCCTGTATCGACCAGAACCTTGAGCGGCACCTGAGCTGGAGAAGCGCTATATAAGAACGAATGAATAAATAAATAAATAAATAAATAAATAAAATAAATAAATAAATAAATAAATAAATAAACACATTAAAGGAATCCCATTTGTGTCATGCATGAGACTGCATGATCTGGCAATTCCATAAATTTTGTCATTATGTTTACATAAATGTTTTTTTCTTCAGAATTTCGTTTTTAAAAGATACCTTTGTTTTTTGGAATCAAAGGCAATTAAAGTGGTTTCTTTATAAGCTCGTCACTGGTAGAAGCGCTATTATTATTATTATTATTATTATTATTATTATTATTATTATTATTATTATTATTATTATTATTATTATTATTATCATTATTTAAAAAAATTATAGTAGTAGTAGTAGTAGTAGTAGTATTAGGTAGTAGTAGTAGTAGTAGTAGTAGAATTCTTCTTCTTATAATTATTTGTTTTGTATTCTTAATTA
>CM072524.1:7314489-7329608 GCA_036898135.1 Oncomelania hupensis | reverse complement strand
CAGGTTTACTACTTTAGGATTGGTACCTTGGGTTTTTAAAAAAATCCGATTTATGGGTATGGTTTGAATATCTTTTTTTTCTACTAACATATTATTTATTTTATTGTATGCGTTACCAAAAGTTTACAGGAAAACTGAAATCATTACTTTTTAATTTCCATGAATTGTATTTATTTAGTTTCTTTTATTGAGGCACTAAAACGTTTTTAATTAATTGATTAATTAATTAATTAATTAATTAATTTATTTATCTGAATCCCATGCATCCAAGATGTTAAGGGAGAGTATGAAAAATAATTTCGGAAAACGTCTTTTGCCTTCACTATTACAGACAGAAAGAGAGAGAGAGAGAGAGAGAGAGAGAGAGAGAGAGAGAGAGAGAGAGAGTGTGGTGATGGTGATGGTGGTGGAGGGGGCGGGGTGAGGGTCGGGGGTGGTGAAGTGAGGTGAGAGAAACGAAGCTTCGGGTAAAATCTTTCTGAGATTTTCACAAATTTTTTTCCCAGACTTATTAAAACGAACCCCCGTGCAGGCACATGCTGCAAAACACATACACACACACACACACACACACACACACACACACACACACACACACACACACACATACACACACAGACAGATTGACGGACATGTACTGAGAATTTACAATAAAAGCATTTTTCTATAAACTTGTTGACACGAACCCTCCGGCACGTACGTCTTTAAATGCACACACACACATACACACCCACACACACACGCACACACACCCAAATGGACACCAACTAAGAATTTAACATTAAAAAACATTTTGCTATAAACTTAAATAAACTTTGTCTAGAATACAAGACTCTTTATTCTTGACTCTTTTAACGCGACCCCCTGCGTGGAACGAGCTTAAAAAACTCAACACGCAAGGGCGCGATTACACACACACACAAAGACCTTTTGAATTTACCCCCAAAATGGCATTTTTTATATGCACTTATTAACACCGCTCCCTGCACCGCTGAAGGCACGTACTCGAAAACACACACGGGAGGGGAGCACAAACACACAGAAGTATGTAGAACATCAAAACTGGGTTAATTTTAGAATGTATGAATCAGAAAGTGCTTTTTTTGACGGAAAGAACGCAAATTTCTTCTAAAAATGAATGTAAGAATCTAATGCAAAATGGGCTCTTTCCGTCTAAAAAAATGACCTTGTTCGTCTCCGATAGGGGACGAAATAGGTCGAACTTACTTCAAAATTTTCCCGAACAGTGACTGGATTTTCTCCGTCCCGGATAGAGCACTCCCTTGTACTTAAAACACTCAAATGCACTACAACTGCACTCCCATACTCCCATGTACTAAAAGAGCACTCCCGCGCACTTATACGGAAGAAAGTGGGTGGTTGGAAAAAAAGTGGGTGGCTAACACACAAACCCATTCTCCGCATAAAAAGCAAGGTCAATCACCCATTTCAAGGCTTATGTGTACGCACACGCACACACACACATACACATAACATATATGTTACCGGCAATGTGTGAAATCCCGCTATGTATAGAATGCCTAGACATTCTATAGAATTCCTAGATAGAATGTCTATACTTTATCTAGGCATTCTTTAGACTGTTTAATATTTTAACCGTTATAAAGCAACGACGAAAGCGACATCCTTAAACCTTTCATGTGACAGGGCCATGAAAATGAGTACAGCTCCAATGTGACGCTGACCGTTGAAGAGTCTGTAAACCAGTATTCAACAATGTGATTAAAGAACAAGATGTCAAGCCACGCAAGTGTATTTCCAGACATTCACGGACACAGGGCTGAAAAATACTCGCTTTCAAAAGACAGTGTTCATTTCCTCGATGGCGTTGTGGCTCGGCTTATTCCTAAAGCCCCGGTCACACAGCCCTTTACGGCTGAATCACGGCCAAAGCGCGTCCAAAATTTGTTACCCGTGGAGTGGACGTTGTTGTTCGCGTTGATGTCGAGGTTAAGACGAGCTACGGTCGAGGTATAGACGTGGCAGGACGCGGGGAGAAATCTGAACGGCATCGGACGCGGCAAAAAGTTTGTAGGTAGTGCTTTGTCAGTGATAAGCCGCTAAACACACGCTATTTCCCGTGATTCCAACGCGGTACATGCGTCCAATGACTGAACGCTAAATTTTCGCGTCTTACCGCGTCTCCCCAAGTTCTAATCACTGCCGGAACACGGATTACCACGCGTGTGTTGCACGTCTTTACCGCGTGTTTTACCCGTGGTTGTGCGCGGGCTAAAATTTTGAGCAGTTCAAAACTTTTTGCCGCGTCCGATGCCGTTCAGATTTCTCCCCGCGTCCTGCCACGTCTATAACCTCGACCGTAGCTCGTCTTAACCTCGACATCAACGCGAACAACAACGTCCACTCCACGGGTAACAAATTTTGGACGCGCTTTGGCCGTGATTCAGCCGTAAAGGGCTGTGTGACCGGGGCTTGCAGTTCAAAACTTTTTGCCGCGTCCGATGCCGTTCAGATTTCTCCCCGCGTCCTGCCACGTCTATACCTCGACCGTAGCTCGTCTTAACCTCGACATCAACGCGAACAACAACGTCCACTCCACGGGTAACAAATTTTGGACGCGCTTTGGCCGTGATTCAGCCGTAAAGGGCTGTGTGACTGGGGCTTGCAGTTCAAAACTTTTTGCCGCGTCCGATGCCGTTCAGATTTCTCCCCGCGTCCTGCCACGTCTATACCTCGACCGTAGCTCGTCTTAACCTCGACATCAACGCGAACAACAACGTCCACTCCACGGGTAACAAATTTTGGACGCGCTTTGGCCGTGATTAAGACGTGGAGTGCTGTGTGACCACGGCTTAACGAAGCAAAAGGAAAACCAGGAATGTTAGTCCACGATCTGAACTAGCCGCAAGCAAAACAGGATAATTATAGGTTGAGCCAATATTGTTGAGATACAGTGCAACTGGTGTGTAGAAAATGATGACTCACGATGACCTTTATGTTAGAGAAGGTGCAAGCAAGAGTGTTTTAACGTGCTTAGCAGTCGTAAAAGTAAAAGTGATGAATTCCGGTTCGGTTATTCTTGCGATAAAACAAAAAGTGTGTTTTGAACACACAAACACACACAGTGAAATTTGGAGCCGACAACCGACTACCCCTTGGGGTCATGAGCAATCTTGCCACTGTAGATTGTTCTAACCTATAAAGGGAAAAGTGAAAGCCCCAGTTGAAAACCTGTCTTGCCTTTGTAGGCATGACTGATTCACTGCGGCAACAGTACTACCCCCGTTGGAGTGCCGGGGGTTTCAGTATAAATAGTATCCCAACTTTCTGGAAATTTAGTGCTTTAAATTCCCACTGTCGCTGTCTTCCTCATTTGCTCTTTCCCATTCCTGATCTGTCCTATCACTCTGCTATACTATCTTCTTCTTCGCTAGATCAATGACCTACCTTTTTTCTTGAAAACTCTTCCTGGACAAGACTCCTTGTTTGTGTATGAGGTCTGTTGGATCAGCTTGGGAGTGTTGGACGCTTTCTGCCGGGTGGTCACTAGGGCTTCCTATGATGTTATTATTTAGCACTATAGGCATTTTATATGTATGTGTTTTGTTGATGATTCATAATGATGTTTGTATTCTATTTTGTTTTTGTAACCGGGGGTTCGAGTAGTTGGGGTAAAGCCTCAGCCGTTCCCTGCGTGGGATGTCTTTATTGTAAAGTGACTGGCCGGTGGAGGGCATTCAATTTTCCCACTAGGGTTGTTTCGGCAGATCTTTTATGCGGATTGGGGGTTGTCTGGTCCTGATTTGGCTCGGAAGAGTCCGCTGGACCTAAAGCAACAATCAATCAATCAATCAAGACAACCGACTTTTGAAGGCGGCCTGCTATTTGATGTACATGTATACTAAAACTCAACAAAATCGCGTCAGCCGTTGTTGCCATGCTGAGCAAAACCTTTATGACTCCTGTGACCTTGACCTTGACCTTTTCAGTAGAGCAAATATTATGGCACACATGATTCACGGGTTCCGGACACGTCAAATTGTCATGTCTTCAGTCATCGCAACCTGTCTTTGTTGTGTTTAGTATATGATGTTAAGGGTGTACTCCCGTGATCATTCTAGAGTCACTTTACAGAGACAAATTAAACGACAGCTACCGGGATCCGATTTTGTTCCCGTACATGGACTATGATGAATAGGTCCATTAATTTACATGTATCAGGAAACCCTAGTTAAATCTTTCTTTGTTTATCAATGTATATAGATTCTTGTACATGATCACAGTTCTGATGAACAATGCTTAGAGTAAAATGCAGACATATTCTGCGGAATTCGCACTTTTTAAGAAATCTTTACCTGCTTGCGTGCAAATTATTGCATGAAACAGTGGCATTAGTCTAAGCTCGTTTAATTGGGAAGAAAAGATTTTAAATAAAGGATTACATTGAACTGCGCTCCCTTGTCATCCCCATCTTCCTATATGCTTGCGAAGCATGGACCCTCACAGCAGATCTCCAACGAAGAATACAAAGCATGGAGATGAGGTGCTACAGAAGACTTCTGGGCATTTCCTATACCCAACACATCACAAACGACGAAGTCCGACAGATCATCACACAAGCCATTGGACAACACGATGGCCTGCTCACAGTGGTGAAGAAACAGAAACTCCGATGGTATGGCCACGTCACCAGATCATCAGGCCTTGCAAAGACTATTCTGCAAAGAAGAGGGAGACCGAAAAAGAGGTGGGAGGACAACATTCGAGAATGGACTGGTTTGACACTGAGCGAAGCCATCAGGGCTGCTGAGGACAGAGAAAGATGGAGTATGCTGGTTAAACGATCATCTGTGGTGCCCCTACGACCTCCGGGTTACGGGACAGGATAGGATAAGATTGTACTGTAATGGCATTTTGCATCATTGCGTAGTTACAAGGTCGCACTGTCGGTCAGGTTCATTCTCAATTGTCCGGGGCGGCACGTGATGCGCCTAAAGGTCCATTTATACAGAGCGCGAACGCGAACGCGAACGCGTCCAACGCGAACACGAACTCGAACGCGACTTTTGAGCAGTTTTGACATTCAAATAGAGCACGAACCCGAACGCGGAAATCCGTCGACGGCTTTCGAGGCGGCTCGTCTTTTTCTTGCTGTGAGAGATAACATTTGGTCATTTGAAATCATGGCGCAGGTAGAGTCAGACACGGAGGAGATCATAGTACTGTATTTGTACGCAAAACAACGGAGGAAGAGAAATAGGCGTGTGTCAGTGCACGAAATTTCACAAAAAAGAAGTGAATTTGGAGAGTACCACCACCTCATGCAAGAACTACATTTTCATTCTGCAAAATTCCATCAATACTTTCGAATGACTGAGGAGCAATTTGATTACATTTTCCAATCAATTTCAAGAATCATGGCTTCTGTCGTGTCCATTGTCAAGTCAGGCGTAGAAGTTTCTATTTGTGGAAATGATGCAAGGGAAGTACCTGCTGATTGGTTAATAGCAAAAACGCCGCGCGACCTTCTGAGAAAATTCGCTCTGGGGGCAATCAAAGCGGTCGTTCGCGCGAACAAAAAAAAATTGTTCGCGTTCGCGATCGCACACTATTTGAACGGTTCCTCTACAAATGACCAAAATATTCTAGGACGAAAAACCGCGTTCGCGTTCTCGCTCTGTATAAACGGACCTTTAGGCAGCCAGTGGGCAGGATCGAGCGGTTAGAGTTATAGATGCAGCCAATATCGGCCAGCGCCTTGAGCAGCTCTCGACCTTGGAAAAACGCTATGCAAGATGGATGGCATAAAATCATAGAAATACTTCAGCAACAGTCTTAAGTTTTGAACGACACCGTACACAGAGCAAACAACCCGCTTTGGCTTGGCTTGGCTTGCTCAATGCTACCGTAGGCCGTGCAAAAAAAATATTTTGGCTCCGCCTGCCGCATGTAATTTCGAAAAAAAACAACATTTAATATTATATCATAATCCCATCATTTTTCATTGAACATTGTGCCTCTCTTTTTTAAAGTGCAAAATGGCCTGGCACCACCTTATTCCCTCGGATGAGTGTATAAACCGAGGTCTAGTCTGTGTGTCGCATACATTCCATCATAACCCACTTTAAACATCCTGACGCTCATGTCCTAGACGGGTGAGTGCCGGTAACAAGAACACACCCAGCATGCACTTGGTCCTTCTCCCCCATCCCTGGCTGGCCAGGATAGCGCTTAGATGTCCGGGCGTCAGACCATGCGGCCAAAGGTTGCGGGTGGGCGTCTCGGGCGGTTTGAGTTAGATCCTGTTTCGGCCAGCGCCTAGAGTCTGGTCAAAAACGGCGAAATAAGTGCTGTATAAAAATCCTCAATAGTAATAATAATAATAATAATAATAATAATAATAATAATAATAATAATAATAATAAAGAATAATTCAAGCAAACTATTAACTGCGGCAACAGAACGTTACGGGTCCAACGAATAGACCTCGAACAAGAATTGACCTGTTTAAGAATAGTTTTGCGTTCCTCTAATCTGGAACTGTCTTTCTTTATCGTGTATCATTCTACCCTTCATTGAAACGAACCTTAAGGCAACTTTACCTTTATACGACTTAACCACTGATTTTGTCAACCGTTTCGCATTGTGCTACTGGATTATTTAATATTTATTTGATGCACCTTGGAATGTATGTGCTATTGTACCACCTGATTATTTCATATACAGGGGGTTGTTTGTTATGTATTGTGTACTTGCAACACACATATTGATTGTTATATATCTTTTTTCGTATGCTGCATAATAGTTCATATAGTTATTTGTTTTGTCGTGTCATTATAGTTTGTTGTCTTGTCGTTGGCAGCGAGTGTGAATGATTCGAGGAACCATTGTGAGATTAGGTTCCCGCCTAAAATCTGTATCCTTGTTGTAAATAAAATGTTTGTGTCTTCTTCTTCTCATCCTTCTTTTCCTCCCCCTCCCCCTTCTTCTTCTTCTTCGTCTTCTTCTTCTGTGGTTAATATACACCCGATACACATTGGTCGAAGGCTACTACAAGCATGCTGTAGTAGTCGCCTCAATAGGCCAAAAAGCATGCTCTCATGCTTCACAGCACTGCTTCCTATACGCTTCAAGCCCTAGGAGCATTGACCAATGAACTCATGAAAATAGAAAATGTAAGTTTTGTCTCCTCTAGGGGACGAATAAGGTCAAACTGTATTTGTTTCTAGGTCAACTGTCTTTTACGAACCGTTTGAGAATGTTTTTGAACCGTTTGTTGACGCTGGATAGTGTCCTCACTTGGTTTCATACAATATAAGAATCCAACAAGGCAAATGGGTTTTTGAGACGGAAAGAGCGGATTGTTGTAGAGCAACATTCTGTATATATTTACAGTGAAATTGCGCTTTTTCCGTCATCATAGAGCTTGAAGCGTATAGGAAGCAGTGCTATTGCCTGTTGAGACGACTACTAAAGCATGCTTCTGGTAGCCTTCGACCAATGTGTACCGGGTGCAATATAATACGTGCTTAGTACTATAAAGTTAATCATGTAGACATTTGCACATCAGATTCGTGTTTTAAAAGCTACATTGAGGCCTTGGGAAGAAAGAGAAAGTGAAACTTTATTTCACCAGAAAATGCTAGAAAACTAGTTGTAGTTCATCATAATCATGTAGCCTAAGTGACGTAGCCTGCAACGTTCCAGTAGTACTATGCAATATATTTCCACTTGTCCATCACCAAACGGAAAAGCACAAACTTTGAAGTCTAAGATCAAATACTGTAACAGTCACTGTAAGCTTATGTTGTAATGGAATGACGTTTGATGTTATTCATGGGTTCCGAATATGTTGGCAAGTAGCCAACTTATGCTGATATTCTAGCTGTAGCATACGTCCCTTTTCATCCATTCCCTTTAAAGCGATGATTACACGTCCTAGTGCCTTATTAATGTAATGATTGCAGACAGTGTTAATTACAACAACAAAAAACACTACTATTACTACTACTACTACTTATAATAATAATAATAATCATCATCATCATCATCATCATCATCATCATCATCATCATCATCATCATCATCATCATCATCATCATCATCATCATCATCATCATCAAAAGAAGAAGAAGAAGAGGAAGAACAACAACAACAACGACGACGACGACAACAACAACAAAAACAATGACGATGATGATATTTTATTTTATTTTTTTTTTATTTTATTTACCTTATTGTCCCTTTTTCCAAGGGAAATTCTGGGCCGCCTCCCCTGGGGAAAGCGTAGTCGCAGCCTGTGGCGCGCCTAAACCCAACCTACCTAACATCATGAAATTTTGCTGGGGGAGCACACCGGACTACCCGGAGAAAACCCCGAGACGTTGCCCGAGTCGAAAGTAAATAATGTTCGGAGAAACGTAACGCCCCGATGCTGGATCGAACCCACACCTGTCAGGCGCCATTGGTTTCTGGCCTGTGGACAAGGCAAGTTAGTCCCGTCTTAGCCCACTTGGCCACAACGCTCGCTTTGATAGTAACTACTACTACTACTACTACTACTACTACTACTACTACTACTACTACTACTACTGCTGCTGCTGCTGCTGCTGCTGCTTACCCCGTTGGGGTGCCGGGGGTTTCAGTATAAATAGTATCCCCACTTTCTGGAAATTTAGTGCTTTAAATTCCCACTGTCGCTGTCTTTCTCATTTGCTCTTTCTCATTCCTGCTCTGTTCTATCAATCTGCTATATTATGTTCTTCTTCGCTAGACCAGTCATCTACCTTTTTTCTTGAAAACTCTTCCGGGACAACACTCCTTATTTGTGTATGAGGTCTGTTGGATCAGCTTGGGAATATTGGACGCTTTCTGCCAGGTGGTCACTAGGGCTTCCTATGATGTTATTATATTATTTAGCAATGTAGGCATTTTATATGTATGTGTTTTGTTGATAATTTATAATGATGTTTGTATTCTATTTTGTTTTTGTAAACGGGGGTTCGACAAATTAGAGTACAGCCTCAGCGTCCCCTGCGTGGGATGTCTTTATTGTAAAGTGACTGGCTGGTGTAGAGCTTTCAGTTTTACCACTAGGGTTGTTTCAGCAGATCTTTTTGCGGATCAGGGTTGTCCGGTCCTGATTTGGCTCGGAAGAGTCCGCTGGACCTAAAGCAATAATCATGTAATGTAATGTACTGCTGCTGCTGTTACTACTAAATAATAATAATAATAATAATAATAATAATAATAATAATAATAATAATAATAATAATAACAACAACAACAACAACAACAACAACAACAACAACAACAACAACAACTATGACGATGATGACAATAATGATAACAGTAACTACTACTACTACTACTTAATAATAATAATTAAAACAATAATAATAAGAAGAAGACGAAGAAGAAGAACAACAACAACAACGACAGCGACAACAACAACATGAATTTGTATAGCGCAATTTACCGAGCTATTCTCAGGCTCACCGCGCTTTACTTACAACCCCAATATAACTTAAGAACTTGTAAAAATCAAACTTCAATTTCCAATGCTCAGCTCACTGATATAAAAATAACCCTCCAAATCATAATATGTCTCTGCAATTAAAACATACCTTAAGAACTTGTAAAAATAAACTTAATAATAAAAATGTTCAGTGCACTGATGTAAAAAAAAAAAAGTCAAATAATAATATACAATTAAAATATACCTTAGGAAAATGTATACACATATATTACAATAATTGGCTTTGGATGCAGTCAAGCTAAAATTTAAAATAAAAAAAAAACAGTTGATTTCTATTGATTTCTATTCTGTTGATTTCTACTCAGTTGGTTTCTATTCTGTTGATTTCTATTCTGTTGATTTCTATTCTGTTGATTTCTATTCTGTCGATTTCTATTCTGTTGTTTTCTATTCTGACAGTTGTAATAGCGATCTGTTTAAGTCGCCGCCCTTTGAGTTCCATTGAACAAATGGCGCGCAATAGAATCCCGTAGTAGTAGTAGTAGTAGTAGTAGTAGTAGTAGTAGTAGCAGTAGCAGTAGCAGCAGCAGTAATAGTAGTGAAAATCAAACTTAAACTTTTATAAATGTTCAGCACACTGACGCATAAAACAAATGTCAAATCCTTTTTAATTAGTCACAAAATCTACGCACATTCTCGGTACTGAATCTGACACCTCTGGTTCTAGAAAGCCTTTGTTTTCAATGGGTATGAAATGGTATGTTCATGAACGATGAATGACGTATAGCGCGCTGTGAAAACAACAACAACAACAAAAGTGTTGGAAGGAAAATAGGATACTCATCCATTTGCATACCAACATTTTACCCCCGCAACATCGCGGAAGGGACTGTTCACAGTTTAGTCCGCAGGTTCGCAAACAACCACGTAAAAAAAAAGTTTAAGGTTTTCTACAATAAAGCATACGAATATGTACGTCATAACAGTGTAAAGGCGGCCCTGTGATTGCGAAAGCCCATGATGTAGATAGATGGATACGTCAAAAAATGGGAACTGTCGTTGTGAACTTTAATGTAGGCTCGTTTCCTCCTTTGAGCATGACTTCTTTATGGAGTTTGCGTCCCACAAGACATTCATCCATCAAATATACACCTACTTAAAGCACGAAATAGGCAATGAACTATAGACATTTCCCCCATATAAAAACCGCTGCATAGACTTGGAGGGCAAACTCCAGATTCAAGGTTTACAGTGTGTAGGTATGAGCCAGATTTTTTTTTTTGTTTTATAAAATGTATATTATTGTATTGTATTTTTGAACGTGTTTATTGGTTTTCGTTTTGAGCCTGATTTGGGAATTGGGGAAATGCGCGTCTGTAGCATCCATTATTATTATTATTATTATTATTATTATTATTATTATTATTATTATTATTATTATTATTATTATTATTATTATTATTTAGCAACGTCCTTTTCTCGGTTGTCTGCTCTTTGTATTTAAAACTGAGTCTAAGGTCTGTGTATACTATCCTACTCCCCGATAACAACAAATAAATACATTTTTTAAAAATGTCCTTTTGGCTCTAAGAGATAACTGTTTTGATGATATATTTTTAAATTACATGCGTGTGTGTTTGTGTGTGTATGCGTGTTTGTTTGTGTGTGTGCGTGCGTGTGTAATATTTGGAAATTTGAATGTAAGCAGCGTATCCTCGTAGTTTGCCTTTTCCTTTTGTGTCGTAACTATGACGTAAATATGACGTAAATCGTATCCTGTTCGATGAAAAAATCTGCGCTTTGAACTGATCTGTTTCTGTTTGTTTTATTGTCTTCTTCATCGAAATGATAAGACAAAAAAAAACAAAAACAACAACAACAACAACACATAATTAGAAAAAGCAGTACATGAATAAATAAATTACATTTCGGCGGTCAGAGTTGATAATTATGCATCATATGAACTGGCCAATTTAAGAGGATATAAACGCTTTTGCCAATGCAATACAAATTTCAAAGCTATTGTCTCCTATTTTTGCAAAATTTCTAGGCAATGTATGGTTCACAGTGTTGCACTGATATAATGCATGTTACAAAAATAAGTTTTCTTTGCACACACAGACAACATTTTTACAATACTTGATTCTCACAGAATTCATATAAATTCGGTAGGCCATGCAAGGGCATGCAAGTAACAGATCTTGGGATTCCACAATGCTTATCCTACTGTTGTTTAAAAAGACAACCTTTCTTGACCTCTTGAACTATCAAATTTGAAACTTCTTTGACAGTCAATGGTAATGACAAAGAGACCGCGTTTATACGTAAAGCACCGTTTCTCCCAGCTCGATCTGCCCGATCATTATATCGAAAACCACAATGAGAGGGAATCCAACAAAAGTCTACACCATTTACAATTCAATTATTAATGAGGTGTTTAATTTTAATGATAATATCTTTTCTTTCTTTATAGGAATTGGAATTTAACGCCTGAAGTACGGATTTAGAATCTACAAATATTACAATACTTAATAGATGAAAAGTTATGCTCATGATTTTACTAAATGCCATTAAAATTGCAAGAAGTGCAGCGGTGAAAATCGATGTTCCCTTACCTATATAATAAGATTCGGAAATTTTTTAAATCAGGTATAACAAATGCCGCGCCGGTATCACCTGTCTTTAAACAGAACCATCAGTATATATTTTTTAAAGAAGATGACTATATTTCTGCTAGATAAATATTTACATCGGATATGAGTAAGATGGACTGTGAAGTAAGTTGAACTGATCTGTCATTAGGAAAAAGCGCGATATCAATACCCTAGTAGTAGTAGTAGTAGTAGTAGTAGTAGTAGTAGTAGTAGTAGTAGAGTAGTAGTAGTAGTAGTAGTAGCAGTAGTAGTAGTAGTAGTAGTAGTAGTAATAGTAGTAGTAGTAGTAGTAGTAGTAGTAGTAGTAGTAGTAGTAGTAGTAGTAGTAGTAGTGGTAGTATCTGAATGTAAACGTCGTTTCTGATCGTTCAAAAAGGACCGACGTCTGCTGTAGCAGTAAATGTCTTTTCTCCCTTACAAACAAAGAGGAACAGGCGAACCACATGCAAATGCGAATGTGCGTGACCAGCAACCCACCTCCTTCTCCCTCCCAGGCGTTGTTTGTGATGTGAATTATAGCCAAAGTGAAACATTGGAGATCTCAATGACGTTATAAGCTGCTTAATAATAATAATAATAATAATAATAATAATAATAATAATAATAATAATAATAATAATAATAATAATAATAATAATAATAATAATAATAATAATAACGGATTTTTATATAGCGGGTACTGCAGCCTATGACCAGACTCACCACGCTTTACATAGTCATTACATATAAATACATGCACTCGATAAAACATCACTTTTGCTACAATACACCAAAGACGAAACAGTAAAGGTACAGACTATTTACAACTATGTACATAAATTACAAAAAAAACACGAAATAGACTATTTACAACTATGTGCGCAAATGACAAAAAAGACAGAAATAGAATAGCAAAAAACCTATTCACAGCTGCTTACACACCCCTCGGAGATAATGTCGAAGAGTATATTCTCCTATGATCTTACTTTCTAGGGTAAAAGTCTCATAATAAATACCTTATAATTCTACTAATAAGGCACCTGATCTTATTAAAGAATGCATCTTTTTTTTTGGTATGCCGTAGTTTACAATTGACATGTCTCTGGCTGTCTATCCTATCCTATCCTATCCCGTAACTCGAAGGTCGTAGGGGCACCACAGATGACCGTTTAACCAGCGTACTCCATCTTTCTCTGTCCTCAGCAAATAGTCCTCTGGCTGTCTAATACCTTCACATTTACACATCTGCCATTGTGGTATTCCAATCACAAGTAGATTATTTACACCTCTCTCTCTGTCTCTTTCTCTCTCTCTGTCTCTCTCTCTGTCTCTTTCTCTCTCTGTCTCTCTCTGTGTCTGTCTGTCTGTCTGTCTGTCTGTCTGTCTGTCTGTCTCTCTCTCTCTCTCTCTCTCTCTCTCTCTCTCTCTCTCTCTCTCTCTCTCTCTCTCTCTCTCTCTCTCTCTCTTTTTGGAATACCACATGGCGCAGTGGATTAGTCGCCGGCTTCTTACGGGTTCGATTCCCGCAAGGGCGACCGTTTCCGACTTGGGCACGAGATTGTTGAGGTCGCCGAGGGTTTTCTTCGGGTACCCCGGGTTCCTCCATCCCTTCAGTAATGGTATTAGATGAAGTCAATCTAAAATTTCCAAACAACAAAAAAAATTATTTCCTTTCCGTCTTCTAATAGCGATCTCCCTGCCTTTACACCACATGTTTGAGTGATAGATGTATGTGTGTGTGTGAGGGTGGATGAAACACATGTGCGTGTAAGCTGATACAGGTCGCCGCGCTTTGAGAATGATTGGGAATTTGGAGAAAAGCGCATATATAACATCTATTATTATTATTATTATTATTATTATTATTATTATTATTATTATTATTATTATTATTATTATTATTATTATTATTGTTGTTGTTAAGTATATATACATGTTTGTGTTTATCCAGCATCTGTAATAAGAGTGGACCTCATTACTTGACCGTCCAGCTTTTGGGTACTACTGTCCGAGTAAACCTATATCTACCCATCATGTTCTTGCGACTGGCTCTTTTCTGCGCACTGGTAAGTTAATGATGACGGATGAAAACGACGATGACGTCGATGATAATGACGATGATGATAATGATGATGATGATGATGACGACGATAATGATGATGATGATGATGATGATGATGATGATGATGGTGATGATGATGATGATGATGATGATCACCCGCTATGAGTTTGATTTAGAAATAAGGCTTGTATTGCATGATGATGATGATGCTGTTGCTGCTGCTGCTGATGATGATAATGATGATGAGGAGGAGAAGGATGTTGTTATTGTTGTTGTTGATGATGATGATAATGATGATAATGATGATGATAATGATGATGATGATGATGATGATGATGATGATGATGATGATGATGATGATGATGATGATGATGACGACGACGACGACGACGATGATGATGGCGGGGGTGGTGTCGGCAGGTGTGTGCTGCTCTGGCACAGCTCAACACAGGGTCGATACGAGGACCATGGCCAGGACCAAGACCGCCAATTAAGCCATCACCCACGCCAACCAATCCATGCGCTTTCAAGGTAATTACCGTGTTTTTTAACGTGCCGCTAAGGCGACACTCACAACGTACTCAGATGTGCCGGTTAGGCGCAGAGGGGACATTGTAAAAGAGTTTCAGCATTGTAAAATATTAACACATTGATCTGATTAAATTTAATAAAAAAATAAATGTAAAAATAAATACTGATTTGATTTAAAAAAAAGGTTATAAAAGTGCATTTATGACGAACCTATAACTCTAAAACATATTTTATTTGATTGTATTCACAGTCATCCCCTTGTGCTCCCTGAAGAAAATACTATAACATCAGTTACAAACATTAACAATGATTTAGGTGTAGGTTTGGCAATAGCTTCGTGTTGTGGCCGAGCGTTGTGGCCGAGTGGGCTAAAGCGGGTCTAACTTGCCTTGTCCACAAGCCAGAAACCAATAGCTCCTGAGAGGTGTGGGTT
>CM072524.1:7246989-7301989 GCA_036898135.1 Oncomelania hupensis | reverse complement strand
TCTCTCTCTCTCTCTCTCTCTCTCTCTCTCTCTCTCTCTCTCTCTCTCTCTCTCTCTCTCTCTCTCTCTCTCTCTCTCTTCTTTGTTTCTCTTTGTCTTTGTCAGTCTGTCTCTCTCTTACACACACACACATTACAACTGAGCGAGTCAAGCAGCTGCAGGACTCGTTATGGATTTACATGTAACACTATATACATCAGCCTGCGTGGTATGCCCTGACCTAATATCTTGAGCAGGAACAAATACCCAATACGCATTATACATAATTATATATCTGGGATTTTCCTGGCCAAGAAACACATGTATAATGCCTATTGACAAGGAAACTCGACTTATCTAGTACATGTTCGAGAACAACATATGTGCATACAGGTATTATACACTTCTTCACAACGCGTTTCAAGAAAAATACGTACATGATTAACTATATTATAGGTAGCTTTTGCGAGTAAGATCTGTTTCCTACCACTGGGCTTGACTTGATCTTGTCCAGGACACAACATGTACGTAATAAGTATTATAGATTTATTTGCGATGTATATAGCAAGTGAACGTGTTGAGTGTAACGATGACATTGCGCGGATTGTGGACATCGGGGATTTTTTGGGGTTAATTTTTTTTCAAAATTCCAGTCACGTCCGGCCTAGTGCTACAGAAACCTACCTCTTGCATGCAGATACCATTCCCTAGAACTTCAGGGCATTCGGATGAATTAACGACAATGAGAAAACTGTAAGGGCCCGCTCACACCAAACCTCGCCTGCATTCCTGCTTGTATATATTATATTATATTTATTTATTGAACCGTCCTTATATAGCGTCCCTCCAGCTCAAGAACTGCCCAAGGCGCTGGCCGAAACAGGATCTAACTCAAGCGGCCCGAGGCGCCCACTTGCAACCTTTGGGCGCATTGTCTGACGCCCAGACTACTGAGCACAGTCTTGGGCGACCGGGGATGAGGGAAGAGTAGGGACTTAGTGCGTGCTGGGTCTATCTGTGTAGTCGGCACCCACTCGTCTAGGACAGGGGCGTCAGGATCTTTAAAGTCCGTGCGATGGAATGCGACAGACTAGACCTCGGTTTATACTCTCATACTAAGGAGTCCATATTAGTATAAAACGAAATTTTGACATGTAAATAAAATACGATTGTTATTTGTTGTATTGTATAATTTGATCAAGTTGAGATAAACGAAACCAACAAAATAATAAAGGGGAGGGGTGTGTTGTATCGGGGAGGGTTTCGGAACCACTACTACTACTACTACTACTACTACTGCTACTGCTACTGCTACTGCTACTGCTGCTGCTGCTGCTGCTGCTGCTGCTACTACTACTACTACTACTACTACTACTACTACTACTACTACTACTACTACTACTACTACTACTACTACTACTACTACTAATTATTATTATTATAATCATCATCATCATCACCATCATCATCATCATCATCACCATCATAATCATCGTCATAATAGTCATAATAATAATAATAATAATAATAATAATAATAATAATAATAATAATAATAATAATAATAATAATAATAATAATACCGTTTTAGCACTAATATCTTTAATTTACTAATATCTTATAATTAATAATTAATTGATGATTAATCTACTAATGTATTACTTGGGTGTTTCCTGTCTGCGTAGCTGAGAGTCGCCGAGGTTGGCGTTAACCTGTGTTTAGAGGTAATTAAGCCTCGGCGACTCTCTCCTTGTACGTCAGTCGTTTTTGTTGATTGATTGATTGTGACCAAAACAAAAGAGATGGTAATTGAATACAAGAGAAATGTAACAGATGTGGCGGCACTCCAGCTGAAGGGACAGGTGGTAGAGAGGGTGGAGGAATACAAGTACTTGGGCACAATTGTTGATCACAAATTAAACTTTTCCAGAAATGCCGAAGTTGTCTACAAGAAATGCAGACAAAGAATGTACATCTTGTATCAGCTGAGATCTTTTAAAGTGTCCAGTCATATCATTGAAATGTGTTACCATGCGTTTATTGAGTCTATTCTAACCTTTTCTTTTATCTGTTGGTTCAAGGGATTGAATGTGAAGAGCAAAAATCAGTTGTGTGGAATAGAGAGTGTGTGCAGCAAGATAGTTGGCAAAGAAGCAGGCGACTCTGGAACAACTGTTCCACAAAAGAGCCCTCAGCAAGGCAGTCAGAATTCAGAGAGACCCTACCCACCCACTTTCCTGTCTGTTTGAACTTCTTCCATCTAATCGCAGATTCCGCTGTGCACTAATGCGTACACAGCGCTACAAAAACACCTTCATCCCTACTGCCATATCAATGCTAAATGAGGCCAATGCCAGACCCTCAAACACAAGACTGTCTTGATGTAGGAGTCTCCCAACTATCTCGCTGAGTGTATGAGCATGTTTGTATGAAGACATGCGCGTGTGCATGTGTGTGTTTGTGAGTGTGTGTATAATATGTGTGTGTTTACTATGAATGTCTGTAAACCAACTTTTAAAATACCATTTACGTGCTTTACCTGTATTTTTTGACAACTGTTAAAATCAGTCAACAGTATTATTGCTTATGTTGATCATAGTTTCATACAGTTATATATTGTTGACCTACAAAGACTCATATTAAACTGAGATTATTTATCTCTCACTGTTGCAACAAAATAATTTTGTATAAGTCCAGAGTGGTAAACTATCATATACACTATGTTCGTATGTATTTTTATTATATTTTAACTGTCTAAAAAGGGCATTGACATACGTGTGATAGAACCAGAGTGCGTGGATAGGTGTTGGAAGGAAAAGATGAAGTGTAAGAGTACGCAAGTGATTAGATTTATAGAATGTATATAAATTTAGTATTGATTTTGTAGCTTTGTTAAATGTTATAACATGACTGTTTTTAATTATATGTTTTATATGCCTGACATACATTGCTGTGAAGTTCCTTATGGGATAATAAAGATTTGTTGTATTGTATTGTATTGTAAAATTTACGTCCCCGGACACATGAGCGTATAGGGGACTTTATGGCGTTTTGGTTCTTTTTTCTTGCGTAAATTAACGTCCCCGGACACATGGCGTATAGGGGACAATGCGGATTTTGTTTTCAGAGCTCGGGGTAGATGTAGTACGGCTATGACATCGACGCGTGAACAGGATGTGGGTGTTAATCAATACAGACGCAACACAGACGCTATCATTGTCATCTGGAGTTTCGTCAACTTGATGCAACCCCTGTAAAATTCTCACTCTCGAACCCTTCCGACAGTTAGGGTCGCGGCGTTGTTGAGATAATCAATCACTTGCGGTCCATGAATGCCTCTGTCCCAAGTGTCGTTTCAAACAGTTCTCCCATGTGGTCTAGTGGTTAGGATTTCTGGCTTTCACCCAGACGGCCCGGGTTCAATTCCCGGCATTGGAATGTTTTTTTTCTCCGCAATATTATTGTGTAATTATTATGATTATTTTTCTCATTTTCAATATTATTATTATTATTATTATTATTATTATTATTATTATTATTATTATTATTATTATTATTATTATGTTACTATTCCATTGCTGTCTCTGTGTTTATTGCCACTATGAAATCCTGTCTTGTCTTGCAAAGCGACAATCCACATTTTTCTTTCTGAGAAATAAAGAATGCATTGACTTGACTTGACTTTCTATATTTGTGGTAAAGCTTTTATGTCTAAGATTTGTCTAGTTTTATTAAATAGTTAACAGTGGTATACTGGTCTACAAATTATCATTTGAACCGCACTTTGACTAAATTCACCAAAAATGGTGTGGATTATAAAGCGCACACACACACACACACACACACACACGCACACACACACACCCACACGCACGCACACCCATACACATACACACACACAAAACACCTGAAGATTAAGGGCTATTTGTTATTTATAAGTTGATAGTGGATTCGGAACTAGCTTGCCTCCTATTAACAGTGTACATGAGATATACAAATAGTTTAAAACTAGTGCACATAGCTATATACGTAATATTTTATAAGATGGTTAAATCCGTTATTTCATTCTGTGTGTGTGTATGGGTGTGTGTTTGTGCAATGCAATGTTATGTGCAATACGTTTTAGTACAATGTCATTTTGTTTTATCACATACTTTTTAAAATTCTGTTTATGGTTTCGTTTTGTGATTCGCATGTAAAATCAATTATTTCTTAGCTTGTGCGATTTATACATTGTATTTGTAACCACTGTACCCATTTTGCCCTAACTTTTTAAAAATTGCTGTCCTGTGTTTTACCTTAGTGTTAAAGTTTAAATCTTGTACATCTACATCTTTCTTTTAGTATACATATTTTACCCTTCGTTTAAACTCGATACTTTAAGATTATAATGTTAACCTGCGAGTGTGAGAGTGTGTGCATGCGTGTGAGCGCTTTGAGCAGACAGTTGTCTGGAATCGCGCTTTATAAAATAAATTATTATTATTATTATTATTATTATTATTATTATTATTATTATTATTATTATTATTATTATTATTATTATTAACTGGACATTTTTTTAAGTGCATAACCTATGGCTCTAGGCCCTTTACAAAGAACGTACAGAATAGACATAAGACAATTAGCCATAGGGACGAAAATCACCAAATGTACTATTCACTCAATATTCATATATACTATACACATTGTAAGTACACGTAGGGTACACATGCATACCCAACAAACACTTTCAACCGTCTTAACAACTTCGTATGGGAGGAGTACGTGCAGAAATGGAATGAAAAAGACGTTAGGCAGGATTGGTGTAGTAAGGTAAAGGTAAAGGTAGTCCCATAGCCTTGTGGCCGTAGGGGAGCGTGATGTTGGAGATCACACTTATCTTGGGCCAGCGTAATGAGGGTGATGCCCATCTCTCTCCCTCGCTGCTTTACCTTCCCCACCCTTAAGAGAGTAAGCTTGGGTACTCAGTCACAGTTGAGTCAACTGGAGGCGTTGTTATTTGTCGCTTCACGTTTTGCGGTCACCCATCCAAGTGCTAACAGCACTGGACGGTGCTTAACTTGCGACACAGTAGCGAGTGCTCCAACTACTGCGCTATCCGACACCCTGATTGGTGTAGTATTGCGTGAAAAAGAAAGTTTTGAACTGTTGTTTGAAAGAGCTGAGTGATGAGCAGTGTCTGACAGAGAAAGGAAGAGAGTTCCAGAGTGGTGGTGCAAACATAAGGTTCTTGCTCCGCGCTGCTTCTTGTTGAAACGCTCAACCTTTAATAGCCAGGTGTCAGCGGATGATCCGAATGTGCGTGGCGGGTTGTATAAGTGCAGGCGTTCAGAAAGATAATGAGAAACACTTCCTGAGAAGACCTAGAAGCATAGAAAAGCGACCGTGTACTTGATACGCTGTTCCACCGGCAGCTAGTGAAGTGTGTATAGCATGGGAGTGACATTCTGTGTTTTCTTTGACCTAAAGATGCTGTGGGATGCAGCATTTTGAACAGTTTGGAGAGGTTGTATAACTAACGAAGGACATCCAATCAGCAGGGCATTACAATAATCTAGACGAGACAACATGCAGGCAGTGACAAGGGTTTTTGTAGCTTCTTCAGTGAAAAAGCGGCGCATAGAGCTGATGCGCCTAATTTTATGGTTGGCTGCCTGACATGTTTTTGTAACATGATGTCTCATAGAAAGGTCAGAGCCAAGGTAGAACCCAAGATCTCTGGCCTTCCCTGAGAATGTGACAAATGCTGAGCCCAGCTGAATTGCAGATGGAAGATTGTGACGAGAAGAAGAGGTGGAAGAGGCAAACAGAACTGCTTCAGTTTTTTTTCTTCGTTAAGGCTTTAAGTTTGTGTTCATGTATGCAGTCCGTAACGTCAGAAAAACAGTCTTGGAGGGAAGACACAAGATCGTTGAACTTTTCCGGAGGAGATGCTGGATGGAACTGTGTATCGTCTGCGGACATTTTGTGACTGACTGCATAGTGGTTGATGATGGTAGACAGCTGTGTTGTGTACAAGACAAACAGTATCGGACCTAAGACTGAGCCCTGTGGTACTCCATAGAGCAGAGGTGTTGTAATAGAACGACGGTCTGCTACAAGAACAAACTGGGTTTTCAGCTTTCCATGCCATATTTTTATTGTTTGTTTGGTAGTCTTTAAAACAACAACAACAACAACAACAACAACAAAACAGAAGCACCAACGACAACCAAACAAGACACAAATGGACATTTTGGCGTGGAAAGTTAAAACAAAAAGTGTGGTAGTTTGTAGGGTTTTAATATAATGTTTCGTTCGTTCTTTCGAAAAGGCTATAACGAAACCTCTGTTTTATCAGGCAGAGAGAGAGAGAGAGAGAGAGAGAGAGAGAGAGAGAGAGAGAGAGAGAGAGAGAGAGAGAGAGAGAGAGAGAGAGAGAGAGAGAGATAACGGACTCTTTGATACTCCAGCGATCCTTAAAAAAACCTCAACTCCTGAAAAAAAGGAAAATCTCGCCGCTTGCATTTCCTTTCATCTCCATAGACAGTTTCCGAAGCCTTTGAAAAATACCATTTATAAATGTATAGGTTTCAACTTCAAGTTTTTTAGGTTCTTAGCCAGAAACCTACATCCCAATAATTTGGTGTGGAACTTGACGGTTTTATGGTTAAGAGAGAAGTACAAAATTTAGGGTCCGTTCACACTTATGGCCTGTTTTCTTATTTTTTCACTTCGAAATCTCTCTTTTGGAAATTAAAATGCTGAAACGAGGAAACAAGGGCAAACCTACATAACGCCCACTTCCACTCCAACCTTCACCTCACATAATCCAACTTTCCTCCTCACAACCCCTCCCCACACAAAAAGAGCTTATGGAATTTCAGCGTTCCGGGGTTAAGGACAAGGGTGAAAACTTCAGGGCCAACACACGCCAATCCTCACTACTCTTTTATTAATTATTATTCATTCAGATCCTCAGGGAAACCGTTATCAGATTTTTAGAGTAGCCTACAACGCCAGAGGGCACGGAAGCGTGAACTCAAGGAATCTCAATTTATAACAATACACTACAATACAATACAATACACTACAATACAATACAATACAATACAATGCAATACAATACAATACAATACACGGTATTTATCAAGTCGATTCAGCCCCGTTGCTTGAATCTTGATAGTGTAACTCGAATTCGTTTATCCACGCAGCCTGTTCGCTCAGCAACAAGGCAGAAGTCTTCGTATAAAGTTTTCCAACTTTATTCAGCAAACACCAACAACTGCATACAAGATCGCTACAGGAATCATCACTACAAGCAGACAGTGCATTACTTATATAGTTTCTCTTCAATCGAGAAAAACTTCGAACATTCCAGCATGACGCAATAACACCCAATCAAAATAAAACCCATCACCGGAACTATGCACTGTCTTAAGTCATAGAACGTACTTTAGGTAAGAAGAATCGCTTAGCTATTAGGAGATATATGTGGAACCTTCGATCGATAATAAACAAGTAATTCCACAACCATTCTCAACAATATCGACCGACGAAAATCATCACCGTTATACAAAGCTAGCAACAGCGCAAAATCAAATCAAAGGTAAATATACGCTAGCATTGAACCCTTCACAAAACAACAATGATGGGATCTATCGTGCGTGTCTCAAACGTAACAACATTACACTACAACACAACAACTCTTCATTTGCCTCACACGGAGCAAATACTATGGCAAGCAGCACATAAATATTTACAAATGGTACATGTGCACGGGAACAAATTACATGTCACAACACACGAAAGGAACAGTAACAATACAGTAGTAACAGAGGAAGAAAAACACGAATACCTGATCACGCTAGGTGGCACAACCACTCCCAACACCTCTGCATCAGATAGCAGATAGCCACAGATAGCAAGTGCACAGAGATTCATTTGTTTTGTTTGAAGAAGGAGCGTAATGAGAAGGGGGGGGGGGAGGGGGTTGAGGGAGGTGGTAGTCTCCAAACAAGCAAACAAGACACAAATGGACGTTTTGGCGTGGGACGTTTAAACAACTGTTTTGTTCGTTCTTTCGAACGGGCTATGACGAGACCTGTTTTGTTTTTAAAGAGAGAGAGAGAGAGAGAGAGAGAGAGAGAGAGAGAGAGAGAGAGAGAGAGAGAGAGAGATGAACGAGCGATCGAAGACTCTGATACTCCAGCGATCCTTCCCTTCGAGAAACCTCAACTCCTGGAGGCTTAGTAACGGTAGCAACCCCCCCTCGAAAATTGTTTCCTGCTCCAAATGGTCGACGTATCAATCCAGGGCTTAGGTCAAAGAAAGACGATCGGGATGGACACAATAAGCCAAAGAAAATGGCTCTTTCTGTTCTTTTCTTCTTCTTCTTCTTCTTCTTCTTCTTCTTCTTCTTCTTCTTCTTCTTCTTCTTTTTCCATTTTTTGGTCGTGTCCTTCTTTCTGTCTTTCTTTCTCGCTTTCTTTTTTCTTCCTTTCTTTTCTTTTCTTTTTCCTCTTTCGCTTATTTGTTACTTTATATCTGTTTGTCTTTTATGTATTCTTTTTTTTTCTGTCTTCGTTTCTTGCCTTCATTTTCTCGTTAGGATCTTTCTTTCTTTCTTTCATTTTTAATGTTGAATTTCAACTTATTTTATTTTATTTGTATTTCTTTTCACTCTTTCCTTTTTTATTTTTGTTGTTTTCAAATCGCTCCTTCGCTTCTATCTTTCTTTCTTTCTTTCTTTTTCTTGGTCGTTTCTTTTTTTATTTCTTCTTACTCATTTTCCTCGATTATTTACTTTTTTTTTCGTTTTTTTCTTCTTTTACTTTAGCCTTTGCGTGTCATTAATTCGGGTTCTTTATCTTTCTTTCTATATTTCTTTGGAGGTAATCAGGGGGAGGAGAATAAGAAAAGCTGTGGGTGATGAGGATGCAGAAGAGGTGAAATATTTCGTAGAAGAAGAAGAAGAAGAAGAGAGTTGAAGAAGAAGAAGAAGAAGAAGAAGAAGAAGAAGAAGAAGAAGAAGAAGAAGAAGAAGAAGAAGAAGAAGAAGAAGAAGAAGAAGAAGAAGAAGAGAGTTGGAAAAAGAAGAAGAAGAGAGTTGGAAAAAGAAGAACAACAACAACAACAACAACAACAACAACAACAACAACAACAACAACAGCAACAACAACAACAACAACAACAAGAAGAACAACAAAAAGGTCACGAACAAGGAGGATGAGCAGGAGAAGAAGAAGAAGAACAACAACAACAACAAGAACAACAACAACAAGAAGAACGATAACACTACCAATATGACACTCACCACAACCATCAACTGAAACGATCGCACTTTAATAGAAAAGTTTCAAAGAAGAATTTACTTAGGTTCGATCGCAGTAGAGCTCTGCCATACAACAGATGTCGCTTACACACTACAAGCTAAAGGAAAAAAAAAAGGTTCCAGCATTGATCATGGATATTGGTGTGCACGAGAGACAGCCATTCAGAAAACACTATAAGGCAAAGAAAATGTTACAGTATTGATATAATTGACCTTGAACTGTTTAATGAAACACATGCATTGAAAGTAAATATAAGCTTACTACTACTACTACTACTACTACTACTACTACTACTACTACTACTACTACTACTACTACTACTACTACTACTACTACTACTACTACTACTACTACTACTACTACTACTACTACTACTACTACTACTACTACTACTACTACTACTATCAGTCTACATTCCAAAGTAAGACTGCTGCGATCTCTGGTCATCTCCATCTTCCTATATGCTTGCGAAGCATGGACCCTCACAGCAGATCTCCAACGAAGAATACAAAGCATGGAGATGAGGTGCTACAGAAGACTTCTGTGCATTTCCTATACCCAACACATCACCAACGTTGAAGTCCGACAGACCATCACACAAGCCATTGGACAACACGATGACCTGCTCACAGTGGTGAAGAAACGGAAACTCCGATGGTATGGCCACGTCACCAGATCATCAGGCCTTGCAAAGACCATTCTGCAAGGCACAGTGCAAGGAGGTAGAAGAAGGGGGAGACCGAAAAAGAGGTGGGAGGACAACATTCGAGAATGGACTGGTTTGACACTGAGCGAAGCCATGAGGGCTGCTGAGGACAGAGAAAGATGGAGTATGCTGGTTAAGCGATCATCTGTGGTGCCCCTACGACCTTCGGGTTATGGGACAGGATAGGACTACTACTACTACTACTACTACTACTACTACTACTACTACTACTACTACTACTACTACTACTACTACTACTACTACTACTACTACTACTACTACTACTACTACTACTACTACTACTACTACTACTACTACTACTACTACTACTACTACTACTACTACTACTACTACTACTACTACTACTACTACTACTACTACTACTACTACTACTACTACTACTACTACTACTACTACTACTACTACTACTACTACTACTACTACTACTACTACTACTACTACTACTACTACTACTACTACTACTACTACTACTACTACTACTACTACTACTACTACTACTACTACTACTACTACTACTACTACTACTACTACTACTACTACTACTACTACTACTACTACTACTACTACTACTACTACTACTACTACTACTACTACTACTACTACTACTACTACTACTACTACTACTACTACTACTACTACTACTACTACTACTATAGGCATACTGCTGGATTCTATATACGCCCTTTTCCACGATCACTAAAAAGGCACAAAGCGCGGCGATCTGTATCAACATATACGCTAACATGTTTCACATACAATCACACAACACAACAAACACACATATATCTCTCCAACACTGCGGTGTAAAGTGCGGAAGATCGCAATTAGAACACAGGGAGGAAATCGAATGTGCCATTTTTTTAAATGTTGGAATGACTGCACCCAGTACAATGTAATTGAATGGAGGGAGGAAACCGGAGTACCCAGACAAAACCCTCGGTTACCTGACATATGTCATACCCAAGTGACATCATTAAGTTCGCCCCTTGCGGAAGTCGAACCCGCGTCCCTCGACCTAGGAAAACCGACGACTAACCAACAGTGATGCCAGGCTAAACTCCGCCAAGGTGAAAGGAAAAGCTAGCGGAATTGATCATGGATACACTCGAGACAACCTCTGGGAAAACACGATAACGGGTAAGTCAAACAAAAACGTGACGTAATTGATCTTGGAACCCTTGTGAAACACGAATTGAAAGAGTATAGCTTACATATTGAGAGCTGGCCAAAAGGAAAGGTTAAAGCATTGATCCCGGAATACTTGCGACATCGACAAACATTCGGCGGAGGAGAGGAAGGGGGGGGACGGGGAGGGGAGGGGAAGAGGGGAAAAAAAAAGGCTGATAGATTGTCGTGGACTACCGCAGTATCGTGTGGCATCACCGAGAATGTCAGAGTAATTCTTCTAAGCGGAGGAGACCTAATTCATAAAACATGTTGATGGTTGATAATGACGATGATGATGACGATGATGATGAGGAGGAGGAGAAGGATGATGAGGATGATGAGGATGGTAAATGCACATGGCTACCAGCGCACTCAAGATACAGTTTAAAGCACCGCTGTACAGCGCGTCCCAATATCCTCCTACATCTTGAGGATAATAACTTGAGCCCGCTTTAAATAAACAGCGGGAATTCCCGAAAATCGCGCTTTAGGCCGAACAATAACGGTGGACCTAAAGACAGTTTGAATACCCGGGTAAAACACCTGACTTATAATGCAACTTTCGGCTCTCCTAGGCGATGAATTAGGCCAAACTTCCTCTTTATCTAGGTCAACTGTCTTTTTCGAACCGTTTGAGAATATTTTGGGACAGTTTGTTACGCCGGCTGGCGTCCTCACTTGGTTGCATACACTTTGATGATCCAAGAAGGTCAATGGGTTTTGGAGAATAAAAGAGCGCCATCTTGCAGAGAACAAAACATTGTAATAGAAATGACTTGAATTTGGGCTCTTTCCGTCACTGCTTACGTACCTTATAAGCACTAGTCGACATCAGTGCTTAAAGCGAATCAAAAGCGTATCTTGACCATATCACGATGTACCTTGTACACACTAAGCAGATAAGATTGTGGTGTATCTCGAGTGAGCTGCTACCTTGGTTGCGATGGATGTGGTGATGGTGGTGGTGGTGGTGGTGGCGATATTAATGATAAGAAGGCGAAGGAGAAGGATGGTAATGGATTGTTGCAGCGATGATGATGATGATAATGATAATGATAATGATGATGATGATAATGACGATGGTGATGATGATGATGATGATGATGATGATGATGATGATGATGATGATGATGATGATGATGATGATGATGATGATAATGGTCCTGGTAGTAGTAAAGATGGTGACTGGGGATGGTGGTTAGTGCTGATGCGGATGTAGAAGAAGAAGAAGAAAAGGAGGAGGAGGAGGGAGAAAGGAAGAAAAGGAAGAAGAAGAACAAGAACACAAAGAAGAAGAAGAAGAAGAAGAAGAAGAACAACAACAACAACAACAACAACAACAACAAGACAACAACAACAACAAGAAGAATAAATAAAAAGTAGTGATGGTGGTAGCACTGCTGCTGATGTTGTTAGGCGGCTATTGACGATTCTCGGAGGAAGAATAAACCCGCAGGAAAACAAGGGAAGATTCTGGCAGATAATGGCGAGTCAGCATACTTCTCTCAAAAGTGCCGGGCGCTCCTCATCATCGTCATCATCATCATCATCATCATCATCATCATCATCATCATCATCATCATCATCATCATCATCATCATCATCATTATCATCATCATCATCATCATTATCATCATCATCATCATCATACTTTTTTTCTTTCTTCTTCTTCCGCTTCTTCTTCTTTTTCTTCTTCTCCTGCATCATCATCATCATCATCATCATGATCATCATCATCATCATCATCATCATCATAATCATCATCATGATCATGATCATCATCACGATTATTATCATGATCATCATGATCATCGTGATCATCATCATCATCATCATCATCATCATCATCATCATCATCATCATCATCATCATCATCATCATCACCTTCTTCTTTCCCCCCATTTCTATACACTGTTCAAATGATGACAAAACACCGTCAATCCAAGTACTGACAAAGCCTGCTCTTATCACTGGCCCAAGTAACCTCATCTCATATCAAAACACTTATTTGAAAAAGTTACAGGAAAAACAAAATAAGTCCCAATACGGTTTTAATCAGAATAACCGTGGACTACAGTTAACAGCTTTCTACAGCAGCTACCAGCATTACAAAAAATTACAATATTCACAGAGCCTGACTCTTTTTTTCACCAAGTTACAGTTTGGTTTTGGAAATAATATCTCAAAATGTATAAAACCTCTAAATTTAATACCCCGATGGTGAAGATCCATTGGTGACAACCTATCCACTCTTATTGTAAAATTTTACTCAATGTTTGTATGGTAAAGGTCATTTGATGAAAGAAAGATCACAGACGCAATGAATGACAAATGGCATCCTTTGATCCCCGACCTCTGCCATTATTTTATATTGATTTTGCGAAACGCTGCCATAAAGGATCAATTAAATGAAAAAAAAATCATCAACAATTTGGTTGATATATTATATGTCCATCTCAGCCCTTAATTTCATTTTCAGCCAGAGACATTGGCGATACTTTATTTATTTATCGTTTAATTACAACTTGCTATTACCATCCCGAACTTTGGATCGTTTCTTGTTATATAACTCCGCGCATTAATCATTTCCTTGTTGCATTGTCTGTAACAGCCAAGGTCTTTTCACCGAGGCCCCATAGTGTCTTGCCTTTGAGGGAACTTACAAGAACTCATTACCTCGACTTTCTCAGCTGACGCTCGGCAGCCAAGTATGCTATCGTCGATCGTAGGCGCGCGCTTCGCATCATAAAACTATACCCAGACTATGTGCCCATTATCTTTAGCACGGTCGTCTGCTCGTGGTGCTCATCAACTAAGAAAATAGACTGTGCGAACATGCGGTGCATAATTTTAGGCGAAGGAAAACCTTACCATACTGGCATGAGTATAACGAAATCGACCAAAATGGTTATAATAATTATTATGTACATTTGTGTGCATGCTGGTTAATTAATCGCAAGCGCCTTGAGAAGTTCTCCCAGCTTGTAAGTGTGCTATATAAAAAACAATCCCTGTTGTTGTATTTGATGTGTAATACAGAATGTTTTTTTTTTCAACTGTAGACATTGTATCAGCCATTAACAACAAAAACAACAACAATAATAATTTAAAAAAAATAAATAAATAAAATAATAATAATAATAATAATAATAATAATAATAATAATAATAATAATAATAATAATAATAATAAAATTAAAATATTTTTAAAATTTAAAAATAATAATAATAATAATAATAATAATAATAATAATAATAATAATAATAATAATAATAATAATAATAATAATAATAATAATAATAACAACAGGGCCGGATCACTTACTCTTGGAGGGGGGGGGGGGGGGTTCCAAAAATTTTTTTAAGGGGTTAGGGGTGACAAAAACGTGTCCGCTCGAGGAACTTGAGTAGAATGAGGAACGTTTTACTTACCACCAGTGTCAACTAAATTAAGAGCTTTAAAAAAACTCCATATATATTTTTTTTCCTGACTGAGTGAGGTACATCGAATGGCCAGGGGGGGGGGGGTTCCGGAACCCAGGAACCCCCCCCCCAGATCCGGCCCTGAATAATAATAATAATAATTATTAATATTATTATTATTATTATTATTATTATTATTATTATTATTATTGTTGTTGTTGTTATTGTTATTATTATTATTATTATTATTATTATTATTATTATTATTATTATTATTATTATTATTATTATTATAAAGCTTATAATAATAATAATAATAATAATAATAATAATAATAATAATAATAATAATAATAATAATAATAATAATAATAATAATAATTCTTTTTATTGTTTATTTATTATTTTATTTATTTATTGATTTATTTACTTATTATTATTATTATTTATTCAATTACATTTAAATAGCGCTTTACCAGCCCAAGACACGCTCAAGGCGCTGGCCGATACAGGATCTTACTCAAGCCGCCCGAGACGCCCACTTGCAGCCTTTGGGCGCATAGTCTGACGCCCAGGCGACCGAGCACAACCCTACGCGACCAGGGATGGGGAGGGTGTATTTGTGTAGCCGGCACTCACCCGTCTAGGACATGAGCTTCAGGATCTTTAAATTCCGTGCGATGGAATGCAGGCGTGCACAGACTAGATCTCAGTTTATACTCTCATCCGAAGGAGTAGGAGCGCAGTGTCTATTTTTTCCCCAGGTCGTTAATAGTACTACTACTACTACTACTACTACTACTACTACTACTACTGCTGCTGCTGCTGCTGCTGCTGCTGCTGCTGCTGCTGCTGCTACTACTACTACTACTACTACTACTACTACTACTACTACTACTACTACTACTACTACTACTACTACTACTACTAATAATAATAATAATAATAATAATAATAATAATAATAATAAAGGATGCTATCACGCGCTATTTTTTCTATCGAACTCAAAGCGCGGCGATCTGAAGATATCGCCATTACAGAACGCAGAATAATATAAATCAATTTGATTTTCTACTGTTTTAGATTGACTGTATCCAGTACCATTATTGAAGGGAGGGAGGAAACAGGAGTACCCGTAGAAAACCCTCGGTGTCTTGAAATGTATCGTACCTAACGTCCCACACGGGGTTCGAACCCGCGACCATCGGCACAGGAAACCCGCTCACTACCACCCCAGCTAGCAGAATATTGCGCAGTCTGGATTTCTATTTCAATTTGAAGTAATTTTGTGTGTGTGTGTGTGTAATAACAAGTGTAATGAAGACTTAGAAATAGTCATCATTGTAAGAAAGGTAAGGTTCGGAAACGACGCGTACAATGTAATTTTTTTAAGTCGTTAATCTTGGCTCAGCACTAATTAAAGAACAAAACATTTAAAAAGATCCGACCATGGGCAAGAGAAAAACATTTGGACAGTATTTGATTTAGCCAGATCCAGACAGACATGGTAGCAATTCGTCATTTCCTTGTGCAAACACATACACATACGACCTGTACTGTACGTCTTAACCTATATACCTAGAAACATCGCTGCAAGGTCGTCTGCAGTATTTATCTGATAAACAAGACCTTGCAAGACCTCGCCATCATCATTCCTCTCTGCCACCTACATCTCTTCTAATTGATGGGGTGGCTATACCCAAAATAATCTCCTCGCTGAGAGAGAGAGAGAGAGAGAGTGAGTGAGAGAGAGAGAGAGAGAGAGAGAGAGAGAGAGAGAGAGAGAGAGAGAGAGAGAGAGAGACTGTGTCATGTGTGTTTGTGTGAAAGATTTATGAATGTATCATATCCTATCCCGTTACTTGAAAGTCGTTGGGAGCACCACAGATGTCCGTTTAACCAGCGTACTATTCTGTTTCTCTGTCCTCAGCAACCATCATGGCTTCGCTCAGTGTCAAGCAAGCCAGTCCATTCTCGAATGTTGTCTTCCAATTTCTTTTATCCATCTTCTTCTGCCTCATTGAACAGTGTCTTGCAAGATGGACTTTTGCATCTGACATGATGCGCTCTATGAACATGTTGAAGAGTGTTGGGGAGATTAGGCGTCCTTGACGCACGCTGATTGTTTTGTTGTTCTGAACCAGTTCCCGATGGCGCTGTTGTGGAGGACTGCACTGGTTGCCTTGTCATACAGGCTTTTGATGACTTCAATAATGTTATGGCTTATGTTGTACACTCTCAAGGTTGCCCACAGAGCTGCATGCCAGATTCGGTCAAACGCTTTCTTGAAGTCTACAAACACACAATAAAGATGTTGTTGGTGCTGTAGGTATTTCTCGCAGATTATTCTGAGGTTGAAAGTCTGCTCAGTGGTACTTCACCCTGGCCTGAATCATACTTGTTCTTCAGCTATGATTTGCTCAGCTTGGGGTTTCAACCTGTTGAGTATTATTTTCAGGAGGACCTTGCTGGATCCCCGACGAGGTTGATGGTGCGGAAGGTTTGACACTCCTGAAGGTTACCCTTGTTGGGAAGCGTGATGACAAGTCCATGGTGTAGGCCACTCCCTACTCTGCCAGATCTTGTTACAGGTAATGGCGAAAGCGTTCATCATCGCTTCTCCTCCTGCTTACAACAATTCTGCGGGTATGTTTTCCACTCCCGCTGACTTCCCTTTCTTTAGCGATTGCACTGCTGTCTCAACTTCTCGGAGAATTGGAAGGATTTCTTCTTCTTCTCTGTTGAGGGAACATGCTAGGACTGATGGATCTCCGTTTGGCGTGCGGTTGTAAAGGTCAGAGAAGTACTCTGTCCCTCTATCCAAGACTTCTTGTTCTTATGTAAGGCACACGCCAGCCTTGCTTTGGATCGCAGTGACCTTGGACTATTTATTTGTCAGCCGCTTTACAGTCTGGTAGGCCTTCTTGCTGCGGTTCTTGTTCACATTGTTCTGTATTTCTTGGCAGTGATCTTCTATCCAGTTCTTCCGCACATGCCTTTTCTGATGTCACTGTTGATTTTATTTTTTCATCTCTCTTCGTTTGTCACACAGGTCCACAAGTTCAGACGTGATCCACAGTTTTTTTCTTTGGGAGCTGCTTGCAAAGGATCTCATTGGCTTCATCTGTCATTGCCAAGTTGAAAGTGGTCGTCATGGTGTTGACATCTACTTCACCCGCTCCCAAAATAATATTTGCCTGGTGTGTGGACCACAAATTGAATGTTTGACATTGGGACAATCTCCATAGGCAATGTGTGTTGTAATTTGGGTGAAGACATTCTTTATTCTGTAGTGTGTGTGTGTGTGTGTGTGTGTGTGTGTGTGTGTGTGTGTGTGTGTGTGTACGCGCGCGTTCTGTATAGTCACTTGCCAGCTCGCCAACGGCGCTGATAGTAGTCAAGTTCGAACCCAAGCAGCCAAAGATGACAACTTCGCTGTTGATTGATGATGAGACGGAGGATGGCGACTAGCCTATGTGCGAATGTGTGCGCGCGAGTATATGAGTGTCTGTCCGTATATGATCATGTCTGCGTGCGTTAAACCCATGACAGTTTCCGTGCAGCCTTGCTGGAGTTTGTGTAATTTTCCAGAAAACCATTACAATGTCAAAACATTTTGTTGTTATTGTTTTGTTGTTGTCGTTGTTCCTATCTTATCCTATCCTATCCCGTAACTCGAAGGTCGTAGGGGCACCACAGATGATCTTTTAACCAGCGTACTCCATCTTTCCCTGTCCTCAGCAACCCTGATTGTTTCGCTCAGTGTCAAACCAGTCCATTCTCGAATGTTGTCCTCCCACCTCTTTTTCGGTCTCCCTCTTCTTCTACCTCTTTGCACTGTGCCTTGCAGGATGGTCTTTGCAAGACCTGATGATCTGGTGACGTGGCCATACCATCGGAGTTTCCGTTTTTTTCACCACTGGTGAGCAGGTCATCGTGTTGTCCATAAATGCAACATTTAAACATGCACCCGAGCTGTTTACCTCGCTGACTTCGTCAGGTCGATACAAAACTGAAACTGCAGTTGTAAGAAATCAGTGTAAACTTTTTCTGCACAATTTACTCAGTTCTCCCACCCCCTCCCTTCTTCCCCCCCCCTCTTCCCCTTAACCATTGCTAGCAAACGTGTTCAACTGTCCACAGTTCCATGAAACTTTTAATTTGATCCATTATAAAGTTAAATTAGGTTAAAGAAAGTTTAAAAGTCAATCTCGAATGTCCTACAAAAAAAAGTAATAATGTTAAGTAAATACATATTTGCGTAGACAACATTTTGCCCCCCAAAAAGCATAATAGTCTCGAACACGTGTATGTGTGTGTGTGTGTGTGGGAATGGGTGAGTGGGTGGGGGGAGGGGGGGGCGAAGGGTGTGTGTGTGTGTGCGTTTGTGCGTGGGTGGGTGTGCGTAGGTGTGTGCGTGTGCGTATGTATATGTGTGTGTGTTCTGTATAGGTCTCTTGCCAGCTCGCCAACGGCGCTGATAATAGTCAGGTTCGAATCCAAGCAGCCAAAGATGACAACTTTGCTGTTGATGATGAGACGGAGGATGATGATGACGATGACGACGACGACGACGGCGATGAAGAAGAAGAAGAAGAAGAAGAAGAAGAAGAAGAACAACAACAACAACAACAACAACAACAACAACAACAACAACAACAACAACAACAACAAGAAGAACAAGAACAAGAAGAACAAGAACAAGAAGAACAAGTAGAAGAAGAAGAAGAAGATCAATTGCTAATTTCTGACAGACGACCTTAATTTAAACTTATTGCAGAGCAGGTCATAAAATACGAAAGCCCGTGAGAAAATATCCTCAGTGAAGAAAAGGTTACTGGCAAACGTTTGTCGTGCCTTAAGCCTAAATTAATGTTGTCACTTTTAAAATACGGTTGACCAAAGAGTTTACATGATTTCAAATATTGAATTTTTCTTTGAAATAAGATCTCAGAGCACGTGTTACAATTATACAGTATTTAATGCCCTAGACAACAAATTGCAGATAAAATACAACTGGTGAAAGTCCTGTTTGTCCCGTTTAAGTAAACATATTATTTCCGCTCATAAAACACACACACACACACACATACACACACACATACAAACATACATACATACATACACGCACGCGCCTGCGCACTCACATACAAAACATACACACACACACACAC
Source organism: Oncomelania hupensis (assembly GCA_036898135.1). Taxonomy (NCBI): domain Eukaryota; kingdom Metazoa; phylum Mollusca; class Gastropoda; order Littorinimorpha; family Pomatiopsidae; genus Oncomelania; species Oncomelania hupensis. The sequence continues at coordinate 7,282,205 of CM072524.1, read as the reverse complement.
ACACAAACACACACACACTGGTACACACGCACAGAGTAATAAATGTGGAAAGTCAAAAAGTCAATCTGCAATAGCGAAATGACCTAGATCTGCACACAGAAGGACGCGCGATGGTTAAGGAAAGCCCACCAATTCCGACATGTACACATAGAAAGCTTTAGGAAGCACAGAAACTTGATTCCTAGATCTTTTTCGTAGGAAATTAAACCCCCAGTCTACGTCATAATTTTTACCCTTCCGGAAGGTCACGACCTCCTCATTTGCAGTACGCACAAAACTTCGCTGAGTGAAAATGAGGAATATTCATTATTTTGACAAATCGTGATTCCCATGTAAGTTTTTGGTTTTTTTTTTTGCATATATCGGGTCAGTTGCTATAAACGTAAGCTTGACATTATGTCTAGGTTTCAAGTGTCTCCTATGGGCATGGTAAAGATGTAAAATCTAATTTCTGGTGTAATTTTATGAATGTGCATGAACAGCGCTTGGTTTAGGTGAACCCTATACTACTAGGTTCGTAGGCCTAAACGAGCTAGTTAGTAGGATAGTGTAAGCAATGAACACAAGTGGGGGCTATAGAAGCTCTCTAATTTGCGGTTTTTTTTTAAAGTAAAAGAAAAAAATTACCAATGCCCTATCCTAAACTTCAACCAAAGACTATAAATACCAAGATAGTCGACTCCTTCATAAGCCTGTGTAACAAAAGTTGGACAGTTTATGGGAAGCAACTCTTGTCGGAAGAGTTACTCCCCTTTTCCCGTTGGCGCGCCTGACTAATTAGACCTTCATTCTGTCTGTTAAAACATTGCTAAGTATTGCAGGAATTATGCAGTGTTAGGACCACCAGATGTTGGCGGTATTAAGTACGTATTATTTATAAATATAAACAAACAAATTTATACAATTTCAATAAAAATATATGAATAAAATTAATTTGTCATGCAGCTTGTTTCATGAAGAACAAATTTATAGTTTTCAATCTTTTAAGTGTAATTAATTCACTAAATAATAATATATTCACTGAATTAACTAGAATTATATATATTAAAAAATGAAACATAATTTGAGAGAATAAACAAAAGTAATGTCAATAAAAGTAAATTTATAGAATGAAAGCAATATATTTCATTCTATATATTTTATTGACATTTTGTTTATTCTCTCAAATTATGAATGAAAGCAATGTATACAGTAAAATAAAGACAAGCAACTAAATTCAAGAGTATTAAAGGTATTTTTTGGAATAAAATATAATTAAGTGTAAAAAATGCATGAAAATAAAAATAATTAACTAGAATAATACTTGGTAGAAATGAAATTATTAAGATTTACATTAATTGCAATTGAAATAAAATATATAAAATGAATTGATTTTTGATTTCTTTGCTTGTTTATTTTTCAAGGTTATTTAATTCAGTAAATAATATATTCACTGAATTAATTAGAATTACATATATTGAAAAAATAAACATAATTTGAGAGAATAAACAAAAGTAATGTCAATAAAATTAAATTTATAGAATGAATGCAATATATTTCATTCTATATATTTTATTGACATTTTGTTTATTCTCTCAAATTATGTTTGAATGTAATTGTAATTAATTCAGTGAATATATTATTATTTACCGAATTAATTTATCTTTGATCCGGTGTTAAATGCATGAATTTATTTCCAACACTTTTATTGTTTCATTTAATTTATGCAGTAATTTGGGAATTCTCACACAAACACACACACAGAGAAAGAGAGAGAGAGAGAGAGAGAGAGAGAGAGAGAGAGAGAGAGAGAGAGAGAGAGAGAGAGAGAGTGAGTGAGAGAGAATACTATGACGGAAAGATTGTCAAAGTGGACAGATTGACACAAAAGAAGGGAACAATATAAACTGCGTAAAACCTCCATTCTGTTGACAAGCAATTTCAGTTTAATTGTCAGCAAACATTCAAAATACACACAGAAATATTACCGTGATAATACTGATACTTACATTGGAAACAATAACTAATAATATTAATAATATCATGACATTTTCCACACAAATCACAACTAAATGACTTCAGGCACTATTAACATGTTTATTTGCAAGTGTATAAAAATCAAGTGTACATTACTTCGCGTACTATTGACATGTTCATACATATTAACATCAAACCTAATTACTTACTTCTGACATTATGTACATGTATGTCGTACATGTTTATACATACAAACATCACATATAAATTACTCCACTATTTACATGTTTATCCACATTATTATAACATCTAAACTACCTCTTACACTATTTATATATTTACATTGCCTCTCAGCATCCTAAACACCAATCAAATTAACATTCTATACATTACTTCAAACGCTATTTATATAATTATACATAAAATAAAATAAACATCACATACAAATATATCAGACACTGCACTATTTTACATGTGTATACATTGTCTCTCAGCATAAAAAAAAGTAAGTGGTAAAATTAACATCACTTGCTTGGAACTTTGTCCTTTTATTATATATCTCAAAAAAAGGGGAAAGTGCTACTGCACCCTTTTCCAGAACAAAAATGCGACCTATACTTACTTTCTTCCCTATGGTTTCTACCGTCATCTTCGCCGTCTGCGCTGCAATACATGTAAGATAACTCTTTCTCAGCACGTCTCAGCACGAGTTATCGCACTTCCCGGATGTCCAAGTAATTACCCCTGAGTGAACCCTCTTGGTATATAAGCTCTTTGCTTCAACTAAACTTTCGTTGGGAAAAGTGTCTGTTTTAGCCGGTGATGAACCAAATCTAAAGACTCGGGCGTTTTCGACGAAAGCAACCTCCGCAAATTAGATTGTTATGATGGCATTTACCTCCCCTGGACGAACAAACGTTCGTCTGCAACTAAAGGCGCTGCCGCTTCAAAGCCGCAGGCACGATGAGCAGTTCGCAAAGATTTCCCGATTGCATAACCGGAAATGAAAGGGATCACAACGGACCACGTATCGCTGGTCGTACTGAAGTTCTCTAATATTATGATAATTATTTTCTCTCTCTCTCTCTCTCTCTCTCTCTCTCTCTCTCTCTCTCTCTCTCTCTCTCTCTCTCTCTCTCTCTCTCTCTCTCTCTCTCTCTCTCTCTCTCTCTCTGAATGTTTAACGTTTGTGTTTTCCTCTGTCTCTCTCTTTGTCTCTGTCAGTCTGTGCCTGTCTATATCTTCTTCTTCTTCTTCTTCTTCTTCTTCTTCTTCTTCTTCTTCTGTCATAGAATGTTCCACTGACTTCCAAAATGTGATCATCTGTTTACTAGATTTATCTGGAATCTTCGGGCAGGCGTCAACAGAAAGTTCTTAACATCGCTACAAAATATCGACCAATGGAAACAATAAACCAGTATGCTAGGATTTTCTTGCAACAGCCTAGAACCAAATTAAAGGTGAATAAACGCTGTCTTTGCAAGCTTTGGAATTGGTAGAACGACATGTTCAAAAACTGAGTAAATAAGCAATATATTATGTCCTGTTCAAGAAATATTTCAAAATGTATATACAAAATTCGCTTGGATTCGTGGATTACAAAATATGTAAAAGGCATTACTTGTATATCCCAGCACCCAATTAACTTTAATCATTTATCATTTGAGTGTACATCAATCGTTGCCATTATACACATAACAAGACGTAATGCTAAAAAACAACCACTGATGATATTAATAATATATTGTACAACAAGATAACAATGGAACAAAAAAGCCAGCACTATTCTTAGTACTGATATAAGAAACATTTTTTTTAAATGTATAGTGCTTTATATATTAACTGTGTTTGTGTGTTTGTGTCAGTGGGTGTGTGTAGTTGTGTGTGGGTGTGTGGGTATGTAAACCGCCGTGATTGAGGTCCAGGGCTTGATACGCTGAGACGTAAATGAGGTCATTTTTTCAAATGGGGCCCTCACCTTGGACCTCAGTTATTTTTACCACGTGCACTACAGTTGCACTTCACGGAAGTGTAGTTGTAGTGCATGTGCACTTAAAGTACACTTCGCGAAGTGTAGTTGTAGTGCATGTGCACTTAAAGTACACTTGGCCAAGTGTAGTTGTAGTGCATGTGCACTACAACTACACCAGGTCAAGTGTAGTTGTAGTGCACATGCATTACAAGTACACTTGACCTGGTGTAGTTGTAGTGCATCTTCCAGACGGGTAGGATAAGGAACTTTCCTCGACGATTAGGGTAAGGCAGTGGAACCAGGGGTGTGGGGGTAGGCGAAGGGGGAGGGATACTTACATACAGCAACATGGTTTGTTGTTTTTTTTGGGTGGGTGTGGGGCTGCTGAAGAGGAATAAAGAAAAAAGAGAGAAATAAATAAAAGCTGACAGATGAAAAAGGAGAAGGATGAGAAAGATGTCACGTGGGGTTTATGGGCTCTGCACAATGGAATTATGGACCCTCACGTTTATTCGGTGGGAACTGCTAGTAAGTCACCCTATGAATTACTTTAATAAATTTATTTGTTTAGCTCGTTCTGTGTTAAGGTTGGGGTACAGAGACAGATAGAAAAATGGTAAAAGATTACTGTCACACTAGCTTTCACACGGCTATGAATCATATGTAGTCCAGCCACTTGATAACAGTTAAAATCACACATTTATTTCTTCTACTCTATACAAGGTTTTCTAGGTACTAATCTAACTTAAAAAGTCTCAGTCAATGCTAATAGTTCGATCGCTGATAGTCTAGGCAGCTGTTATATCTTCATCGGGCACTTGCTATTATATTTCATGTAGATTTGGACTACTGTGGTCCGTTTTACAGTTTCTGAAGAGTTGGACTACTGTGGTCCGTTTTCGATCAGTTTAAGTGCACTTCTGTGTTTACACTTAACTGTCGTATGGTGCGTTCGAAGTCCTTCTGTGAGGTAGCTTCAGGTGCACCTGTGTAGTTGTGTAGTTGGGTTCCCTTGCCACGCTGTGGGGTCTGACAGGGTGTGATTCCAGGTTAGCTCTTTCCGACTTGTGCGGTAGAGGTTTCGCAGCCAACTAGTCGTTTCTGTGGAGTTGTGCTCACGGTATAGCTCGCCTGCTCGTCTGTTTGACAAGTTCAGGCCCGTGGTGACTTGATAGAATTCTAAGATTCTTCAGTCCTGCTTCCTGGTCTATGTGTGGAGAGATTTCTCTGCCAGCTATCTAGCTGTTAACACTTCGGTGTCTTACTCCCAACTGACCAAAACTGTGCGAGGCTTGGACCCAGTCAAACTGGCTCCAACCGCTTAGCCTAAGCTCTCATTGGTTAAAATGTTTACGACTCTCGCCCACCGTGCTGAGTCACTGTGCTGTGAGGGTCTGGCTCGCAGTGTGTACTTTAATTGCTGCTGTGTAATATACTGACTCTCTACTGTTACAATTACTACACCAGGCTAAATAGTCAATAGGCAGAGTTAAAACTAGCCAGTTCGTGACAAAAGAGAAGAAGAAGAAGAAGGAGGAGGAGATGAAGAAGTAGAAGGAGGAGGAGAAGAAGAAGGAGGAAGAGGAGGAGAAGAAGAAGGAGGAGAAGAAGAAGGAGGAGAAGAAGAAGAAGAAGTAGAAGGAGGAGGAGAAGAAGGAGGAGGAGAAGAAAAAGAAGAAGAAGAAAGGGATGAAGAAGAATGAGGATGTGGAGGAGGAGGAAAAGAAGAAGAAAAAAGAGGAGGAGGAGAAGAAGAAGGAGGAGGAGGAGGAGAAGAAGAAGAAGAGAGAGGAGGAGGAGAAGAAGAAGAAAAAGAAAGATGAGGAGGAGGAAGAGGAGGAAGAGTAAGAGAAGGAGGAGGAAGAGTAGGAGGAGGAAAAGAAGAAGAAGAAAAAAGATAAGAAGAAGAAGAAGAATGAGGAGGAGGAGGAAGAGGATGAGGAGGAGAAGAAGAAGAAGAAGGAGAGGAGGAGGAGGAGGAGGAGAAGAAGAAGAAGAAATAGGAGGAGGAGGAGGAAAAGAAGAAGAAGAAATAGAAGGAGGAGGAGAAGAAGAAGAAGAAGAAAGAGGAGGAGGAGAAGAAGAAGAAGAAGATGAAGAAGGAGGAGGAGGAGGAGGAGGAGAAGAAGAAGAGAGAGAGGAGGAGAAGAAGAAGAAGAAGAAGAAGAAGAAGAAGAAGAAGAAGAAGAAGAGAAGGAGGAGGAAGAGAAGGAGGATGAGAAGAAGAAGAAGAAAGAGGATGAGAAGAAGAAGAAGAAGAAGAAGAAGAAGAAGAAGAAGAAGAAGAAGAAGAAGAAATAGGAGGAAAAGTGCGAGCAGGAGAAATCGTCAAAAGAAGAGACTGCTTCTGTGTGAGTGAATGAATCACCTTGTGGACTGACAAGCAGTCGCGCAAACAAATATATAAAAAGTTGGATGGCAGACTGATGTATGCACTTTCCATCAAACCTATGCAAACATCCAGTTTTTCTCGCTCTATCCAGAAGTCAGGGACGCTTGGAGTCAACCTGCATGGCATTACATTGCGAGAGTGCTGCTGGGGGAATCGTGATCGCTCATCGTCAGAAGGAGCTTGGGAAATGAAACCTAATGAAGTACGACACATTGTTCTTTTTTATAGAGCACACTTTGCCACTCAGAACTTAGCTCAAGGCGCTTGCTAAAACTCATGATTTAATGTTTATTTACTCGGCACGCAATACCACATAACTGTCTAGGTCGCCGAAACTCGCCAGGTAAAAATTACAAAACAAACAGGTGTATTAAAACGTTCTAGTGTGCAGGAATGCTTAAGTAAGCATTTCTTCTTACAGGTCTTGATCGCTGAAGCTTGCATGATTTTTTTAAAACTAGGTTGTCCAAACGTGCAATCCGGGGCCCTAGTTCGCCGTTCTAACTAATTGTCTTGCTCGCCGATAGTCGAACGGGTGAAGAACAGTTTTGTCAAACCATGGACTGTGCAGAGACACCATTTCGCCGTTGCTGCCTACACGTCTTGATCGCCTAAGTTCAACTAGTTAAAGATCAGGATTGTCAAAACATGTAAGCTTACTACTGTAAGTTCGCTGGATTATTCATAACCAAATTCCCCCTACCTGTCTTGATCGCTGAAGTTCGCGTGGTTAAACGGACAGGGTTTGTCACAACTAGTATTGTAGTGGGATGCATGCGTCATGATATACGTAAATGGGTCAGATAAGAAACAGGAAGGGGAGACCACTCAGACAATACAAAGCAGTATCTATATTGTAAGTACGATTCCGTCTGTCATACCAGTCCATCCCCTTACTTCTCAATTCCCGTCTCTCTCTCTCTCTCTCTCTCTCTCTCTCTCTCTCTCTCTCTCTCTCTCTCTCTCTCTCTCTCTCTCTCTCTCTCTCTCTCTCCGTCCCATTCGCCCCCCCCCCCCATCCCCAACTTCACGTCCTATCATTTTCCATAGGGAGACACATTATAAGGGTCAGATAAGGAAAGGGACACAACCAAAAATAAAGAGCACTAGCAATTCTCTCTCTCTCTCTCTCTCTCTCTCTCTCTCTCTCTCTCTCTCTCTCTCTCTCTCTCTCTCTCTCTCTCTCTCTCTCTGCTCATCTCCTCCTGTTTGTCTGTCTGTCTCTCTCCCCATTGAGTGTGTGTCCTTCTCTGTATCTAATTGTCTCTGTCTGTCAGTTTCGCTGCCTCTCCGTCTAACGCTCCCTCTGTATGTCTCTCTCTCTCTCTCCCCCCCCCCCCCTCTCTCTCACATTCCTTCCGTGTGACTCTCTACTTCCGTCTGTCTCTCTCTCTCTCTCTACTTTTGTCTGTCTGTCTGTCTGTCTGTCTGTCTGTCTCTCTCTGTCTCTGTCTCTCTCTCTCTCTCTCTCTCTCTCTCTCTCTCTCTCTCTCTCTCTCTCTCTCTCTCTCTCTCTCTCTCTCTCTCTCTTCCGGAATTTCGCTTTGCCTGCAATTTTTCTTGCATTTCCTTCCAATACAGTACAGTACAGTAAATAGTAGAAGAACAACAGAAGAGGTCTCGATCTGTAGTAATGACAGATGTTTCAAGCTGCATAAGTAAAGGTTATGGCGACAGACATGCTCCATATAAACCATATTTACTCCTTCGGATGAGAGTATAAACCGAGGTCTAGTCTGTGTCGCATACATTCCATCATAACGGACTTTAAAGATCCTGACGCTCATGTCCTAGACGGGTGAGTGCCGGTGACAAGAACACACCCAGCATGCACCTAGGTCCTTCTCCCCCATCCCTGGCTGCCCAGGATTGTGCTCAGTTGTACGGGCGTCAGACCATGCGCCCAAAGGCTGCGGGTGGGCGTCTCGGGCGGCTTGAGTTAGATCCTGTATCGGCCAGCGCCTTGAGCAGCTCTTGAGCTGGAAAAGCGCTATATAAGAACGATTAATAAATAATAAATAAATATAGATTTTTGTTCTTCCTTTCTGTATTTTTCTTCTTCTACTTTCACTCCTTTGTGTGTGTGTGTGTTTGTGTGTGTGTGTGTATGTGTATGTATACATGTGTGAAGCAGAACAAGAAGAAGAAGTAGGGTTTTATACTATGGAACAAATCTATCAGATTAATTATAAAATAACTGTAACCTGTGCTCTAGACGATCACCTTAAGAGGCACAGACCCACAGAGAGACAGAGAAAGATAACGAAATTTGTTTGATGTAACGCCACTGAAATAACTTTTCTATTTGTTCCATTTTACTAAACAGCTGAACTACATGTCAATGACATACTGCTTTCTTTCACTGTCCGATTTCAACACACGCACACGCACGCACGCACGCCACCTACGTTGTGCTGACAATGGGTCATATTTCGTCCCCATTTTTAACACACCAGCTCAAGTCCTATGTGAGCAGCACTGTTTAGTGCCTCCACATTTTGCTTGCTGCGGACTATTTATAGCTTGCCTGCACCCTCCTTTCCAGTGAAAGGAAGCATCGGCGAATCTATTTATAACTAGCCTGGCTGGCCTAACCTCAAAATCTAAAAAGCTTTGGTTGAGTCGCTGTGTTAAGTACTTTGCAGAGTTCGAACCCTAACCCAAACCCTAACCCAGCCCTAACCCTAACGGATCATTGTTCTGACGTCAAAACAAGTAGGCATGTCAATACCAGTTATGTAGATGTTCATTGTTTTGTCCAGATAATACTGTTTAAACAAGGACGTACACACGCACAAACACACACTTACATATGTAACACATATCCAAACCACGCACAAAATTCACTACTTCCTTCTTGACTGTTTCAAAACCAAATATACTCAATATCCGTGCTAAAAGGAAGGTAATAGGCGAGTTTGTAAGTAAGAAGTTAAGTTAGGCTAACAAAGTTACAAGTTTTAATAGTTTCTAGCTCTGTTTCACGTTGTGGGTTAACAAGCAAAGTTACCAGTTCTAATAGTTTCTAGCTGTGTTTGACTTTCTGGGCGAATATAAACGTCATTCCTCATGAGTTTCAGAGAAATACGAATGTACTCTTAGCGAGCGAGAGTGGGTCTGAACTCGGATCTCGTGGTGGGCGAGATTAAATTAGCCCTGTTCTCCGTCCATAATATTAAAAATAAAAAAGCGCAATGATTCTCAGGCATTATTATGCTACCTCATAGAACGCGTACGAAACCAAAAATGCGATCCACATATACTTGTCTACCTGCTTCTCTCTCTCTCTCTCTCTCTCTCTCTCTCTCTCTCTCTCTCTCTCTCTCTCTCTCTCTCTCTCCTTTTCTCTCTCTCTGTCGCTCTCTCTCCATTTCTCTCTCTCTCACTCTCTCTCTCAGTCTGTGTATGTGTGTGTATTTGTGAGAGAGAAAGACAGAGAGAGTGTGTGTGTATTTGTGTGTGTGTGTGTCTGTACACATGCCGTAATAATCATAAATAAGAGTCTCGCACGTGATAGAACTGCTTGAAACCAGGTCAGACCTTTTATGTTATTTTATTTTTATTTTATTTTATTTTTAAAACTTCTATTACTAAAGAAACAGCAAACAAACTAGCAAAGCTGGTTTGTTTTTTTGTTTGTTTTTTTTTGCCTCCCATGACGTGTTGTCACGTCGTGCGCTTGAAGTAATAAAACTTAAATTCTCAAATGTACAATTATAATATTAATATACAATTCTTATAGTCTCGCATTTTACCCACGTTCTTAAAACGCCGCCGTACACGTGCGTGACGTGAAATTAAGGCAATGGAAATTGCGACAATGAAAATAAAATCTTGACATCCTTCATCCTCTTTCGCGTTGACACAATATTGTCGTGCAGGCAGTTTTGACCATCTTTTTTATGTTTCTTAATAAATTGTACTTTTATGTAATTTCACTGTACATGACGTGGTCATCGTCCTTTCGATCCGGCCCCTCAATCTTGCAGTTTCACACCGTCACGTTCATCCATTTTAACGCCATGCACGACGTACTCACAATTTAAATTAATGTACAACTTTTTTTTTTAAATGGTACAGCGGGTATTCTTGAACCAAAACACATTGTCTGAAAAGATAGCTGGTCTTAACTTTGGAATTTAAAAGCTGAGGCGGTACGTGTAGCATTAACATTTCTGAAGTGGAGTGACAAGGAATTCCAGATAATGGGAGGCAGAGAAACTGCATGAAAGCTCGCGACGTACTTCATGCAGATTGCACCTGGCGCGCAGGAATACCCGCTGGCGCTTTCTCGTTAGCACGCCAAAGGCAGAGTACGAAAAGGTATACAGGAACTGAGTGAAGAACAAAGGTGGAATGGAAAGAGTAGATAGACGAAAAAGGAAGAGACCCATCGAAGTGGCCCGAAGTGGCCGAAGTACACCGCAACTTTGCACTTTCACCGTAGTATCACTGGCAGCCAGTGCAGTTCCTTTAAATCACGTGGAGTGACATGATGTGGTGAGAGAGAGAGAGAGAGAGAGAGAGGGGGGGGGAGCTTTAAAGTTTGGATGACGTGTTTCGTAATAGACTCTGACGACCCACATTCCATTGCTATTAAAATGTGATGTCATTTATTTAATTTAAAGTCTATACACATAGTGATCTTAGAATACCAACCACAAACATTAAAAAAAACACACAAATGAATGAATGAATGAATTAAATATAATATAGTAACACTTTGGCCAGCTTAAACTCCTACACAAAATTTACAAAATTGTTTAACAGCAAACATTTTCTTTCTTACATGTGAATTGATAAGAAAATAAAACGCAAATATAGCAATTGTTCTATCAGTTAGAAACTGGATTTTATTTAGAAGTAAGCTTATTGAAAATACGACAGCAACAACAGCAACAAACAACGACTACAACAACAACAACGATACAAACATCTTCATTGCCAAGTGACTGTCCTTCTTATCCTATCCCGAAACTCGTAAGTCGTTGGGGCACCACGGAGGATCGTTTAACCAGCGAACTTCATCTTTCTCTGTTCTCAACAAGTTAATGTGTTACACAGAAAGAGTCGACTCAGTCCCGATGCTTGACTCTTGGGTAAATCGAATTCGCTATGCACGCAGCCCGTTCATTCAGCAACAAGGCAGGAGTCACATTTGTAACGTTTATCCAACGGTATTCAGCCAATGATGCAAACAGCATCAACCATTGCATACACATTTTCTTTCCGACAACAAAAAAAAAACAAAAAAAACATTAAATTTTAAAAAATAAATTATAAAAATTTAAAAAATAGACAGACACACACACAGAGACTTTTTTTACAAGATCGAAAAATACTGAAAGTTCCAGAATGACGCAATCAACGGTCAACCAAAACTAAAACTCGTCATTTGCAAATTATTACGCACTGTCTTACGTCAAAGAATGCTCTATAGACTTCGAAAATGCGATCATCTGTTACTAGGTAGATCTAGAATCTTCCTTCAAGAACTAAACTAGCGATTCTAGAAATCCCTCAAAATTGCTACAACAATATCAACCGATGGAAAAAAAAGCAAACAAAACTGATGCAAGGCTTTTCTGGCAGCAACATAGAACCCAATCCAAGGAAACTAAACCTCATCAGTGCCCGCCTCGTGCCTAAACACAATATTCATAATTATCGTGCGCACGGGGTGTCGCTGAATTGCCGCCCCTGATTTGATATTGCCTCCCTTGCCTGATGCTCTGGAATCATCTAGCGGGTGTTCGAAAGCAGGAAGCGGCTGCATACATAGTAATGGTGTGATTGAGCGTGTTTAGGGGTTGAGAGATATGTGGCGTGGCTACTTTGGTTGCTGATGCGATGACGTTGTTGGATAAAGACATAAGATGTGTGCGTGTGTGTGGGCAGGTAGAAACGACGTTACTCTGACATACACTTGAAACTCAACGTACTTTCTTTTGACGGCCCCGTTATTTTGACGTCAAAACAGTGTTCCGTTAGGGTTAGGGCTGTGTTAGGCTTAGGGTTACGTTAAGGTTTAGAGTTTGGGTTAGGGTTAGGGTTAGGGATAGCTTAAAAAATGGCAAAATGTCAAAATAATGTCAAAATGATGGTAAATGTGTCAAAATAATGTATGCAGAGTTTGACGACAGTCATCACAACGTCGTTTCTTCAAAAATGTGTGTGTGTGTATGTGGCTAGGTAGAAACGCCTTTATTCTGACATACAGTTGAACCTCTACGTACTTTCTTTTGACGGACCCCGTTATTTTGACGTCAAAACAGTGTTCCTTTAGGGTTAGGGCTGTTTTAGGCTTAGGGTTAGGTTAAGGGTTAGAGTTAGGGTTACAGTTAGGGTTAGGGTAAGCTTTAAAAAAATGTACACATTTGTAAAAAATGTCAAAGTAACGTATGTAGAGTTTCATGAAAGTCATCACAACGACGTTTCTACACGGTGGTGTGTGTGTGTGTGTGTGTGTGTGTGTGTGTGTGTGTGTGTGTGGGTGTGTGTGTGTGTGTGTTTGGGTGTGTGTGTGTGTGTGTGTGTGTGTGTGTGTGTGTGTGTGTGTGTGTGTGTGTGTGACTCCGCGCCTCTGTGAGAGTAGCTGTGGGGGTGTTTATAATAATAATAATAATAATAATAATAATAATAATAATAATAATAATAATAATAATAATAATAATAAAGAAGGCTTATATAGCGCGATACCCCAGCTCACGGCTGGGCTCACCGCTCTTGACATAGGATATATCTTTAAAACAAACATAAACAATAATTAATAGAAGGTATGCAAGCATTCACACCAACCGTTCTCGCAAAAGCATATAAAGGAACAATAACATATACAATACACTTCACATGCATAATAATAAAAAAAAAGTATTAGGCCTAATACAATGGCATATGAGATAATAGCAAGATTCACCAAACAAATTTAAAATGTCACTAAAAAATGTGTTACATCTAACAATGGTTAATTAATACAATGATCGGATAAAAAAGACAAGGCCCGCCTCCTCACTATTGCAGAAATAAAATATTGTCAGTAACATAATGTAGAAACTAATGCCAAAAATAATTGTAAAAATAATTAGATACTGAAATATAAATGTACAGACTATTTACATGTCAAGCCATGGACGGCACCCTCCCGGCATCCGGCATTGGTCGGAGAGTAAGAGTCAATCAGGCTAATACAGTTTGAAGAGATGGGTCTTGAGTGCGTTTTTGAAGGGAACAGGTACCTTCTGTGCATGCAGGCGTGCGTGTTTGTGTGTGTGTGTGTGATGATGCGTGTATGTGTGTGTGTGTGTTTAACCGGGTGTTTTTAAGTATCTTCGACTTTATTTAGGTGCAGTTTTAAGAGTGTTTTTAAGGAGTGTGTACTAGTAGTACAGTGTTAATGCTGAATTTATTATTTTTAGCTGGGTTCAGATTTATTTGTGTATCCCCTTTCATTGGATGCTTGCGGCTACTGCTTAGATGGCGACTGTTATCAATGCGTGCGTGTTTTTGAGTGTGAATGTGGAGGGTGTAGGGTAGATAGTGGGAAACAAAATATGGTAGTTTTTTATATGTATTTTTGTGTATCCCGTTTTAATATTAATCTCAGTGCAATTCATACATGTGATATGATGCAGAGTGTTGAGTTTTGTGATTTTGCCACCTAGTGTGATCTAGTGTTAGTATTTTAATGATACTTTTACAAGTATATTGTTACTGTTTGTTTTGGTGTGTCATCAAATGCCTTTTTTCGTTTCTCGGGTGCATGTTACATTTGTAAATTGTCTACTTAGGTGTTGCCGCCATTGGAATTGCTCCGTGTGAAACACAACAAGTCGTATTGTATTGCGTTGTATTGTATTGTATTGTATTGTATTGCGTCTCCATCGTAACAGCCTGCCCAAGGAATACCAGCCAAATTGTGGCTACTTCGTTCGCATGAAGATGTTAGGGTTTTTTCTTTTAAGAACTTCATTCAGGCGTCTTCTCATGCTTTGGAAAATCAGTCCCTTGATTTTCACCAACCCCAGCTGATACACTGACGTGCTGATACCACAGCCAAATGGCCGTCTGTATCTATGGCACACATCCACACAATGCCAACCATTGGCAGCAGAGAAGGGGAGATAACTCTTTCATATCATTTCTCATTCCAAGGAGGACCGCAACTAACAAGGATTTTATCCAAGATTGTATCAATAAATTCCAGTCCATCTCTATATCACTTGTGTTATACGCAAACGTTTTGTCTCCCTCAAGGAATACACTTCCGTAACTTAGGAGATGGATTCCACGAAAGTCGTCAAAACATGGGAAATATACATTGACGGCAATGCAAGCTTCCACGGGAGATCGACGTTGCACATGCTCCAATGGATGGGGCAATCCAGTCAGATAAGACTTCAAAGTTATGGATTCCCAGTTGCAGTTCATGCAGGTTGGTTCTAGTGCATGTGGTCGTTCCGCGAGTCGTTTGCGTCTAGTGTGCTGAGTTTTATTGATAATATTGTTCCCCGTTTGAGTTTCTTTTCACCCTTAGTCAGCGAGTGCACGCGTCTAAATTTCGCCCCAATCGTATTTTCACGCAACATCCATGATACGAGTCACATCGCCATTATTTTTTATCTCTCTGTCTCTTGTCTGTTTTTTGTGTCCGTCTGTGTGTCTGTCTCTTTCGAGTCTCTTCATCACTACTTGATTTACCTCTTTCTCTGTCTGTCCCTATCTCTGTCTGTCTGTCTGTCCCTATCTGTCTGCCTGTCTGTCCCTATCTGTGTCTGCCTGTCTGTCCCTATCTCTGTCTGTCTTCCACTCCCTCCCCTCCTCTGTTTCTCTCTTTGTTTTATGCGTCTCTATGGTTTTGATGCGCTAGCCGCTGCTACCGAGTATGATAATGACAACGACCACGACAATGACGATAAAAACGATGATGATGACGACGACCACGCCGATGATGATGATGATGATGATGATGAGGAGGAGAAGGAGGAGGAGCAGGATGACTATGATAATGACGATTATGATGATTAATGATGATGATGATGATGATGATAATGAAGATGATGATGATCATGATCATGATGATGATGATGACGATGATAATGATGGCGACGACTAAGCTATTCTGAAACTGAGGTAGACATTACATCAAATACAGATTGTTTACCCAGAGTCTAATCTCGCATCTTTCGTTTGTCTATAAACAATCTAGGCATCTTTCGGACAATCATCCTAAAATCCAAACAGCATGCCAAATGTGAAGCTGTAAAGTGGATCCTAAGCTATTCTGTTGGAACTGTCCGAGAAATAGTCTGCCTGACCTCGAACAAAACCCTGCATTTCTTTAATAAGGCCCACATCCTCTGTAGTTGATGCTAAATTGTACTTGAATGTTGATATGATATTACGAGTTTATTCAAACGTCATGCCATCGGTGTTTGTTTTAATTTAATTATCATAAATAGCACTTTGTTTCCAGCTCTAGAGGTGCTCAAGGCGCTGGCCAATACAGGATCTAACTCAAGCCGCACGAGGCGCCAACTTGCAGCCTTTGGGCGCACAGTGTCACGCTCAGACGACTGAGCACAACCCCGGGCGAACGGGGATGGGGAGAAAGGACATAGTGGGTGCTGGGTGTATTTGTGTAGCCGGCACTCACCCGTCCAGGACATGAGCGTCAGGATCTTTAAGGTCCGTTCGGTGAAATGCGTGCGTGCAGAAACTAAACCTCGGTTTATATTTTCATCCGAAGCAGTGATGATGTACGCCGCTCTTTCTCGGGCTCTAAACAAATCTTCTCTTCTTGAACGTAAGAATTTCTTCAAGAAACGCACACAGCCCTTTCTCCTGTACTAAGGCCTATACTTGTAACCCGACCCTCCCCTCCGTAAGTTCCGTCCCACCCGGTCGTCAAGGCGAAGGTTGAAGGCAAACTGCGGAGGTGAGACTAGGAGAGGCTCATGTTACTGACTTGTAGGAGGAACTCAACGAGTCTCGCCTTCGAGGTGTGGGCTGAAGGAGAACGAGCCCTTTCTTCACTAAATCCTTCTTCTCTGTCCAGCTCCCTCCTTCAATTCTCGGCTCCAACTACTCTTTCTATGAAACCTTAATTATGCCCAGAATATACTTATCCTCAATCTCCCTTCCCAATTCTCAGAGCTAACAGCAAGTCGAGTCGCGATTAGTTGCCGGTCTATTGTTCTTCTTCTTCTTCTTCTTCTTCTTCTTCTTCTTCTTCTTCTTCTTCTTCTTATTATTATTATTATTATTATTATTATTATTATTATTATTATTATTAACCTTCTCATTTACCACAGTGCAACATTTCAACGCTTGATCGTTGTTGATGCCGCGTGTGAGGCTCTCCTTCGCTCTGTTACTGTACGACTGAATGCCATTCTAATTGCAACCAACGGTCAAGTGGGAGGTGGAGTGATCGGCATGCAACCTGATACCGAGAAAGGTGCCGAAGTAAATTGTTTACTACAACTACCCATCATTGAAATTGTTTATTATGATCGTTATTACCCATCGTTTACATTGACCACGCCCCCTCGCCAGATCCTTTCAACATTCACAGTGAGTATTGCCCCATTGAAAAAAAAGAAGCTTACGTCACTACAATAACTCCCTCGAAAGCATAGTTACGTTTAAATGAATACATTCCGTAGTTTTTGTGCCTATTGGCCGTTGGCTAGCCAGACAACATTTCTGACTCTAAAAATAGCAACTACCCAATGCGGTAAGAGACGGAACCCGTAAAAACAATCGCTCGTAAGGTTTTTAGTTTTAGGTGGATGAAATAGACCCCACCATACCCCAGACACCAGAAACGCGCACTTTAAGCCGCGCGGTTAACTCAGAAATAGGGTCACAGGTCACACGGCTGGGCCGTTAAAACAGGGGAAATAACTCCCTGTCAGAAATAAAGTGGACAAATCTAACTTTAGCGGTGGGTTTGAGCAAGGAAAGCCTACGTCGTCATTGTGTAATGTCATAACAATGCCAACTGTAGGGTACATCCGTGTTCCACAAAAGTAAACACAGCCTTTGAAATGTGGCCTTTTACAATAGGTGACGGCTGTACAATAAGCCTTTAGCTTCTCGCTAACTATAATTCCTTGTTGGTAACTCCTGTAAAGTTACTACTGCCTGCAACCCTAGAGAGGGCTTGAGACTACGACCAGGCTATATAGCAAGCAAATCCAGTAACAGGAGTAGCTCAAAGTCTTCAGCATAGACTTATTGTCATGAGGGGATCAAAACTACTTAGAGGTGGGTTTTTGTTTGTTTGTTTGTTTGTTTTTGTTTTAAATGCGTGTTTTAACGTTACACTGAAAAGGTCGATTCAGCCCCGATGCTTGACTCTAGTGTAATTCGGATTCGTATCTACGCATCCCTTTCACTCAATCACAAGGCCAGAGTCGTCGTAATTAAGTTTTGCTACTTTATTCAACGAAGGACGCAAACACCATTAACAACAACTGCTTTCAGAAACTCTATCCTCATCCCCCCCCCCCCCCCCCTACAACATCCCCCAATAAAATAAAATAAAATAAAATAATAATGAAATCCATCCATATGGAGGAATAACGAAGCTTAGCGTCCCATTGCGTTAGGGTTAATGACGAATCACCACGTCGCCACCTTAACAACAATGATCATCATCATCATATCAAAAACAATGTAAGTGTTGCGTAGACTGCGCTCCTGTTTTAATCTCGCTACGAGGTAGAAAAATGTAGACAATTCTAGAAAAACGCAATCAGTCCCCCATACAGGGAAAAAAAATCGTCTCCCTGAAATCCGCACAGTGTTACGTCATATATAATGTTCTACAGTTGGACTGCTTGACTATCCGAAACACGATAGATCTCGAAACTTCCGTCAGTGGTAAACAAACAATATTAGTTGGTTCTCAATAATTATAGCTGCAATAGTATCGACCAACGAAAACACATTAACATTATGCCAAGCTTTTTTTTACAAACAGCACATAACCACATCTAAGGTGAACAAACGCTATCATTGAACGCCTCGTGGCCCAACACAATACCCGCAATCACCGCTTGCCTCCCAATCTAAAGGATTGACTATTGGATTGGGCAGTCCACTTGTATAATTATGTCACAGTGGCAGAAACCCTGTCGTGGTGTAGTGACTTCCCCGACGAAACACACATACACGCACACACGCACACAGAACACCAAAACTGGGTTTTACTAAGAATGTAAGAATCGGAAAGTGATTTTAGACGGAAAAGGGTTAGGGCAAGGGTTAGTTGTAGCGCTGCAACTAGCCCTTACCCTAACCCTTTTCTAGAAAGTTGACCTATTTCGTCTCCTATAGGCGACGAAATAGGTCGAATTTTGTTAAAAAAATTCTTCGGAAATTCACTGTATTTTCTCCGTCCCGGATAGAGCACTCCTGTGTACTAAAAACACTCTCATGCACTACAACTGCACTCCCATGCACTAAAAGAGCACGCCCGCGCACTTAGAAAAAAGTGGGTGGCTGGAAAACTCTGGGTGACTGATACACAACCCCATTTTCTGCATAAAAAGCAAGGTCAGTCACCCATTTCAAGGCTTATGTGTACGCACGCGCGCGCGCACACACACACACACCAAACACACACAGGTATACACTGAAACCTATTAAAATATTAAAAACATGAAATGTTTTCATAAAATGTCAAAGGTTAAATACAGACTTTTCGCTTATTGTTCTCTGTTGTCTTCAGTTTGTCTTCGTTCTTAACACATCAAACAAGGATGAAAGTGGTTAACAAAACAGTAACGAACTGGCCCGAATGATTGATTTTGAAGTTGGGAAATACCCTTTCAATTTAAAATTGCGCGCAAATTTCCGGATCCCAATGACAAGATTGAAAGCGTGCAAACGGTTTTTTTTTTCTAAAGGTCCACCATCGTGATGTTGCTAAACATTTCTGTATTCTTCTTCTTCCTTCATTTCTTCCCCTATTACCTTCGTTCTTATTCCATTTCTTTCTTAGTCTTCTTCTTGTTCTTTTTCTCCCGCTTTTTCTTCCCATTTTTCTTCACCCGGTGCACATTGGTCGAAGGCTACCAGAAGCATGCGTTAGTAGTCGCCTCAACAGGCAATACAGCATGCTCTCATGCTTCAGAGCACTGCTTCCGATATTCTTTAAGCACTATAGTGACGGAAAAATCGCAATTTCACTGTAAATATATACAGAATGTTTTTCTACAACATTCCGCTCTTTCCATCTCAAAAACCCATTTACCTTCTTGGATTCTTAAATTGTATGAAACGAAGTGAGGACACTATTTGGTGTCAACAAACGGTTCAAAAATATTCTCAAACAGTTCATAAAAGACAGTTGACCTAGAAACAAATACAGTTTGGCCTAATTCGTCCCCTAGAGGAGACGAAACTTACATTTTCTATTTTCACGAGTTGATTGGTCAATCCTCTTAGGGCTTGAAGAGTACAGGAAGCAGTGCTCTGAAGCATAAGAGCATGCTTTATGGCCTGTTGAGGCGACTACTACAGCATGCTTCTGGTAGCCTTCGACCAATGTGTACCGGGTCTTCTTCTTCTTGATGTGGTTAAACATTATTTCTTCCCTCTCCACTTTCCCCTCTTTCCCCTCTTCTTCTTTCTTTCTTCTTCTTCTTCTTCCATCCACTTCATCTGTCAATGTCCTTCTCCGTCTCGTTACCGTACCGTGGTGTCCCTTTATCGTTTCCTCACGCCATCTTTAACTTCTGAAGAAAATTAGACAGGAAGTTGTTGGCTTGGTATGGAGGCCAGTCAGAAAAATGAAAACCAATTAGGACAATCTTCCAAGAATGTCCGTTCATTTGACTTTATCTTCATCTTTGCGGAACGGTGCTCATCAATCAAAATTTAATGGCTACAGAATACAAAGTTTTTTTCTTTCTTCTCTTTTCTTCTTCTTCTTCTACTTCATCCTCATCATCCTCATCATCCTCTTCTTCTTCTTCTTCTTCTTCTTCTTCTTCTTCTTCTTCTTCTTCTTCTTCTTCTTCTTCTTCTTCTTCTTCTTCTCCTCCTTCTCATCTTTTCATCATCTTCTTTCTTCTTCTAATCTTCTTTTCTTCTTCTTCTTCTTCTCCTTCATCGTCCTTGCTATTCCTTCATCATCGCAAAGTTCATGTTTTCTACCCCATTAATTTCTTGTATTTCCAGGCTTACTCTTATAAGAAATTCTTTGAAACAGTTGGGGGTCAGAACGGGCCAGAACTTCAAATGTCGGTCTGTCTGTAGGGCCAATGCGTACCATATCTCAAAACCCATTGAACACATTTTGTTGAAACTTCATCAATGGTGCGCATTATCGAGGTTGGCGGCCAGCTGTCCGAGCCACCTCAAAAGTCAAGGTCATTGAGAAACTTTTTTGCTATATAAAACAGGTTTTCTCCATATCTTAATTAATAATTTAAAAACATTAACACACAAACAAAATGCCGGTAGAACCGGCTGTGTTGATTTTTGGTAAACATGTACTTTTACTCAAGGCCTTAGCTATCACACTGTGGTGATCCCTCTGTCGGTCATAGAGTCGGTTGGTCGAACGGGCGGTCAGCATATCGCATGTATGTTCACAATGCATTATCTCAAATGGGCCTAGACCGATAGTGATTGTTTCATTGTTTTGTTTACAATACAAATACTTTCAATAACTACTCCGCCCGTTTTGACTCTCAATGTTTGCGCCTGCTCCATATCTTAATTAATAATTTAAAAACATTAACTTAATTATTAATTAAACATTAATTAATTATTTTTCAAGCACGCTTAACGCTGACTTTCAAAATTGGCTAAACAGATGTCGTTGATCCATTTTAGCTTGTAGATAGTTCAAAGAGTAAACAATCTTGTTTAAATTTATTTATGAACCGGAAAAGTTAATAAGAACAGCTCCTATCTATTCCTATCCTATCCTATCCTATCCTATCCTATCCTATTCTATCCTATTCTATCCCGTAACTCGAAACCAACCGTACTCCATCTTTCTCTGTCCTCAGCAGCCCTCATGGCTTAGCTCAGTGTCAAACCAGTCCATTCTCGAATGTTGTTTTCCCACCTCTGTTTCGGTCTTCCTCTTCTTCTGCCTCCTTGCATCGTGCCTAGAGAACAGCTCCATTATACAAAAATATTCACTTTTGAACATGCTGATTTTAGTTACTTTGGAGAGAGAGGGATGGAGAAAGAAAGAGCGAGAGAGAAAGAGAGAGAGGGAGAAAGAGACAGAGAGGAGAGCGTTTCCGCTTCAGTTACTTTGTGTGAAGAAGAAGAAATTCTTCCAATTCTCCGAGAAGAAGTTGAGGCAGCAGTACAGTCGCTGAAGAAAGGGAATACAGCGGGATTGGACAACATACCCGCGGAACTGCTTCAAGCAGGAGGAGAAGCGATGATTGACGAACTCACCATTATCGGTAACAAGATCTGGCAGAGTGGAGAGTGGCCTACACCAAGAACCCAGTCGCTTGTCATCACTCTTCCCAAAAAAGGTAACCTTCAGAATTGTGAAAATTACCGCACCATCAGCCTCATCAGCCATCCCAGCAAAGTCCTCCTGAAAATAATACTCAACAGGTTGAAACCCCAAGCTGAACAAATCACAGCTGAAGAGCAAACAGGATTCAGGGCAGGACGAAGTACCACTGAACAGATTTTCAACCTCAGAATAATCCGTGAGAAATAGCAACAGCACCAACAACATCTATATCATGTGTTCGTAGACTTCAAAAAGGCGTTTGACCGAGTCTGGCATGCTGCTCTGTGGGCAACAATGAGAGTGTACAACATCAGCCCTAAAATTATTGAAGTCATCAAAAGCCTGTATGGCAAGGCTACCAGTGCAGTCCTCCACAACAGCGCCATCGGAAACTGTTTCCGAACAATAATCGGTGTGCGTCAGGGATGCCTACTCTCTCCAACACTCTTCAACATCTTCCTACAGAGCATCATGTCAGATGCCCTTGCAGATCACAAAGGCACAGTGTTACGTTGAAACGCGAACGATAGCATGTCTGAAACGCGCACGATAGATCTAATCGTTTCGATTTGCAAAGTATTCAATACTAGAGTTTATTTACCTTTGATTTGAGTTTGCGTTGTGGTTAGAGAAAGCTTTGTATAACGTTGATAATTTTAGTTGGTCGATATTATTGGAGAATTTTCTAGATTTGCCTGTTTACTGTCAATAGAAGCTTCGCGAGAAGGCGTAGAAATTTTGAGAACATGCTTGGACAGAAAGGAAAGATGTATAACGTAAGACAGTGATGACGAAGTTAGAAGCGATTGGTTAAATTGCGTCATACTCGATTGATCCACGGTGTTCGGGAGAAGAGAGAGGCTATATATGTGCCGCACTGTTTTGAGAGGGGTTGTGTTGTGTTGTTGTAAAAGTGAAAAGGCGATTGTATGCAGATGTTGATGTGTGCTGAATAAAAGTGGAAAACTTCATACGACGACTCCTGACTTGTTGATGAGTGAGCAGGCTGCGTGGATAATCGAATCCGAACTTACACTCAACAGGCGAATTCACGCATTGGGGCTGAATCTACTACTGATAGAAAACACCATCATCAAATGAGTGTAACACACAGTCAGCATAGGGGGAAGAGAAATCTCCAGCCTTCGTTTTGCGGATGACGTTAATGGATTGGCTGGAGAGGAACAAAAACTTGAACAGCTGGTACAGAGGCTTGACACCACCTCCAGAGCCTATAGAGAAAAGAAATAAGTGCAGAGAAGACCAAAATGATGACCAACAACACCAATGGCATCAACACGGACATCAAAGTCCAAAGCCAATCCCTCAACACAGTGCATAGCTTCAAATATGTAGGAACCATTGTATCAGACAATGGGTCCCGACAAGAAGTACTCTCCAGGATCGCACAAACAACTGCTGTCCTGCCGAGGTTGAAGCCAATTTGGAAAGACAAGACCATCAGTCTACATTCCTCTTGTCATCTCCATCTTCCTATAAGCTTGCAAAACATGGACCCTCACAGCAGATCTACAACGAAGAATACAAAGCCTTGAGATGAGGTGGTACAGAAGACTTCTGTGCATTTTTTACACCCAGCACATCACCAACGACGAAGTCCGACAGACCATTACACAAGCCATTGGACAACACGATGACCTGCTCACAGTGGTAAAAAGACGAAAACTCCGATGGTATGGCCACGTCACCAGATCATCAGGTCTTGCAAAGACCACCCTGCAAGGCACAGTGCAAGGAGGTAGAAGAAGAGGGAGACCGAAAAAGAGGTAGGAGGACAACATTCGAGAATGGACTGGTTTGACACTGAGCGAAACAATCAGGGTTGTTGAGGACAGGGAAAGATGGAGTACGCTGGTTAAACGATCATCTGTGGTGCCCCTACGACCTCCGAGTTACGGGATTAGGATAGGATACTTTGTGTGTCGTTAAATACATTTCAGTTGCTAACCATCCTTTTTTTCCTTTTTTTAAACTTTTGTTTTTGTACCCTTGATTATTATTGGATTCGATTTCATTTTATTTAATTTGATCATCATTTTCTCTCACTCACTCTCTTCCTATCCTATCCTATCTCGTAACTCGAAGGTCGTTGGGGCACCACGGATAATCGTTTAACCAGTGTACTTCATCTTTCTCTGTCCTCAGCAATCCTCATGGCTTCGCTCAGTGTCAAACCAGTCCATTCTCGAATGTTGTCCTCCCACATCTTTTTCGGTCTCCCCCTTCTTCTACCTCCTTTTAACGTGCCTTGCAGGATGGTCTTTGCAAGGCCTGTTGATCTGATGACGGGGCCATACCGTCGGAGTTTCCGTTTCTCCACTCACTCTCTTATCCTCAAAATAACCCTATCTTTTTTTTAGTTTTTTTTTTTAATCGGCACAACAGGTGATGATGATAATGATGATGATGATGATGATGGTAATGATAATGATGATGATGATAATGTTAGCTTGTATAGCGCTGGTAACCCGTTAAGTAAAATGCTCAATGTGCATGCATGTGGACAGATTGTAACATAATAAAATAAAATAAAAAGACAGCCATCAGATAATTAAACTATAAGAAATTGTACATATTTACAGTTTTACAGCGTGTCTATTGATGTGCAGAGAACGAGTTGTAAAACAAATGGGTCTTAAGCAACTTTTTGAATCTCGCGACACTGTCTTTTTAATTCAGCTGAAGTGGCAGTGAATTCCAGAGTTAAAGTGCAGAGTTTGTAATGGCCCTGTATTCCGTTGTGTTTTTTTGTTTGTGTTGCCTTTTCTACCACTTGGCCGCCTGAGACTACACTGGCTCGCAGAAAGAAGGTTCCGAGGTGATCGGATGCTGTGTTAAAAATGGAGTAAGCAATATAGTCCGACGCAATATGCGAACAGATTACATCGCGTCACGATGTTTTTAACATCTAGTTTGGTTTATGCTTTTATTACTCGTTCAAGCATTTCCACCTAGATATATATAATAATAAATGTATAATACGCTACTTGAATTATGTTTGCAGAACGACGTGCGCGCGTGCCGTAAATTCATAAACCTAGTGTTAACAGCTGCATCATCAAAACCCGATCTAGTTCCAACTTTTTCTTCTCCTTCTTTCTGTTCTTTTTCTTTATGTAATTGTCGATTTTTTTCTTTGATGTACTATAACTTATATCCTTGCTGGCTGTTTAAGGTCGTATTATTTAAAATCCTTGAAGGCTGAAAATGCATTTGTGTTTTCCTGTTCATCTTCTCTCAAGACAAACATCAGCTGCTGTTCTTCTGCTTCTACAGGTGGATTGAACATGATTCCCTTCCACTCTCTGAACTTATCAAAAGTAGATTTGCTGTTATCCTCATTCTTCCACCTCTCTCTCTCTCTCTCTCTCTCTCTCTCTCTCTCTCTCTCTCTCTCTCTCTCCCTCTCTCTCTCCCTCTCTCTCCTGCTTCTTCTTGTTCTCTTTATTTAAAAACCTCTTAAAATATTTGGCATATTTCTATACGAATACGTACTGATTGATCTGACATAACTGCATTGGATGTTGCAGCTCGAATCATGCTGAATATTAAGCATGATGTTGGATGTTAAAATGTTAATATGTTAAATAATTGTCGTTTAGGAGGGGTTTTAGATCCTACAGTAAAAAAAACCTTTACCCTAATGAAATGATCCAATGATCCTTTTTTTTCTTTTCCCTTGTTCTTCTTATTTTTCTCCTTCTACTTCTTCTTGTGTTTCTTAAAGTTGTTGTTGTTGTTGTTTTTCTTCTTCTTCTTCTTCTTCTTCTTCTTCTTCTTCTTCTTCTTCTTCTTCTTCTTCTTCTTCTTCTTCTTCTTCTTCTTCTTCTTCTTTCTTCTTCTCCTCTTTTATCTCCTCTTCATCCATCTTCCTATTTCAGTAAACAAGGGTCAAATAAGGACGCCGCCCCATACCTTTGCAGGCCCCCAATGCATTAAAATGTGTTCCCGCGATTTTCAACATCTTCGATCGCTGCAAGCGTATTGAGTGACATCAAAGATCCAAGAATCTGGCAGTTTATCTTGGGGCGCCAATTCTGTTTGCACCTGTTCGCAGAAAGGATCGCTGCACAGGTAAACACGCTTGTCATAAACAGCTAAAATTGTGGTTGGCCCCTAAGTTATAAGGCAGACGAGACAGAAGATCATGCATGCGAAAGGTGCACAGGTAGGATTTTTGGAGAGTGTAGAACTGTGAGGCACAGAGTAAGAACAAAAAAGGTTGGAACTATAACTAGAAAGCACACAACTATCGCTTACCTTCACCATCATCATCATCATCATCATCATCATCATCATCATCATCATCATCATCATCATCGTCATCATCATCATCATCATCATCCACCCACACACACGCATAGTTGTTACTCCTTTTTTGAGTACCTCGGAGGACAGTATAAACCGAGGTCATTCCTTAGACGGGTGTGTGCCAAATATACACAAATACATCCATCAAAGTCCAATCTGCCCCATACCCCGTCGCTCAGACTGGTGTTCAGTTGTCTCCGCGTCAGACGATGCGCCGAAATGTTGCAAGTTGGTGTCTCGGCCACCTTGAGTTAGCCTTTGAGCTGCAAACTCGCCCTATGAGAGCGATTAAATAAATAACTATTGAAACAAATGCGTGTAGATCAGGGTAGTTATGATACCAACCAACCAACCGACAATCAACCATCAATAAATCAAACAATCACATACTACATCACCACCACCACAACAACAACAACAACAACTGAGACGCAGGAAGTCGTAACTTTACCAGCTTCATTTATCGCTCAGCTTGAAGTAATAAAGCCATATACAATAAGGTTGTTTTTTTCACACTGGGCACACAGCGAAAGGACGGAGGTTTTTACGAATAAACATTTCTTCCTTATCTTAGAGTGATCTTTAGGGCATGGGGAGCAGAAATCTATGACGGCTTAATAGTGTCAAAAGTCCAGAATTTCAATTCTAGTGTAGAATTTTAATTCCATCTTTCAAAATTAAAATTCTGTCACAAAATTACAATTCTATAAAGTCACAATTAAAATTCTGTGAAGTCAAAATTAAAATTCTACAACAAAATTGAAATTATATTTCATAATTAAAATTCTATAATAGAATTAAAATTCTGATTTCCAGAATTACAATTCTGATTCACATAATTACAATTCTGATTTTTAGAATTAAAATTATCAAACGTAATTAAAATTACATGCTCTCATAATTTCAATTGTGACTTTTGACACAAGTAAAGCATGTAAAACGATATCAAAAGTTTAGAATTAAAATTATGATCTAGAATTACAATTTTACTTTAGAATTTTAATTCTATTATTTTATAATTAAAATTCTATTCTAGAATTTTAATTCTATACTAGAATTTTAATTCTGAGATTCGAGAATTAAAATTCTACTCTAAAATTTTAATTCTAAGATTTGAGAATTAAAATTCTACTATAGAATTTTAATTCTAAGATTTGAGAATTAAAATTCTACTATATAATTTTAATTCTGAGATTCGAGAATTAAAATTCTACTCTAGAATTGTAATTTTGAGATTCGAGAATAAAAATTATATTCTAGAATTTTAATTCTGAGATTCGAGAATTAAAATTCTACTTTAGAATTTTAATTCTAAGATTTGAGAATTAAAATTCTACTATAGAATTTTAATTCTAAGATTTGAGAATTAAAATTCTACTATAAAATTTTAATTCTGAGATTCGAGAATTAAAATTCTACTCTAGAATTGTAATTTTGAGATTCGAGAATTAAAATTCTATTGTAGAATTTTAATTCTGAGATTCGAGAATTAAAATTCTACTTTAGAATTTTAATTCTGAGATTCGAGAATTAAAATTCTACTATAGAATTTTAATTCTGAGATTCGAGAATTAAAATTCTACTCTATAATTTTAATTCTGAGATTCGATAATTAAAATTCTACTCTGGAATTGTAATTTTGAGATTCGAGAATTAAAATTCTATTGTAGAATTTTAATTCTAGAGTAGAATTTTAATTCTAGATCAGAATTAAAATTCCAGAGTAAAGTCTTAAATAACGACAACTCTTGCAAAACGTTTGAAATCGATTTAAGTCCCTTGATTCTACAGACAAAGGTCTTTCGTAATGGCGTGTACGTGGAAAACAACGACTGAACTGCAAACATATTTGAAAGAAAGAGGAGTGCGCTTCTCCAATCAGCGCAAGACAGAGCTTCAGGATTTATGTAACAAGGCAGAAGAGATCGGGCTACAAGTTGATCCAGAAGGAGTGGTCGAAGACCGAGGAGAAGTAATAGAAAAGAAGCTTACCGACGGGAAGACCAAGCTCACGAACCCTAGCCTCCTGAGTGGAAATGCTGATATTGGGAGTTTACCGGTTTTTTCAAGCTTTGACATCTGCACAATGTGCCATTTACCTCGATTCGGGAGTACAAGCAATCGGAAGCTTTTACAATGATGGAAGATGGCTACGTCCAGTCAGGTACACTTTTCATTCTACCTCGAGTTCAGATTATCATTAATCATTTGAATGATATGACATGTACTGTAGGCCTAATGAATAAGATTTTGTGTCATGCCACACATTGATGATTGAATAGAAATGATTTGAATGTTTAAATTTAAAAAAAAAAAAATTAACTAATAATTTACATTTGGTGAAAAACTCAATACACTTTTTGCTGTGCAGTTGAGGTTATAAGTACTTGATGAAGTTGGCTACTTTGCCCTGAAGGCAAACGTCAAGCCAAAGGCAAGGGATAAAGATCATGTGAGTGGGAGGTCTACCTATTCCTGTTGGGCTATTATCACAAGTGTGAACACTGACAGCAGAAGCCGAATCTTGTCAGCTTTTTGCAACTGCAAAGGAGGGTAAGTAATTTCTTCTTCTTCTTCTTCTTTCTTCTTCTTCTTCTTCTTCTTCTTCTTCTTCTTATTTATTATTATTAAATAATAATAATACTTGTGGAAAACTTGTGGAAAATATAATAATAATAATAATAATAATAATAATATTATTATTATTATTATTATTATTATTATTATTATTTTTATTATTATATTTTCCACAAGTCTTATATTTTTAAAAAAGTTTAAAAGAAAGTTATGATCAGATTAGAATTTAGATCTGTAGTACTTTAGTTTAGGTAGTCAACTGTATTACTTTTCTTGCCCTTTGCAGTTGGCTGTATTATGTATAGTTAATTTATCTGCTTTAATTGTATTAAAGTACAGTTTATTCTGTGTTTGTTGAAATGATGCATTAACTAATATTCTAATAATAAATTAACGAACAATATTCATGGTGTCCAACGCACACACACATGGTCTTAATAGTAATACATGTGCATACAATGATACATACACATAATCATACTGTACTCTTTTACAGATAGTAATTACCATTTAGATTTTTTAAAATCAACAATAATCTTAATTTTGTGACTCAGTGTGAGATTCACAAAGAAGATAACTAAGATGAGTTTCTATTTCATATGTTTTATTTATTTTTGTGATTGGTTCAACAGAATGGATGGTTGCTGTCGCAATGTTCTAGCAGCCCTATATGGAAGACAGAAGGAAGAGTGTGACAGAAGAAGCCTGTATCTGGCTTCGACGCTGTAATACAGATACCGCAGCAGTGCTGTTAACTGAAGTGAATACTGGTGATACATACGGTCACAGGTGAGAAGGACAATTTCTTGAGTAATAGTTATTATATTTACATGTATGTATACCCTAATTTGATGATGATGATGTCTTGTATAGCGCCTTTTCCATTTCAGTAGACATACTCAATGCATATGCGGAGGGGAGGAAGGAAGTAGGAAGTGTGTGTGTGGGGGGGATCCCCCCAAAAGTTGGGGGTAGCCATGAGTACACATATTTATTTTACAGTTCTGGGGCAAACTTGGTCAAAATGAATTGTTAAATGGATGCATTTTCATTGCCTTTTTGATCAAGGACAAACTATTCCTTTGCTTTAGTGGAAGAGGCAGTGAATTTCAGAGATTCAGAGCAGAATATTTAAAAGCTCTGTAGCCCATAATTTTCTTGTTTGTGTTGCCATCACAGTTGCTTGATGTTCAAGATCAGGTATAATAATATAGATTACAGGTATATATTATTACATCTTTATTTACCTTGATAGGAAATGTGTGCTGCCTCCCATCTGCAATTTGTAGTCAAAGCAAGTGGCACACTAAATCTAAAACTGACTCCAGTTTTGTGGAGATAGCAAACCAGAGAACCCAGAGCTTGGACTGAACTTACACCCACCAGATACTATTGATTAAAAAGCTAGAAGCTAGAGCTTCTGTCTTAGAGTAAAAATGTAAAAGCAAAAACAAATAAATAAATCACAGCATTTTTTTAATACTAACTATACTGTTAAACTAATCTATTGTGAGTTTTTTCTATTAAAAAAATTATAATGTATTGTATGTTTTTTTCTATTTAATACTTTAAAAAATAATAAATCATGAAATGATTTCCAACATATATAATACATGCTAGAGCTTTTTTAAAATTGAGCATAATCAATGTATGTGCCCAAAATCAAAAGAGAAAAAATATATTCTGTATTAGAGTTTACTTCCAGCATGAATTATAAGCAAGCTAGAGCATTGTTGGAAAACTGAGTATGATGAATAGGTTAAATAAAATAAAAAACACCAATAAAAATTAGAAAATTCTGATAAATTCTATGTTTTTCTTCTATTAAATTTTATTTTAGTCTATTATTTTTTATTTATCATTTCCAGCATTTATTTATAAGAAGCCAGAGCCTTGATTGATGTTCATACTAATTGTGTTATGTGGATACGCGACAAAATGAATCCAAATTTTTTAATTTTTTTAAATTTTATTGTATTTATATTTAGTTTTAAAAATTATTTCTATACATGTATGTATTTAATAATGTATTGTGTGTGCAGGGGCTATGTGCACAAAGACTCAAGCCCACTGAAGATCTCTACAAGCCAGTGCCCATGACAGAGGCGTTGCCGCAGGTGGAGGCGTTCTTTCAAGGTGTCAAGGAACATCTGCCTAGCAGTTGCATTATGGATATATGGGAACAACGCACAGAGTTGTCTTTAGCGCCTCCTCATCTCAGAACAGATAGCCCTTCTATTCGTCTGGCATCTTTCTGCAACAATCACAAATGTTCTGCATCAGACTGTGTATGTGGTAAGCTGTTTTTGCAGAAATTGCAGTACACTTCACTGGAAAGGGACCTCATTGAAGAAGATACAAGAGGCCAGCACAAGAACACAAACTGGTTTATAATGAGAAGGGGTCTTTTGACAGCTTCTAATATTAAGCGTATTCTGAGTTCGAGGGATGAAGCCAGGACTGCTGAGACACTTGCACGTGCAGAAACACATGAGCTCAATGTTCCAGCAGTTAAATTTGGAAAGAAAAATGAGTCAACTGCACTTCGGCTTTTTGTCCGCACCCACAGATACAGGCACAGGTTCCTGGTTTAATTGTGTCGCAGGTTGACAGTTTCCTCGCTGGCAGTCCAGATGCAATTGCCACATGCTCACATTGTGGGAAGTTCGTTGTAGGAATTAAGTGCCTCTACGCAAAGCAAAACTTTCACCCCCGTGCTTACGAGCCTCAGTTTCTGCCAGTTTGATGGTGAGAAATTTTTACTGAACAAGTCTCATAGATAGTATTACAGTCAACTGCAGTACCAAATGGCTGTGACTGAACTGAAGTCTGGTGTCCTGGTCGCATATACCAAGAAGGGAATTGAAGCCATTGTTGTGGACTTTGATGAAAATTGGTGGGAAACAGTTAGAGCTAAACTAAGGTATTTCTATACTCTCACATTTTTTCCTGTATTGAGAGCTCACCAGTACCAGGAACAGGTTGCTGCTGCAGCGCCCAAGACAGCCACTCTGCAGCTGCCACTCCCACGCCCAGCCAGCCACTTCTCGGCAGCCATGCTGCCCAGCCCAACGGGTACGCGCAGCTTTGCTGCACAGTATACCGCCCAGCCCAAGGACACTCTTCAGCCGCTTGCTGCGCAGGCGCTGCAGGCCCGTTTTCTTCAGAATCTGCTGCCGGGGGGGGGGGGGGGGTTGCGGATGGGTGTGACAGTGAGATAGCGGCACGGAGGGAGGTGTGGCCAGGGGTAGCCACCGGGGGGGTCAAGGGTCCCTATGGGGTGGGTTGCACGGCCCAAGTGCAGGCCTCATTGGTGCTGGTCAGTAGCCGGGGGTTGTTGTGCCGCTTGGGTGGGCCCTAGATGCTGCTTCTGATTGGGCGTGGATTTGCCGAACCAGCCCCAACGCCTAAAGACAGCCACTCTCTGCAGCCACCTGCTGTCTAACAGAATGCCAAAAGATGCCCCTAGATGAAGAAGCTGATGGAAAAAAAAAGCCAAGAGAAATCGCTGCAAACGAGCAGGAAGCAAGTTGCTCGGAAAATTGTTAAAGGAGCCATGAAGAATAGCTGCAACTGCTGCAATTAGACAGCTGCTGCAGCACTTGCTGCCAAAGGACCAAAGCACCACGAAAGCCTCTCTGCAGATAAATGTTACTACAAACACAACGCTCCAAGACAGCCTACGAATCCGCTCTCTAATCAGCCGCCTGTATTGGACAGGTCCCAACGCCCACACGATGGCCCTTAATCTGCAACCCTACTGCCATTGCCATAGCCCCATACACTTCCCAAACCGGCAGCCCATTTCTCGCAGCCGCCCCTGCGCCAAATTTTTATTTATGTGGTGGTAGCACAGCTATGCAAAACAACGCATCCACAGATATGCTGTTGGTCAAGAATACTCTGCTGAACCCATTAGATTGTTGCATCAAACATTTGCCAAAGCCCAGCGCCCCAAGATGGCCCCTCTCTGCAGCTGCCCGTTGCCACAGCCACATCATCCACCATCATTCGCACCAATCCAGATGGAAGATGTTTTTTTCGATGCTTAGCAATAGCTCTTCATGATGACCTGAAATTATGTAAACGAGACCAGAATCATCTACCTGTAACAGAATCTGCCAAAATAAAAGAAGAAGTAGAAGCAGATCGTTTACGTATTCAGACCGTTGCTTCAGTAAAGGAGAATGCGGCTGAACTCGCCATGGACTCATTTGTGCAGCTGAATGCAGACATGCCAAATGCTCCCTTCAAAACTCTTGAAGACAGGATGAAAATGATGTCTGATTCTAAAACATGTATTGGAGAGCTTGAAATTGCTTTTGCAAGCAGGTCGTTACAGACACCAATTTTTATTTATGTTGGTGGTAGCACAAACATATGCAAAACAACGCATCCACAGATATGCTTTGGTCAAGAATACTCTGCTGAACCCATTAGATTGTTGTATCAAACATTTGAAGCCCAGGAGTCAGGCCACTATGACTTGATTCAAGCTTTTGAGGGGAAAAAACTGACCCGTAAGCGAAAAATGCACTGTTAGTGTTAGATAATGTTTACATTTTGTGTGTGTGTTGTTGACACATTCAGTACGAGTTGTATTGTAGCTGTGTTTGCTACTATCTTAGTTTCTAGTAGTAAGAAAACAAAATTTGCTAAAAAAAATATATATATAATGGCACTTGATAGTCCCATTAACAATAAATAATCAGTCTGGAACAAATACAATTATAGACAGCCAACTTTTTCTGTACATATATCTTTTAGTTCTCAAGGTTATGATTTTTATGAACATTTCATGTGGTAATATAGCCAGAATAGACTGGCTATTATTATTATTCTAATCTACAGCTACCGAGTTGCTGTGTGGAACAACTTGTTTTTGGTTCAAAATAACGCTGTCAGTCAGACTACTGTATAAAGGCTTGACAGCCTACACATCTGTATACTATAATAATATTATAAAGCGGCAATTTAAAAAAAAAAATTTTTTAGGCCTTCAGTTAAGTTAAACTGTTTCAATCACTTGAAATTGGATTTTATTTACACTTGCTGGTCTTGTGTCACAAAGTTTGATTTGGCTAGGTTGTGTCCATAGATCTTACCGCAAGTGTTGTAGGATTTTTAAGTATGGAGGTGTGTGTGTGCTGGACTGTGATGGAGAGAACTGAACTGGAGTCATTTTTACAAAAACTGACACATTTCCTTTTTTATTTGGCATGGGGTTTTTTGTTATGTACGTGCTTGAGTGTGATAGACAACGGACTGGGTCGTTTCTCCAATAATTATAGTGAATTTGAAACAGTTATTATTTTGCAATGTATTAATTTTATTTGGACTAAACGTTGTGTTTTTATTCAAACTGTGAAATTGGCTTCTATCTGCGGAGGTGTATATTTGAAATTAATGTCAATGAATTAATCATGTGCAAGGCCAAATCAAAATATTAATATTTTTAAGGCAGTTATCGCCAATACAAAATGCTGTCAACTGTTTCTGCTTTTTATTTGTTGACAGTGTGATTGTGACTATTACATTGCACTTCACAAGCTTGTTTGTTTTCTTACACACAACACGCACACACAGTCACAAATTTGTAAATTATGTTGTGTAAAGCGTTCCATCTCTAACAAACAAACCAAGCATAAAACAAAACACTGTTCAAGACTGCAATATTTCTTTCTTTTACTGTCAGTATGAACAGATGTGGGTAACTATGTTTGCATCCAATACAAAAAGCAGTTGGGGGGTGGGGAACACACTCTTATTGATCCAAATGCTTTACAGGCACAGGCAAATTACATGTTGAGCTTATGAACAATTGATCATGTTTTTTAAATTATTATTAAATTAAAAATACATCCACTAAGAGAAAAAAAAACGCACACACAATTTTTGAAACTTAGCAAACTTAGTTGACGTAATGGTACAATGAACAACGTCAACCAACACATTATTCTAAATCTTTTTAATTTAGCACAAATAAATGTAAAACAATTGCAATTAATACATTGTGTGCAATCCGGTATTTAATATCCAGTATTGTCTATCCTATCCTATCCTGTCCCGTAACCCGGAGGTCGTAAGGGCACCACAGATGATCGTTTAACCAGCATACTCCATCTTTCTCTGTCCTCAGCAGCCCTGATGGCTTCGCTCAGTGTCAAACCAGTATCCAGTATTGTAATTGACATCATTTAAACAAAACAGGTCAGAACTTGCAATCAACAAGTAATTAGTAAGTCATTTGTTTTTCAACATTCTTTTTCCATCCAAAAGGCAAAATATTCTCATAATTCTATAGTTTGCATACACAAGCAAATTATAAAACAGCCTCTTTTGCGATCTTCACCTGGCATTTACTGACATTGATTGTTTAGCACAAACGCTGCTGCAGATTACACAATACAGTTATGATTGTCAAAATCTGATTCAAAAGAAATCTAAGTTTTAGAGATATTACACCATGGAGAATCTTAAAAGTT